>JAQFVV010012741.1:500651-843007 GCA_028023455.1 Epiperipatus broadwayi | reverse complement strand
CATAACTATTTTTTATTAATTAGAGAAAATATAACTTACTATTAAAAAATTTTCGGCTGAACATTTTCGAGGAACCATGCCTCATACTCATAGCCTTCATGAAAAGTGTAATAAATATATGCAAATGTAAATATTCAAATAAGCTACTGTTGCGTAGCCCATTTTTTCGAGATCCGGGCACAACTTCATACCTGCCAACCCCATTATTTTATGTTCAGAGCCAAATGATTACAGGAGAAAAATAAAGGAGGCATTCTATATTAACAGAGACATTCATGCCATTAACAGAAGGGACACATGCTTCGAGATCTCGAAAAAATGGGCTACGTAACAGTAGCTTATTTGAATATTTACATTTGCATATATTTATTACACTTTTCATGAAGGCTATGAGTATGAGGCATGGTTTCTCAAAAATGTTCAGCCGAAAATTTTTTAATAGTAAGTTATATTTTTTCTAATTAATAATTACAATTAAGTATTTTTGTTTTACATACAAGGAGAAATTAAAACCATATTTATTACATAATGAATAGAGGTCAAGAAAAACAGATCTTAAACTGCGGAATTTCGATGATCAAATACGAGCAAAGACTTTCTTTCTTTTCTAAATGTAATGATTATAATGTCATACCCAATTCCTGTGTGGTGAAAATTAATAGAACAATTCACAATAATTTTAAAATTAAGAATGAATTGCAGAAACAACTTTTGGCACATATAACTCACGGATGCAGAAATGCTTTCAAAAAGCAAACAATTCGATGGAACAAAATGACTGCAAACTACGTAATCCCCCAGTGGATGCAAGATAAACTACATAAAACTGAGAGATTTCAAATAGTAAAATTTGAAAATAAAATACATTTTTTGTCTATTAAACAAAATAAAAATTGCCGCAGGATTAATATAGACGCGTTTGTTAACAAAACTTCAATTATACCACCATATGAAATCAAGAAAATTTTATCCCTCGGACCTAAATACGTAGGAGGAAGTTGGACATCCCCTAAACTTGAACTAATAGCGGATATCGAAGCGTGTCTCATTAACAACATACAAAGAGACGCTATCATCACCGATATAGCTAAACTATTAAATAACAATTTGGTTGATAAAGAAGATAAAGCATGGAATAAAAGTGTGTTAAATACTAAACAATATTTCAAAACACACAATATTACTTGTCTCAAAGAAGACAAAGGCAATCGCTTTGTTTTATTAAATAACACCGATTACAAAAATAAAATGCACGACCAAATTAAAATATTAAAATTAGTACATGATAACACTTTTAATATTAAACTAGACCGAGATAAATTTATTAACAACGTGCTTCGGATTTTTAAGGATAAAGGGATTACTAAATCTGAGTATTACAGGATTTATCCTTCTGCCACTAGACCCCACCCCCCGAATGTTTGCCAATTCAAAACTACATAAACCAGGCGAACCGCTTAGATTGATGATGGATTTCGCTGGCGTGCATTATTTTGACGCAGCCAAATTAGTCAATCAATTAATTATAGATTACCTTAATTTTGGCTCTTACACGATAAATTCGTCTTTTCAATTCATCACCAGAATTAAAAATACTCAAATCTCTCATAGTTCTGTTATGGGTACGATGGATGTGAAGGAATTATACGGATCAATTAATAGAAAAGCATCCATCCAAATTATACACGAAGAGCTATTACGAGTATCTTGTCCTAATGAAAGAATTAAATTTATTATGGCTTTCTTGACATGGCTTGATTCCCATATATTTACACTCTTCGAAAACAAATGGTACACAATGCAAGATGGTTGGCCCATGGGCCTTCCTATTAGTGGTGTTTTATCTAGTATATATTTAAATAAATACGAGCAATCCATCATTCCAAAATACTTCAACACTAACCTAGACTTCATATATATACGATATGTAGATGATATCTTCATCATAACCTCTAAAAATAATATTTTAAATATACAACGTGAATTACAAAATTCAACTAAACTATCATTCACTATCACATATGAAAATAATAAAGAACTCAAATATCTCGACCTCTCTTTATCGAGAAATCGCCATTCAATGGATTACAAAATGATTGTTACAGCATTTGAAATTCGCAGCTGTATCCACCCTAACTCTAACTCACCCGCATCGCACAAATTTGCAGGTCTTAATGCATTTTTGTTTAGAAACTTTCATCTGTGTAAATATGAAGCACATAGGAAAGAAAATATAAACAATTATACGAAAGATCTATTGGCAGCAGGATTCAAATATAAAACCATTAAAAAGAAAATCATGAAATTTAATAGTACAATAAACAATAAATTACCTCGCACTAATCTACCTAGAATAACAATCCCCTACATCCCTAAAATATCCAAGAAAATAACGAAAACTTTAAACAATAAATTCAACATAATATTCAGAACTCCACCCAATAACTCTAAAGACCTCATTGATTGATCGCTCACCCCACTCGTGGTGTACTCTATTTCCTGCCCTCAAGCCGGATGCCACGCTACATATTATGGGGAAACGAAAGCCACAATTAATACCAGATTGGCTCAACATCGTTACACATTCAACAGAGCTCAAATGAACAGCAGCACATCCTCTGTATTTTTCGAGCATAGTAAACAATCCGGGCACAACTTCATACCTGCCAACCCCATTATTTTATGTTCAGAGCCAAATGATTACAGGAGAAAAATAAAGGAGGCATTCTATATTAACAGAGACATCCATGCCATTAACAGAAGGGACACATGCTTCGAGATCTCGAAAAAATGGGCTACGTAACAGTAGCTTATTTGAATATTTACATTTGCATATATTTATTACACTTTTCATGTATGAGGCATGGTTCCTCGAAAACGTTCAGCCGAAAATTTTTTAATAGTAAGTTATATTTTCTCTAATTAATAATTACAATTAAGTATTTTTGTTTTACATACAAGGAGAAATTAAAACCATATTTATAACTATTTTTTAAATGATTCGCTATAATTTTATATACTACGTATTTGCTTTAGCTTCAAATTGTACTTTAAAGATATAATCGACAAACTATAACTAATGTATTAAAATAACATATTCTAAAATTTAAAATTTTTAGTAATTGACTGTTATGAACTATTACTGGCCTATAGAAAAGGGAACAATATATATATATATACACACACACACAACATCTTTTGATGCAATCTGGATATAACTGTGATATATTTATTATTTTATTAAAAAAAAAACTACCACTCCAATTCCTTCTCCATTTTTACTCATTATTTGTAGATATTCCATTAAGTTGGTAATCCTAACACTCTATGCACTCATTCAGCATTTCAAATCTTTCATTACTGCTTTTGAATTTACTGTCTTAACTTTTACTTAGACTTATTAACATCCATATTAAATACTTGTTAATTGAAACTGAATCTGTAGAATCCAAAATTCATACAGCCTTTTTGAGAGCAATTTAGAACATCAGTTGTTGGTATATATACTTACTGTTGACCTGCTGCTGCATTTAAACATGATTTATAATAAACACAAACTAGTAGAAATATGCATTATAATATTTAAACAAACATAAACATGATTATTTACAGCATATATAATTATTAGACCTTCACCTGATACTGTTTGGCAAGGTATAGCATCTAGTCGTCCTGCAATAATTGCAGGAAGGGATTTCAAGTGCCATTTTCAGCTGTACCATGATAACTTGTCTCAAGTAACACTTCCAGTTGTTCTGTGACAGATTTCTTTCTATTTGTTTCATATCTAGCAGCTTACAATTCTAATGTGAACTTGCCCCACTGCTCAGCCATACTGTGGACAATATGGATACTGCCATTCGTCTTTCACTGTTGTTGTATGACTGTACCTCCAAATGGATTCCCTATTTAGAACCAGATTCCCATCCATAATGGAAACAATCAGATTTATTTGAGCATCATCGCCTATTGGTTCGTTCTTGTCATTGGATGTGTGTTATCTATTTGAATATCTATTAGTCCATGGTGATGAGTGTTCAGCCCAATCAAGAAAAGGTCGAGTCAGGATTAATACATTATTTGAAGGCAATGCGAAATATAACACTCGGCCCATATATATCAGTGATATATTTTATACAAATTTTTTTTTATCTATTCCACTTTTTGTCCGGAAGCATCCTCATTGTCCTGTATAGTTTAGAGCAGTGGAAGAGGGTCAGACACTGGAATGTAGGCTTCTACATACGATTCTTGTGCGAACGTTTGATGAAATCTCGAGCTCACTAAAAAAAAAATCATTCACATGCATAGTGTTATGAAGAATAAATTTTAAATAAAAGTTTTCTTCGAAGCTTAATATCCTCCAAATAATAATATTCAACAATTCGTATTTCTCATCTCATACTTTGTTTTCGTTTTGAATAAATAATTTACTGTTCCCTTTACAGATAAGTTTACTTTTTAAAGAAGAAACCTGATTTAATATATATATACATATTGTCTGTATCACAACGTTTTCCCACTGACTTTCATATTTCAGATGCCAGTCAAAATAAAATAGATTTTTTTAATTAGTCAATATTTCCATTCTTAGACTGTTTAACGTTCTTATTATTCTTAGTGAAGTCTTTAGTGTTGCTCTTCAAAAAAATTAAGAAGAGTTCTTAAGTGTGAGATGTTATTGATGTTTTACATTTGATATTCTTAATGGAATTACTTCGGCGGTGATGTATTTAAGATAGATGTAATCGGTAATGCAAGAAGTCTCTTCAGAATCTGTAATTTAGACTGCAAAAATCAATAAAAAAAACTTGGAAAAAAATTTGATGTTTTAACACATTTTTCTTTAACGAAACAATAAATATATAGAGAGGGTGTTTTGGTTTTGTTGCTGTTGGATGGTTACAATATAATGGAAGTGAGATAATGGACGTATTAAGGTGTAAATGCTGTGTATATATATATATGAAAGGATTAATGTATATAAGTTAGCATAGTATATTCATGTTACATTTTTATTTACCATTGTCAAACTCTCTCCACTCACAACTTTGACGCCATTCATTTCAGATAAATACAATAATGATTATTATTAATCATTTTCGAAACTAGAGATTATCTTTAGCACAGATATAAACTTTAAACCTCAGTTAAATATTAATAAATCTGATTTTTTTTTAAAATTTACACAAACACGGAACTATTTACCTTTCTCTGTCCCGGGTGTAATATCTTTATAGATATAATAAACACCTCCATAGTTCCCCATTCTTTTTAAATTCGTAAAAATAAAGATATAATAAAAGTCAAATTGTAATGATTTGGCCCCTATGTCTAGATGAACATTTTCCCCACATAATAGATTTTTCAGTCATCTCTTTATCAATAGTACATCTATCTAGTCTTTGAATTATTTGTTAAAAAATCGGAACATAATTGCTCTTAACTAAAGAGTCACACACACACACACACAAGAAATTAAAATTTATTGCTAAATACTGATACTTGAAGTATAAATAAATTGAGAAATAATATACTGAATATTAAAGAAAAGTATAGAGGATTTGAACTCAGATTTTCAAGCATCCTTCAACTATCCACACTATCTCATACAACTGAAACACATGACCACACACATGTAGAAAAGATTAATAATCACCAATATATTAAATATTAAATATATTGAATATTAAAGAGTATACTTTCTGTTAATCAATATATATATGTATATTAATTATAATATTCTTTTAAGGATAAAAGGTAAATCCATAGTATAATAGCTTAGTAGCTGACGTTTCAGTACTATAACGTATTTGCCTCAGAGCTTCTTTTTTCTCAAATTATAAGAATGTGTGTGGTGAGATTTAAAATCATTATTTTTTCATTTGTTATATATATCTAGTGCAAAATCTACGCATGCGCGAGCTAGAGTAGAAAGTAAATTTTCTGATCTGCTAAATATTTCATATCTTGGAATATTTAGACGTTAAGAATTAACAAAAATGCCACCAAAGAAAAAAGAAAGAAGTTTTCAAGATATTAAAGTAAGTAAAGATAATAGAGTTAATAATGATAAAGTAGATATTAAAGAGAAATCTAACCGCACTGAAAAAAGTAATTTCAATATGGCTGAAAAGAAATATCAAAATATAGCAGTTAATAACGAACCCAAAATAAGAAAATCCTCAAGTAATCCTGAATTAACGTGTTTAATTAATCAAAATAAAAATGTTAGTGTTGGATTGGGTAAAAAAAACACCCCTAAATCGGGGAATGATAGTGTTGATTGGGAAACTTCTTCTAAACGGAAAAAAGAAAAACTGACCATCAAAAAAATCATAACGAGTCTGCTATTACACTTCCTTTTGAATGTGATAATAGTTTTGACAAGATGAAAAATGAGGTTAAAAAAAATCAGTTTATCAATCAGGAGAAGTCAAAATCTGATAACAATGATACTTCAGTAGTTTACTCTAATTTAAATGATAAAATAGATCGCCCTCAGCAAATACATAAACCTATTATAAAAACCTTTACTAAATTAAATGCGTACTGGAGAAAAATATTTAATAATTGCATGACTTCTAATACGTCGATTTTTAGTTTGATAATTCAGAGTAATGAAGAAAATGAGGATCATATACTGGATAAGCCTGATATTAGTGAATATCTTAGATTATCAAATATTCACAATTTGCTGGGAGCAATTAAACATACTGCCTTCTTCCCTGCTAGGGGTTTTATATCTATAGAATATAATAATAAGGATCAAAAACAATTGGCTGAAAGCTTAATTAGAAAAATGCAAAGTCATAAAATATATTATGTCTCTAAAGAGCCTAACGCCTTTGTTCATGGTAGAATTCTACATATGCCACCCTCTTTTGATGAAGAGTTTTTTAAAACTAAAATACATAGACTAGCTGATATAGCTTCAACAAAATGGGAAATGACACCGGATATTTCATTCAAAATACCCTCTAATTCATGGAAAGTGCTTTTGAAGTTAAAGAAAGGTGTTCTTAAAGAACAACTGCCACACAGGCTGTATAAAGATCACATGCCAATATCTGTAATATTGAAAGGCAGACCCCCACTTTGTTTCAGGTGTAATAGGGTTGGACATATAGCAGCAATGTTTGAAGCTGGTATCTGTCTTAATTGTAACAAATTTAATAGAAATGAACACCTATGTAATAAAGATGAGAAAAGAACATGGGCTCATATTGTAGCAAATCAATTTAACAAAAGCGATGTTGAAAGTGAAATTGAGCAACAATTAATAGATGCATGCAATATGCAAGAAAACATCATTGAGGAAAAAAGAATAGTGAATGATGCAGATGATAAGGAAGAAGACCAAATGGACCACCAAAAAATAGTAATAAACAAGGTGGTTAATGAAGATAAAGAAATTAATCCAACCGGAAAAAATGAAGCTAAAAGCAGTAAAGAACTTGAGAATAGCACAGTAATAGAAATTGTAAACAATGGTAAAGTGTTTAAGTATACAAATGAAGGTTTTGCAGTGATAAATCATGTGGGAGATGATATAAAAGATTGTGAAGCCAACATAAATAGACTGCTAGATAATGTGTAAAAGTCTAAGTATAATAACACTGAATGTGAGGGGTATAAATGGCCAAAATAAAATGGAAAAAGTTATTGATTATATGACTCAACAAAAGTATGAAATATTAATACTAACCGAAACGAAGATAAATATTAATACACCAAAGTATATAATAGACAAGCTGTCACAGCACAACAATGTTTTATATAAAGCCAATACTAGACCAGCACAAGGAGTAGCTGTCCTAATTAATATTGATTCATCTATAGAGAATATACAAATATATTTTCAGGTGAATTATATAGTAATGTCCTTTATATATCAAAGAGAATTGCATTATTTAATTGCTGTATATTCTGTTGCAAAGGGTTGTGATATTGTTAAAGTTATACATGCAGTTCAGGGCAAGATGTTACAAAAGCCAGGTATAATCATTATGGGAGGTGACTTAAATAGCACTTATAAAGATTTACCAAGAACACTAGAGAATAAGATCAGGGAGATATCGCTATACTCTCTGTTTAATAAATATCCTAATGACGCTGGAACAAAATTAAGAATTCTCAAATCAATACCTCATTGGTGGGGTTTTCGGATCATCTGCATGTTCAGCTGATAGTCAATGATTATATTAAGGAACAAAATAAATATACCTTTACCATTAGGAAAAATATTGGATGTGGACTGCAATTTACCACTGATCACATCTCAAATATATTAATTATTCTGAAGTATTATACAAGAAATACCAGCCTACCCCCATGCATAGCATGGTATAAAATAAAAAAGATTATTTCTCAATTATGTAGGAAGATAAATAAACATAACCTATCCCTAAATCAGATGAAAAATAGAATTGCAGAGATTCAAAAAACATTAAAATGTCTATCAAAATACAAGCCTAACTACTTACTAATTGACAAACTACAAGATGAATACAATGATATATATTCCCATATGCAACAAGAATCCCAAACTAAATGGATTAGAAAGTTAATACCAAGATTAGGCAATTTATCTAGACCAATGATTAATTATGGTAAAGTTTATATACAACACACAAAAGGAATAGATTCCATTAAAAATAATGATGATGATATTGTGTCAGGAATTAGAGTTGATGAATATATCTATAATAATATAAAAAGAAAATTTGGCGAAGTCAAAGAGTCTATACACGATTATGAAAGTGAAGTGTTGGAAGCTACAAAAGATTACATCACGAGGCAAGAAATAAAAGAAGAAATATTAAAGTTAAAAAAAAAAATTACTAATGCTAATGATTCAATTCCAGCTAATATTTATAAAATAATAGATTATGCTCTAATAGAGCCAATGTGGAAGTTTTTCAATCAAATGTGCTGTCAAAAGATAAAATGGCCATACATTAGTGATAGGGTTTTGTTTAGTATTAAGAAGGCTAAAGAAAAACAGACACCAACATTAGAAGAGCTAAGACATATATCAATAGAAGACATAGACTCAAAGATACTAGCAAGGATACTATTGAAGAGACTTCATTCTGTGGTTTTCTCTAAGATTTCGAAGGCACATCATGCAGTCAAGGGTAGACGTGCGATCAATGCAGCAATGAAAATTCAAGAAGCTGTGAAATATGCCAAAGAGCTGGTATTGACTCAGTATTATGCTGTGAAGATTGACTTTAGATCAGCTTTTGATTTGGTGAATTGGTCCTATTTGATAAATAATTTATTGGAATTAATACCTGAACATGGTATGTTGATAAACGCAATTGAAAACTACATTAGTAATAATAGGATTTCAATTAAAAATTATATGAGGCAATCTGATTTCTTTATACCAAACAAAGGGATTCCCCAGGGTTCACCATTGGCTGCATTGCTTTTTGCAATATATATAGATCCTCTAGTAAAAGATATAGAAGGTAAGGTTACAGGTATATATTTACCGCATCTTGGGGTGAAGGTAGGAGTTGTTGCCTTTATTGATGATCTAATTATAATTTTTCAAAATGCCTACAACATCCAAGTTGTGATGAGCATACTCAATAAATTTCAAGAACAAACTGGATCTTCTGTTCAACTGGCAAAATCTGCGGTGTGGCAATTGGCCACAGGAAGAAAAATGCCCTGTGAATTCCTTGCCACGCCAACAGATTTTCTAGGAATACCATTATATAACTCAAAGACCTCAATTAACATATATTTAAATAAGTTAATTATAGAAAAGATAGCCATGAGGATAAACAATTTCTCGTCATTAAAACTTTATGAAGTTACAAGGGCTAGAGTATTTAATGCCATAACAATGGGTATATTGAACTATTACGCCCCATGGATTGACCTCTATAACACAACAACAAGTAAGATCTATAGAATGGCAAAGAAATATATATGGGGAAGGGCAATAAGTCTAGTTTCGATCTCAACATTACAGCTACCTATTAATAAGGGAGGTCTCAACTTAATTGACCTAAAAGAATATATTATGTTTATCAAAGCTAAGACATATATAAATGTCATTAGAGATAAATGCTTTGACCCTCCACTGATTGAAGTTAATGTCTACCATGAAATAGGGAAAGAAAGGAGATCCTTTTTTGCCGATCTGCGGATAGCATACAAGGATTTACAGGACAATCTAGACTTGATTAGTTTGGAAGGGGTTAAATATAGAGAGATAAAAAACCAGGGAAGTAATGCATGAAGTATAGAAGGATTTTTACCTGGATTAAATATAAATAATATATTGAAGAAATTACAACAGATATATGCACCACAATCGTACATTAGGTTTACGTTTAGGTTACTAAATGGGCTCCTTCCTACTAAGGCCCTGCTGAATAGTAGGCTCCATATGAACTTGGAACCAATATGTGTATTATGTAAAATAAAGGAAGATAGCTTGTTGCACTTATTTGAGGAGTGTAAAGCCCTCTGGCACATTAGAAATAAAGTGTTTCATAAACCAGTAATAAACTTAAATAAAATAATAAAAAGAAACTTTGTGAACTTTAACCCGCATAACACATTGGCAATAATACATACATTGAAAACAATATGGTCCATAAGATGTAATGCGATCTATGATAATAAAAAGTATAACTGGTTAAAAAAACTAGATAAAGATTGGAGCAAATACTTTAATCAATGCCTAAGATACCTACCGAAAAAAATTATGGTCAAAATATGGTGTGGATGTATGCCGACACTATGTGAAGTGTGGGATTGATAATCTAAATCAAAAATATTTATAGAAGACCTGGATATATAGTGATGCATTTCTATAGGGTAGTGTTTTTAAAGTAGAGTAAAATAATTATTATGTATATCTGATAGTTAAACCATGTGGTTTATTTGTAAAAAGTGTATATAAAATTTGTGTTATTAATAAAGAATATACTTTAAATAAATAAATATATATCTAGTGCATTATCTATTATGTAATCAATAAAAACCAATTATCACTTAGATAATCCCAATATCAATAACAATTAACAATTTCAAACTGTTGTCAAGGCAACCTCCTTTTAACAATAAAGGTAGAACCCCACCTTTATTAATGGTCTAATATATTTATATAGTCACTCAAGATTGCAACTTGACTACAGATATTGAAATTATTGATACATATATATATAATGAACATAATAGTTGTCATATGAAAATCACATCACCCTAGCATATGTGTATTATATATATATATATATAATGCACATAATTGGATGTCACAGGCACACATTGTTCAGCGAATGCTTAACATAAATCAATAGAATATAAGCAACCCCTTGTTAATGCAACACTCAGATAATAAATTAAAATTCATTTATTAACAGGGTCTAACTTTTTCCATGAGTGATATCACTTGATTAAAACAAAACTCCATAATGCAGATCAGGGTAAACTGTTTGATGGTAGATTAATAAATAATCACTACCTGAGTGTTGCCTTGGCAACAGATTGATGATATTCTATTGGTTTATTTTAAGCATTTGTTGGAGTCATGTGATTTACAGATGACAAGCAATTAGCTATGTGCCTTAATGGTTTATTTTTAAAGCATTGAGTAGTAGTTTGTTTGAAATTGTAAAAATAATTATTTATTAACAAACAGTTTATTCAAGCCTGTTTAATAAAGTTTATTTAAAATTTCTAGGCAATTTAATTTCCAATTTATTTTAGTCAATTTCTGACAATAAGTGAATTTCCATTTATTACTATTGTCTTGATAACAGATTTGGGGCATTCAATGTTTATTTTAAACATCTGGTTGGGTTGGTGTGACTTATATGTGTGTGTATTTTATAAATCATGTTTTAAGGAATAATCACATTAATGAAAGACAATTAAAGTAAAATTCCAACATTTTAACATGATAACATTCACCCTCAACTGGGTAAAGTAATACTCGTGTAACTGTTGCAGAGATAGTAATTGTGTCACATGATGGTGGAATAGTTTGTCTTAATTTTAGATGGTTTTCTTTCATTTGTATGAGGAAACTTCTATATGAATAGTAAGTTTATTGTTTTATCATGTTTGTTAATAGTTTGGTATATTAAAACTTTCTATAGCCTTTCTAAATACCTTTGATGGTGATTGATAGATGTAGATATAATTTTAGTATTTGTGTACATATAAATATTATAATTTAATAATTAAATCAAGTTATATGTTGGTTTGTTAATGCAAGAAATGTGTATCTATAAAAATTAGAGTTATTTTTCATTAAAAAAAATGCTTATCACTTTAATATAGACAAAAGTAATTAACATATTGAATAGTGTTTTTAATCAGCCAAAGTAAGCACAATAATCCTCAACTGATCTTACCTCTATTTAGTCCCACCTTTGCATTGTAATCTAATTAACCCTGGTTTCAGAACAAATTTCTTTTGCTCTGTTTCATAGTGATAGTATAACTCCATGTTTTGTGTTTCTGGAGTGATGATGGAAATAGTCCAATATATAAATACGACTATCATTATTATCTGTATTTCCATTGTTTACTTTTTTCTTCACTACATCAATGTCATCTGCCATAAGGTTTGGTAAATAATAGATGCAGATGATAATGTTGCATAAATCCTTATCCAGTTAAATACTTGTCCAGTGTTGTTCAATGCAATATCTCCAGACTAGTTTTAAACTTAGGCTTTTATCAGTAAAGAGCTTTAGATTTTAGGCCATTGTCTGGACCTTTCAAATTTAATGCACCTTTCTTCTACCAGACATTTATTTTTTTATTTCACTATCAAACTATTTTAAAAACATGTTTTCAATAGAAGTCAACTAGGTTAAAGATAATATTGAATAAGACAGCACTGGATAAGCTTGTATCAAAAACTATCTTATGATACTCTTATTTTCTAAAGCTTACTGTAAGTGGCCACTGAAGTCATGTGATAGAATTATGTGATATTTTATTGGCTAGATCTGTATTCATTAAGTAATGAAGGTGTTAAATATGCGTATATAAAATAAAAATCTTATCAAACACGTATTTTTATTGAAACCAAAAAAAACCGAAAAATGTTAAAGTAAAATAAGTATGTGCGTGTATAAATACAAATGGACACATTAAAATGCCATTGGAAAACACGTATTAAATTCCTAACAAGAATCATCTGAAAAAAGCAACTAAATTAATTAAAAAGACAAGAACTTGTGCTATTAATTTGATTAAACTAAAATGCACGTTGGAATGTAATAACATTGGTACTATCACGTGGTACTGGTGGATTCCAACCAATTAGATTATTAAACAAAAACTTGAACCACGATCTTCACCAGGGTGGGAAGTGAAGATCATTAGTTAATTGTAGCCCTTGAAGAATGGATGTGTTTCTTCCACTGACAATTAATGTCAGCCTTTTCAACTGGCCTCTCAGAGATGTATTCTCCAGACTCTTAATTAATATCTTGACACAGCAGTACTTGTTTGTAGGACCTATATAAATCAACTATCCTGAACTATTCGTATGTTATAACTTCGAATGTTAAAGAGAAAGGAACATTCATAATAACTGTTTATAATTATAGGAGTATCAATAATTTAAATTGCCATGCCACCTGGGATTCTATTAGTGACATTTATTTTCTATTAAATTTGCAATCCAGCTGTGCTGTAACTTGGTCACCACTGAACACAGCAACTATCCTGTCGACTGTGCCAGTTGCTGTGCCCAATGGTGACCAAGTTACAGCACAGCTGGATTGCAAATTTAATAGAAAATAAATGTCACTAATATAATCCCAGGTGGCATGGCAATTTAAATTATTGATACTCCTATAATTATAAAGTTATTATAAATGTTCCTTTCTCTTTAACATTCAAAGTTATAACATATGAATACGATGAGTTCAAGGCAGTTGATTTATATGGGTCCTACGACCAGGTACTGCTGTGTCTAGATATTAATTACAAGTCTGAAGAATGGTTCTCCGAGAGGCTCATTGGCAAAGCTGACAGTACTTGTCAGTGGAAGAAAGACGGCCATTCTTCAAGGGTTAAAATTGCTAATGATCTTGACTTACCACTCTGGTGAAGATTGCGGTTCAAGTTTTTGCTTTAATAATCTAATTGGTTGGAATCCATCAGTACCACATGGTAGACCAATGTTATTACATTCCAACCTGCATTTTAGTTTAATCAAATTAATATGAGTTCTTATCTTTTTAATTAATTTCGTTTCTTTTTTCAGATGATTCTTGTTAGGAATTTAATACGTGTTTTCCAATGGCATTTTAATGTGTCCATTTGTGTTTATACACACACATACTTATTTTACTTTAATATTTTCCGTCTTTTTTGGTTTCAATAAAAATACACATTTGATAATATTTTAATATATGCATTCTCCTGTTTTACTCACTATCTAAGAAAATGTAGTCACCCATGTTCTGACCAATGTTATATAATTAACTCTGTGTTAACAATGAGCTGGCTACATGAAAGAAAAATTGTAAACCTATTAAAATTTCAGACTTACTTAACCTAAAATAACATCCAGGTCATAGGCTAAAGGCATTACCATTACACCATAAGATTTATCTCATGTTTAAAATAAAGTGGAGTGATAACCTTGATTTGGATTGTTTCCAGATATTTTTATGTAAGAAATTTTAAATATGAAAATATATTGTTGCTTTATCCAACCCAGATAACCATAAAATATTGGTCAGTAAATGGGTCAGTACTAGTTTTTGAGCCCATACAAGTCGCTTGATGGCATTGTTTATGTGAAAAAACACATAATTATAATGTTACCGAGCCGACCTTTGTTTGATTTATCCCATTTCTGTTTTTTTTTTATTTATCCGATTTCAGTTTTTATTCATATATATATAAAACATGTATGTATTAATTATTTTGGATTGTAAACAAACTATTTTTATTTTTATTTTGTTTTAACAACACACATTTATTTTAAACAACAATGTGTCCAAATACGACACCATGAAGCGCAGCAATGTGCAGGAAGGGAGGAGGATAGTCTAATTATTTTTGATTCTGGAAAAAATACTCTTTTTTTGGCTTTTAAGAAAGTTTTTTCTTTATTGGACTTGTCGAAAACAGCATTGAAAAGCGCAATGTGGTCTCAAGGTGGAAGAATATGTCAGTGCATAGTGCTGTAATGTGCAGGGAGTGGTCCTGATGGTTTGCCGGATTCGAAGGATCAGCCAATAGATGCACTAGTCTAAGAAAACTAACCTGCTGAATTCCAAAATGAGCTGCAACCTCAGACATTTGATTTGTCTCACAACTGTTCTCATGTGAACATGACTTTTCCCATGAGTTCTATTAAATCATGTTTGGGCATACCATTTTGAATTTTTCATCTTCCAATCTTTGTATGGAACTGTGACACCAGGTTTAAAATTATTAGTATATAATACTACATCATGTAGGGTGTAATATCATTACTTGGAATGAAGATTTTAAGAGTTAGGGCCAGTTGAATTCCAGACACCCTCTCATGATGTGGTAGTAAGCTGTGAATTGTGTGTATTTGTGTACATTGTTGCGAAGCACATAGTGGAGCAGGGCATCATATTAGGCAGCCTGCAATGGCTAATCTGAACAGAAGTGTTCAATTAGATGTAAGTTGGGCCATGTAAACAGCATTTTTATGTATTTTTTTACATAAACAACACCGTAAAGTGACTTGTATGGGCTAAACAAATAGTACCAATGGATCTTTAGCTATTTACAACAAAGCATAAAATAAGTATTGAAGACTTACCAAACTCTTACATTTTGTCAATTCTGAAATACCTTTTCTTTACTGCTTTTCATTGGATGTGATGCCATTTGAGAAAGAGAAACCACTGTCTTACTGTTGTCTATTTAAAAACTTTACCTACTGTGTTTTAAAGTGAGCATTATTTTATAATTTACTATTAAGGGATTTATTTGTATTAGGTAATGCAATGGAGATTATAACCTGTGATCTTGATTATAATAAATATTTATTGTGAATACATGAAGATAAAACACTTAAATATCTCACAACAAATCAAAAAAATTGCCTAGTAACATTCCAGAATAAAAATTATGAAGAAAAGGCATTAAACATGATTTTAGTCAACTGTCTGTTGGAAAGGTTTTTATTTTAATTAATGATAAAGGGTACAGATTATTTAAATCCAATAGCAATTGAACATCAATGTGTGCTTGGGAAAGTAAAAATTCTTAAAGATAATATTCGAATAGTCTTGAATCTTAAGAATCATATTCTTAAGGAATTATACACGGCAGTACCAGATTAATATCATGGTGGAGTCTGAGAAAACCTTAACTTTGCAGCATTTAGTCTTCTGATAGAATGACAGCTTTGGAGTAGAAAGACCTTAGATGAATTCCGACTTTGGAGCTATTGGCACTCAAACTTCTAATTAATTGTCAAGAAATAAAGTCATTTTAGAATTTTTAAGAGTAATTATGTGATATAATATAAATAAATATTGCTGAAATAGTCTTTGGTAATGATTGTTTTAAAAATTCTGAAAAGATTTCAAGTAAGTTAAAAATTGAATAGCAATAAAATAATTGCAATTTATCTTCTCTACTTTGAACAGTTTTTAGCAAAATCCTTTTATTATATATATATATGCGTACACAGTCTTGAATTGCATTTGTATAAGATATTACAATAATTTAAAGTTATAATTATAAATTTATTTAAACGCACATTGATTACGTAAGTAATGCGATATTAGGGACCTCTGCAGGTCTTAACTACAAGCTTACACTTTCTTCCAAAGCATAAGCTTGTGGTTAAGACCTGTAGAGGTCCCTAATATCGCATTTTTACATGCATATTCTTGAGGTTAAAGCCTTAGTAAATATTACATAAGATATTACAGTAAAATAAAGGATGTGGCGAATTTGGTAATATTTCTGATTAATAAAATAACTTACTTACTTTTTAATAAAAATATGTATCAAAGGGTATCAATCATTGTTCATATATGCCTAGACATTTTTTAAAAATACTAATATACTTTAAGAGCAACAGTATTAATTTTGAAATAAGTTTTCATAACGAGTTGATCAGTGTTAGATTTTAATATTGCTCACAGGTCTAATCTTTTAATTTTTTCTTGTTCAATCCTGTGATTTTACTACTTCAATTTCCATTCCTTTCTATCATTCTCAGCTCAATTGTGTAACTTTATTAATCTATCTTTACTCTAATTACTAGCTTGTATAATGTTGTTATAATGTGTGTATGTAAATAATAGAAAACCAAATAACATTACAATACTAACCAAAAAAAATTTATTTTTCTAAAACTCCTCAATAACCATGGTTGCATTTATTAGCAAATAGGCATTTTCAAGTAAAATTCAACAAGATACATACAACATATATATTGTAACCAAAAAGTCTGATCAGGTCACAACATACAACATTAATGGTATATCATGAAATTGTTATAATCTAATCTGGTTGTGGCCAGGGTACACCATGAAGACCCATCGTAGCAGTATGTGAAAGTATGTTAAATTACCTAAGAAATTATAATTTATATAATTTTTATTATTCTTCAAAACCTTAATCTGCGATGGACAAGATGGTAAAATTTGTGAAACTATTAATAATTATTCTTTCAGAATGACATGTATGATTCCCCAGATCTATACTAGCTATTACATGGTAGATACAAGTTATTAACAAAAAAGAAACAATTATAACTATCACTGTAACATGGTTTATTATAGCTCAGATATACTTAGGATTTGGTAGAACTGCTAGTCTAGGTATGTGCTTTGCAATAGTAAATCAGCATGGAAAACTTGGTTTCCTTCCTTATTAGTCTAAATTAATAATTAGACTCTTCTTACATTTAATGAATTGCAAGTTATAGCATTAAAAGAATAAATTCCATCATAACATTATCTAGTAAATTTATCTATGACTTTTTAGAAACAATCAATGTTGTATTATATTTCAGAATTAACAATGCAAAGCTAAAGTGATGGAAGAGGTAAATGGGATTTTATTGCACCCCACGTGAACTACCCAAGAACTAAAGCATTCAAATATTTCCCCTTATATTAACAAAACTTATATGCCCTATTAGTGACAATATGTGCTCTTATGTATGTTCTACTCAGTATGTAGGATTTTCTGGTTTTTGAGAATGACAAATAGCAATGGCACGGTGGGCCAAATTATGAATTAACATTTATTTACAATTTTATGATTAACAAATAGTTGATTATATAATGTCTCAATATGATAAATAGATAAATAATATAAACAGAATAAATAAAATACAATTCCATCTGTTTACTTCAATAGATGGATAATTTACACGGTTTTTATAATCACAAGATTTTACTAACTGAAACACAGGCTTATTATATACCTGTGTCTATATATATATATATATATAATAGGGTCTATGAGCACAGACTTTCACACGATCCACCACTCTACCCTATATCTAATAACACTGATACACTTAAACACATATATATTGAAAAGATAAATAATCACCAATATTCGTATTTCATGCTAAAACAGCAATTATCAGTTGGCCCAGATTATCATCTCTACATATATATACTATAAGTGCTCAGATATATATTAAGATAGACAATCTTCATACTTTAATGGACAGGCTTCAATCTACTCCACACTCCAACTCTTCAACCGTCCATCCAATTGAAAATCTGATAATGGAATGTTCAAAGGCCACCCTGAGGCTGAGATTCTTGTCACACCCATGTTGACCTAAGGTCAATCTGAACCTCACATGTACAGGACATAATTTATTTAATACCTATGCGAGGATGAGCAGACATCTCTACAATGCTCATATACCCTATATATAAGTTTTTACTATAAATTGACTTAGTACGAACTGTCAAAGACATTTTACTATGACTACTATTAAATTACATCAACTCCCTCTAGGATTATAATTTGTCCATGATTGCTTTATAAAATATTTATTAAATCATCTATAAATAATTATTTTCTAGAGCTGGTCCTGAATTTTAAAAAAACATTTAAGAAAATATAGAAAAAAAAAAGAAAATTATTTTTTTAGAATTGTATTAAAATAAATTAGATGCAAATTTTGCAAAAAAAAATACACAGTCAATTGGTTGACTGCAGTTAAAGTCTTAGCCATTCCTAAAAGTCAGACGAAAGATGTTATCTTCTTTTATCAGATAAAATGCATTGGCATTGATATACAAAATGGTAAACATATTTACAAGTTTATTTAAAAATAGTTTTTTGAATCCGCTTGTAATTTTTCCTAGTAAGGTATTCGAATGTGATTATTTCATGAAGTATTTATATTCTTTTTTCTTTTCAGTGATGAACGTTTATTCATAAAAAAAAAAAAACAGATACAGATACAGTTAGAAAAAGGTTTACAAGGGAGTGATTGTGATAAATTGAAATTTCAGGAGCAACATGGTAAGAGGGGAAGGATACAAGTGAAAAGGGAATGGGAAGTGGAAAGGGGAAACATTGTGTAGTCCAGGCCAGTCCAAAATGCATGTCTTCATGATTGAGTCCTATGACAGAGGCTGAGAGGATGAAAGTTGGAGGATTGCCCAAGTGTCTGTGAGGAGTGGAGGTGGGGCTAGTTTGGTATCTTGGTTTTGAGAGAGCAAATTAGATCCAATAGCTTTTGACTGACTGAGTGCACTCTCTGGTCAAAGATAATGGCACATCGGAGCAACCAGAGAGCATAGATGAGGAAAACTGATAGTCTAATAGCTGCAAAGATCCCTGTTTCTATGGATTCTTGGAGGTTGAAGATGGTATTCCAAGAAAAGGCATTTTTCAAACTAATAAAATAAAACAATTTATATTTTTGAATTGAAACCCAAAATTGTAGAGATAATCAATTACTTATATGTAAAAGTAATCAATTATTTATATGAATATGTATTCAGATAAAATTGTAGCAACTTTTTCTGTACAATAGTGCCACCTAGTGCAAGCTACAGTAATCAAAAGCTGTTGGAAGTTTTGTTTATTTAAATGCCTATCTAGTGCCTGCTCATACATATGTTTGCAGACTAGTTTCTAGATAATGGCTTTCATCAGTGAGAAATCTTGGATCTCACTGCAATGTATCTAGATCTTTTAAATCTAATGCACCACTCCAGCAGCTATTGTTATATTTAAAAAAAATTTACTGATCATTATTTTATATTTGCATCTGTTTAAAATAAAGTACAACATAATAAAGTCATATCAGAAATAATCGAAAATAAATTTTTAATAAATTAATTAGAAAATTTCTACAAGATACGGCCTAGAATGAAGTCAAAAAATAATATCATCAATACTATGCATGAAAGTTTGTAGAAATATTCATATATATATATACATATATATATATATATATATGAAAAACAAAAAAAACACAAGTTAAAAAAACTTGCTAATGCTTGTATTTATGATAACAGATGGCATTCTACCAAAAACACCGTCAAGCGTAGTTTTCTGTTTACATAAACGTCAGAGCGAGTATTCACTATCTCTAACTTTAATTCCACTTTCAGATCATGATTTCAAGCTATTTGCTATCATCAGTGAAAGACAGGAATAAGAAACTAGATCTAAACACAAACTCTGAGCATTTATGAAACAGTTTCTATTCAGCTTGCAAGCGTGAATCTTTTAGACACGTTAATGTCTTCAAATTCAGCATAGCAAGCCAGATAGCTACATGGGTCTGATCTCAGTTCAGCATCACCACATAGTAGAAGCCTCTGCAATATACATCATTGCAAGAAAGACCTCAAAGGTACATTTATGAAAAACAAAAAAAACACAAGTTAAAAAAACTTTCTAATGCTTGTATTTATGATAACAGATGGTGTTCTACCAAAAACACCGTCAAGCGTAGTTTTCTGTTTACATAAACGTCAGAGTGAGTATTCACTATCTCTAACTTTAATTCCACTTTCAGATCATGATTTCAAGCTATTTGCTATTGTCAGTGAAAGACAGGAATAAGAAACTAGATCTAAACACAAACTCTGAGCATTTATGAAACAGTTTCTATTCAGCTTGCAAGCATGAATCTTTTAGACACGTTAATGTCTTCAAACTCAGCATAGCAAGCCAGATAGCTACATGGGTCTGATCTTAGTTCAGCATCACCACATAGTAGAAGTCTCTGCAATATATATCATTGCAAGAAAGACCTCAAAGGTACATTTATGAAAAACAAAAAAAAACACAAGTTAAAAAAAACTTGCTAACACTTGTATTTATGATAACAGATGGTATTCTACCAAAAACATCATCAAGCGTAGTTTTCTGTTTACATAAACATCAGAGTGAGTATTCACTATCTCTAACTTTAATTCCACTTTCAGATCATGATTTCAAGCTATTTGCTATCGTCAGTGAAAGACAGGAATAAGAAACTAGATCTAAACACAAACTCTGAGCATTTATGAAACAGTTTCTATTCAGCTTGCAAGCGTGAATCTTTTAGACATGTTAATACTCGCTCTGACGTTTATGTAAACAGAAAACTACGCTTGACGGTGTTTTTGGTAGAATGCCATCTGTTATCATATATATATATAATTACAAGAAGCACTGTGATTTAAAAAAATAATAAAAAGTGCAATGTAAATTGGATAAATAAAAAAAACATTGAAATTAATACAAGAAAAAACAGATTATGGAAAGAATAAAGCAATAATTGTTTTATAATAGAGTTTCTAATTAAAATGAAAGTGACAAATAAACTTGCAAAAAAATAAATGAAATATTAAGATCACCAGCATTAACACTTCCTATCAAATTTTTAAACAGATTCCAATGACTGTTATTTTCAATTTAATGCTATGTTTGATTTTTTGTGTGCAATTAAATATTTTTTACATATCATTATCATCATCAACCATTATCAATCCACTGCAAAATGAAGGTCTTTCCAAGTTCAATCCATCTCTGATCTTTAGCTTCTTTTTTCCACATCACTCCTGCACACTTTCTTATTTCATCAATCCATTTTACATGTGGTCTTTTAATTTTTATATTACATTAAAAATATTTAAGCCTTCTAATAATTATAGTAAAACATATTTAAAATCAATATTTTTAAATTGAAAATAAGTATCTAACTGAAAATCTTATCAATAACAAAGAAACACATCATTCTTCACAGAGTAGTGCCACTCAGTGCAAACCAGGGTAATCAATGGATGCAGGAAGGTTTGTGCATAAAATCCCTATCTAGTGCTCATCTAATATCCCCTGTTGCATTACATGGAGAGTTTTGTCTCTATGAAAAACTGCTTGGGTATGCATAAAGAATGGTAATCTACTCAAAACGTTAAAAGAATAAAATATTAGATATTAGAAGTTTATGTTATTAAAAAATGATATATTTAGAATTAGTTATCATCAAAAAAACAAAAAAAAATATAAAAGTTAACAAATTATTAATTGTTATTAAAATATTTCACTTATGGATTTTACAAAAATGATTTTATATTTAGCCTGTAATGATTGTTTTCATCGCTATTTCCTGTTATCGTAACTTATGTTTTTATAATCATCACTTTCTTATACTTTCTAAGAGCAGTCTTTTTAAAAATAAAATGTTTTCAAATCCACCCCCCTCCTAGTGACATAGTTTTTGATTTAATAAGTCTTTTACAAAGTATTACATCATAATCATTAACAATTACTGAAAATCACTTTTTTATGGCATTTAGCTATAGGGTAAAACAATGTAAAGCATCACACACAAAGGTCCATTACCAACATCTTTTGGAATTTTTTTTAAATTAATACATCTAAAGTGGAAGGTTAATAGAAAGAATCATTGTAATTTAAGATATATAATGCTTTAAAATAGTGTAGAAAAGTACTGATCTCTTCACCATTGCACTTTCTAAAATGTCAAATGTGATAACACCAACACATCTTACTTTTGTGAAGGAGTTTAAATGATAGTTTTCTTTTAGCAAATATCTTTAATACTATAATTATAACAAAAAAATTATAAATTTTAAAAAATGTGTCATGATATTAATATTTCAAAAAAATATAGCAGGATAATCTCCTTCAATTTTTAGATTTGTATTTATATAATATTAATAACAGAAGAATTAATAAGAAAATAATAGATATTAAAAATTAAAAAAAAATAATAAATGAATTACGGTTGAACTTAGAGACATATGAAAATAAAATTAAGTATTTTTTTTTACATGTATAATAAAAACTTTATTAATAACATAAATATTTACAATTTATACAACTAGTTAAAAAATGATAACCAAAACACAAAGAAATTGGAAATATTTCATTATTAAGACAAAAAGGTTCCAGGCCATTAAACAGTTAATTCCAACTCAAGGAGGTTGACCTGTAACAATGTAATCGAAGGAGACTCTTAAGACATCAAGCAAATGCAACTCAAAAGGGTGAAGCATGTAACAAAATGTTGGATTAGCCTAAAGAATAAGTGACCTAGTAGAATTCTTACTTTTACTCAAAACAAATGTCCACCCCAGATTCGAGTCATCATCTTCCTAGGCAAGTATCTTTGACATTGATTGAAATAAGTTTCCCAATCACTGTAGAGTTTTCTCAGCCAGTTGAATTTCTTATCGTCCAATATCATAGCACTTTTTATATACCATATTGTCTTAAGGGTATGCACAGTTACCATTGCATTATGGGGGTTATATTTGTTAAAGTATTGACTAAATAGAAGTTTTCAGTTAATGATTGGTCTGTGGAACACTCTAGCTCATATCTGTCCAAATGCTGAACATTCTTTGAATAGAAGCCGGAAAGTTTCATCACCAGATTTGCACAGTAGACAGATCGGATCCAAGTTCCTACGTAGCCTTTCATTTAGAACCTTAACTGTTGGAAACAAGCCATTCATCAGTTTGAAAACAAATTTCAAGTAGGATTGGGGTGCATATATAGAGTGGAACTTTTTCCAACACATTTTTTTTATGTATCCAACCATGCATTATCATGACTTTTAAAATGATTCATTAAGTCTTTATATTTAATACCTTCCAAACTGGGAAAATTCAGATCATCCTGGAGATTCCTATAAGCAATGAACAGGTCAGTTATATAAGATCTTCATTTACATCCAATTTCATTAAAGGAGCCAGCATGATCCACAAAGGATCCAAGAAATTGACTTTTAAATATGTTAATAAATGTACTTGCCTTGATGTAAGATATATATAGCCCAGGATCAATCAGGCCAAGACCTCCATTTTCTATTGGCATTTGCAAGATTGATATTGGGATCAATCTTGAAGTTCTACCCCAGACATTTCTTTGCAATCTAGTTTATATGGAGTATTGTTTTGTTATGTAGGAATACCCAGGGTGCATAGTATGCCAAAATCCCTAAAGCAATAGAATTAAAAATTGATGCTCTTGTAATTTCATATAATTTAAGTGAAGAAAATTTACTTATTTTATCTTCAATTTTTGTAATAATTTATTTATTTAAATAAGAGTTCATCTTTGTCTTGGACATATATAATTAAGTATTTTATTAAGGTGGAGCTAATAAAACTAAAGTTTAAGTCTATAAAGCATAGAAGTAATTAAGAGATTATTAAAATAATAAAAATGTATAATATATTTAAATAATAGTTGTTCATAAGTATTTATATATACAGTCAGGACATATAATTTATATTTATATTGTATATTTTATTCAATATTAACTGGATTATTTTATTTGGGTTTGATTATATTTATTTCAGTTTTATTATGTTTTGTTATATTTTATGTTTTTTATCGTTTTCATTTCTTATGGTATTATTTATATAGTTATGTATTTTATTTTGTTTATTATATCCTAGCTCTGAGAAAGACTGCAGGACAGTTGAAACGTAAGATTGTTTATGCAAATATGTATAATAAAATGTTTTTGCTAAAAAATATTTAAAGTACAGTGAAGAAGTGGTGAATTTGGTAATATTTCAAAAGAACATACAGTTAATATAAATCAGATATAGATAAAATAAGAGTGGCAGACATAAAAAATAATGTTTATAATCTATTGAATATTATAATTTACATAAATTAATATCTCATTTACATATGTTTAGTTTCATTTAAGAATGACATATTGTAAATTCTAGAAAATTTCATAGGCGTCATTCATTCAGACATAGTAAAAAGTAATTTAAAGTTATTGGTTTATCTTCATGCTTTCATTTTCAGTGCTTAAGATTTGCCCATACTTAAGCATTTGGGTTGAAAGAATAGGTGATTCATTCTATTCTTTCGCAAAGACTTTATCTTGTGTTGGAAATGAAAGTATTCATTTATTATTAAGATTCATAAAGCACACATGAATTAGCTTGAAAAGCTGATCTTTAGTATTATAAATTAATAAAAAAAAAAAATCGGTCAATTTCTGGTCTGTCTCCATGTGAATTATGGAAATAATATAAAAATTTAAAGTATTATTTGAAGAAATTTATAAAATAAAAATAAGTATAATGATCTGTGATTAAAATTTTATTTATAAATAATTATTGTAAAAAGTATATACTTTTTGTTTTTTACTAATAAAGATTTTACTTAAAATAAAAAAAAGTAAAAATAAAAGTTTTTAAATCTGGTTGATAAAATTAATTTTGATGACTATATATATATATCCTTTTTTTTTTCAATTGCTAAAATAATAGAAAATTATATTTATAAAATAATAAAAAAGTTTTTAAATATAAATAACTTTTTTAATAAAAACCGATATGAATTCATAGAAGGCAGAAATATCAATTTGCTATTGGAGAATTTTGCAGATACAATTAATAGTGCATATTAAATGATAAAAAAATATGTAAGTATATTTTTTTAAATATTTTATAGGACTTTAACATTATCGAACATAAGAATTGATGAACAGTTTAAAAAATTATGGAATTAGAGGAAAATTTTTTTTTTTTAAAAAATAATAATTAAATAATAGATATGTTCTAACAATAATATCAAATAAACATCACATGACCTCCACCTCTTATGCTTATATATAACTGTTGTTAAAAAGGCAATACTCACTATACGTATGCCACACACAGAAAGCTAGAGTAATCAATGAATGCCAGAAGGCTTGTGCATAAAATCCCCATCCAGTGCCCACCCATCCAATATCGCCAGACCAGTTTCTGGCTTGTGGCCTTCATCAGTGAGGAGCCTTGGATCTGAGAGCACTGCACCTAGATCTTAGCATCTAATGCAACCCTCCAGCAGCCACCTTTTATCTCCACTTAACTACAAAACTATGAGTCTTAAACTGAAAACACCTTACTGTTTTCAATCCAAGCCCATCAGCTTATATAGTCATATTAGATCCTGAGATCTAGGTGAAGTGATCTCAGATCCAAGGCTCCTCACTGATGATGGCCAGAAACTGGTCTGGGATGGTCTGGGATATTGGATGGGTGGGCATTGAATGGGGATTTTATGCACAAGCCTTCTGGCATCCATTGATTACTTTAGCTTGCTGTGTGTGGCATACGTATAGTGAGTATTGCTTGTTTTAACAACAGTTATACACAAGCATAAGAGGTGGAGGTCATGTGATTATTGGCTTAAAACAAATTCTGCCTAATAAGAAAGTGGTGGCTATGGTTGTTAAAGAACCAAAGATATCAAAATGTATGGGTTTTGAACTGGGTTCAGACCCATATGACTATATAAGCTGATGGGCTTGGATTGAAAACATTAAAATGATTTCAGTTTAAGACTTGTAGTTTTGTAGTTAAATGGAGATAAAAGGTGGTTGCTGGAGGGTTGCATTAGATCCTGAAATCTAGGTGCAGTGCTCTTAGATCCAAGGCTTCTCACTGATGAAGGCCACAAGCCAGAAACTGGTCTGGGGATATTGAATGGGGATTTTATGCATAAGCCTTCTCGCATTCATTGATTACTCTAGCTTTCTGTGTGATGCATACATATAGTGAGTATTGCCTTTTTTAATAATATCAAATGTATTGAGTAATGAAGAAAAAAAATATATGAAATTCCTTGCAATTTTATATGTAATGCATTATATTATTGTTTATATTTGAAAACCAGGCACTCTTCAAAAACCTGGAGCTTAATTGTAAATATAGGGGATTTGAACTCAGACTTTCAAGCACCCACCAACTATCCACACTATCTCATAAAATTGATATACATGACCACACATATGTAGAAAAGATAAATAATCACCAATATTCGTTTTTCATGCTAAAGCAGCACTCATCAGTCTAGATTATCATCTCCCACACATATATAATCAGTGCACAGTTAATATTAATTAAGATAGCAAATATTCACACTTTAATGGACAGGCTTCAATCTACTCCAACCCCCAACTTTTCAGCCATCTATATCATTGAAATCTGATGACGAGAAGCCCAAATCCCTACCAACATTATTGCCATGCTCATGTTGACCTGAAGTCACTCTAAGCCCTCATTTATAGGGCCTTATCCATTTAAATACATAGAAGAGAGATTATATATATATGTGTGTGTGTGTGTGTGTGTGTGTGATATAATCTGGACTATAATCTGGACCAACTGATGAGTGCTGGTTTAGCATGAAATACGTATATTGGTGATTATTTATTTTTTCTACATGTCTGTGGTCATGTATATCAGTGGTATAAGATAGTGAGGATAGTTGGTGGGTGCTTGAAAGTCTGAGTTCAAATCCTCTATATTTATAAACATTCCATAAATGACTTAGGAAATATTAATATTAAAGGATCAATGTATCAATATGCAGATGATGCTGCTATTATGAGAGTAAATAACAATATTGATTTTGAAACCAAAAATGTCAAGGAAGCTTGAATAAAAGTGATGCTTTGATAAAGGCATATATATAATGCCATAAATTTTTGTTACAACACGTGTTTAGCATTCTATCATGAGAAGGTTGTTGAGAAAAAAGTATATTTAAAAACAGAAAAACTAATATAAAATATAAAATGTAGATTTTTTTTTGTATAATAAAGAAGATTTATTATTTTATTGTAACTACCCTGACAATCAAAGAAAAAAAAATGTACGTGTAGATTTTCTAAGATAAGGAAAAAGTGTAATAAATGTTAATTAGAGAGAAATCGGAGGTGTGATGGTCGATTCACTATCGATCGCCCATATAAACTTAGTAAATGAAAAGAAAAAGAAAAAATATATACTAAAAATTAAAGATTTTATATAATTAAACATTGTTTAATTTTTGTAAAGTATTCATTCATTTTGGCTGACGAAATTATGTTAGTCCCCAGCCAGAAGTGAATGCTAAATTAAAGGTAATTTATAATTATGTATCTAAGTTGTGATTAATATTGTAAATTAATTATAATGAAGCTAAGCTATGTAGGGGAAGTAAATTCTTGAAGAAATAAAGAAAGAAAAAGTGTCAATAGGTAGATACTTGTGCGATGGAATCAGATAAGTGATATAAAAAAAACCACCCTGAGAACTTGGATTCATTTCTTCCTTGCATCATTATTATTATTTATGAGTTCTGCAAATTATAGTGTTGTATTCTTTACTGAGCAGTGAATCACAGAGAAAGATTCAGAAATTTGTATAAAAATGTTTTGCTACACGTTTATTTGATAATACGACCAACAATGACTTTTTCCTAGCCTAAAGTCTAGAGGATGCCTTGATTCAAAATGCCACGACTACTTGATACCAGGATACTAGTAAGCTAACAAGAAAAGCAACCCTTCATCCAGATATAATTGACCTCATAGTTCGTAAAAATAGAAAATATCCATGGCCATGGTATCCACCTTTGAGACCAATCATTAAAATCCACGCAAAGAAGTAATAGGTAAGATGAATGAGAGCTCTATATCTAACTTTAATGATTATCTGAACTAGTAATATAAACATTTAATGCATTAAAATGTCAGATAAAGTAAACTTTGTTATTGCTAATAGAAATTGAATTAATCGATAATTGAGAATGTGTGTTATATACTTATTTTAATAGGAGGATTTGCTATCTTAATATATATCTGAGCACTTGTAGCATATATGTGTAGAGATGGTAATCTGGACCAACTAATGATCGCTGGTTTAGCATGAAATACGTATATTGGTGATTATATTTATCTTTTCGACATATGTGTGTTCGGGTGTATCAGTGTTATGAGATAGTGTGGAGAGTGGTGGGTCATGTGAAAGTCTGTGCTCATACCCTGTCTAATACTTATTTTAAGTAATGTTATAATATGGTAATATTTAATAATATTTAGTAGAGAAGTTTCATAATATTTAGTAGAGAAGTTTCAACATATATGTGTTTAAGTGTATCAGTGTTATTAGATAGAGTGGAGAGTGGTGGGTCGTGTGAAAGTCTGTGCTCATAGAGAAGTATTAGTAAATAAAATTTGTATATTATAGGGCGTATTGATGTTGCAATTTAAATTCGGCAATCTTCATTATCTAGATTCCTTCATAAAAAAATGCTAGTACACGTAACTAATTTACTAAATCTCTATAAATAGAAATTTGATAACAAAAAAATACTATAATTATTAGGAAGATGTATGAATTTCATTTTATTAATTAATTTTGTGATGGCTTGTTCAGTGAAGCGGTTTACTGAACACTGATCCTGAAACAAATAAATAAAACCTGTCACAAACCACAGTTTTCTTTTATATCATATCATATACTATTAGTCAGGGTTTGATTGACCAGGAAATATAATCGCATTTTTCCTAATATTTATTGAGGGTATATGAGCACAAACTTTCACACGACCCACCACTGTCAAAACGATAAATAATCCCAATATACGTATTTCATGCTAAGTAAGCAATCATCAGTTGGCCCCGATTGCCATCTCTACACATATATGCTATAAGTGCTCAGATATATATATATATTGAGATAGACAACCCTCATACTTTGATGAACAGGCTTCAATCTACTCCACACTCCGACTCTTCAACCGTCCATCCAATTGAAAATCTGATGATGGAAGCCTGTTCATCAAAGTATGAGGATTGGCTTATAGCATATATGTGTAGAGATGATAATCTGGACCAACTGATGATTGTTGGTTTAGCATGAAATACGTATATTGGTGATTATTTATCTTTTTGACATATATATGTTCAAATGTATCAGTGTTATGAGATAGAGTGGAGAGTGCTGAGTCGTGTGAAAGTCTATGCTCATATACCGTATATATTACATATATAGACACAGGTATATAATAAGCCTGTATATTTCAATTACTAATATTTATTTAGTAAATTAGAAAAGGCGAGAGTGATTTGGTCATATCATATATATTAAACTCGTAGTATAAATAGTTTAAAACCTCTTTAGTAATCGGGATCTGTATAAAAAAAATTTTTTTTTCATGGTGAAAAAACTTCACTAGGTACAATATACATGATATTTTAGTCAGATTCGATGTTACTATTTTATTTACAAATGTTTTAGTAGACAAAGCTTTAAATGTAATTTCTAAATGATGGAATTTACCAAAACATATTATTAAATTAACCAAACATTGCCTTTTCAATTACTTATTTTATGTATAATGGACAATATTATAAACAGACTTTTGGTACTCCGATTGGCTCACCAATCCCAGGAATAATAGCTGATTTATTTATGAAACATATAGAAATTCCTGTTTTCGAGTCAACATCTTTAAAACCTCTTACTTGGCTCAGATACATAGTTGATACATTTATTATCTGGCCTCATAGTAAAGACAACTTACATAATTTTATCACGCATATAAACAATATATAGCCTAATATTAAATTTACAATAGAAACAAATTAATTGGAAACTTTTTTATATACTTGTCACCAAGAAAAGTAATAATCTTTTTTTTTTCAATTTTCAGAAAACCTATATATGCTGACAGATATTTAATTTTTTCATCAAATTATAATCCAGCCTCAATCTTTTTCTGTTGCAAAAAACTCTATTCATTTTTATTTATATCTATGCTAGAGAAAATCTCTAGGTTAGAAAATGACAAGTAATAATCATTATTGTGTTTATCTGTGGTGGATGGTGTCAAAGTTGTGAGTGGAGTGAGTTTGACAATGGTAAATAAAAATGTAACAATTTACTCTAGATAAATACTCTTCATATAATAGAGATATATATGAGATAGAGAGAGTGACCTGGGCCAACTGATGAGTGCTGGTTCAGCATGAAATGCATCTTGGGAGTCATTTGTCTTTTATTGTATCTTTATTTATATGAATTTAAAAAGATTGGGAAAGTACGGAGGTTGTTTAATATATCTATAAAGATATTACACATGGGAAAGAGAAAGAGGAATAACTGCATGTGTGTGTATGTTTAAAATTAAAAAATCAGACATATTAATCTTTAACTGAGATTTAAAGATTGTATCTGTGCTAGAGATAATCTCTAATTTAGAAAATGATTAGTAATAATCATCATTGAATTTATCTGAGGTGAATGGTGTCAAAGTTGTGAATGGAGTGAGTTTGACAGTTCTCTTCATATAATAGAGATATATATGAGAGATAGTGACCTAGGCCAATAGATGAGTGCTTGTTCAGCATGAAATGCATTTTGGGGGCCATTTGTCTTTTATTATATATCTTTATTTATATGAATTTTAAAAAGGATGGGGAAATATGGAGGTTGTTTAATATATCTAATCATATCTATATTGAAAAGATACTTTATGCTACAAATTTTAACTACAGATAAATAAAAAACTCTGTTATTGACTTAATAGTCTTAGCTTAATTCTATTTAATATTATACCAACAATTAAGCCAATTATCTTTAATCCTATAAATAGTTTAAACTATTTTTAATTCAATCCTATTAATCTGTTTATTTTCTAAATCCTAAAAAGAAAGTCTTATCTTAATAAAAATAATAAAACGTAGATAACTAAAAAAAGTAAAGTAAATTTTACCAAAAATTTTATAAACTTTAAAATATGTTTTGTTTTATTTACATATACACACATAATATATAACATGTATGTGTGTATCATTATTGCTATAAAAATAACTAATGACATTATTGCTTGAAAACTCATAAGGAGTTCCAGCACCAGGACTGTGAATGCCAGAATTGATCCCCATGAACCACCACCCCTTTCTAATTCCAAGTTGGATCCTATTAATAATCATGTGATCAAAACTATTATGAAAAAGCATTTTTAGTAGCATAGATATTTTGGTGAAAATGGCTGTCGTGAAAAAGTCTCTTAGTTCTATCTAATAATGTCTTTGCTACTGAACATAATTGTGTCGAATGGCAAAAATTGAACAATATGACCAGAGACTCTAAGGATTATTAATAGGCCTTTTTATATAATAAAAAACAAGATTTTGGTACTTCAAAAATTAAAAATGTTTTGTCCTATATAAAGAAAATAACTGATAAAATTGGTAATGTTTTAAAGAAAAATAATATCAATACAATTTATGCTACATTTAAAAATAATAATGAAGTATTTCCACACAGTAAAGATAATATTCCTTTGGAGTTTCATAGTGAATATGAAATTTGATGTGGTGTTCGTTTACATTCAAACGTAGAATAAATGCAAGAATTGGAGAACACTTTTTGGCAGTTAGAGAAAAACTTAATTCATCAGCCATTTAGTCACACATTAAATGAACTAACCATAACATCAATTTTAATAAAACACATATTCTGGCAAACACTAAAATTATGACCAGAGACTGCTAAGGGATGCTAAAGAAATTTTGAAAAGGCCTAAGTGTATAAATAAAAAGTGTGAATTAATGAAAATTAACAATATTTGCAAAAAGCTATTGGAGGATAAAATATTTTTAAAAACTTCTCAACCAATAGAATTTGAGAATGAGGAGAAAATAACAAAGAATAAAAATAATGATTTTAAGTCTCACCACACACATTCTTATGATTTGAAAAAGAAGTTTTGAATAAAGTATTTGTTATTGTATTGAAATGTTTCCTATTATATTTTTATTACAAGAAAGTTCTTGGAAATAATACTATGGATTTATATTTTATCCTGAGAATATTAGAATTAACACACACACATATATATATGATCCATAGATGGCGTTTTATCAAAACCACCGAAACAAGTGTAAAATTTGTTTACATAAATGACAAAAGAGTCAAAATTAACGATCTCTTTCATTTGCTCACTCTCAGATCAGCTGATTTCAAGCTATTTGCTATCATCAGTGAAGGATAGAGTTAGAAACTAGATCTAAACACTGACTCCAAGTGTTTATGCAAAATGTTTCTATCAGTTTGCAAGCGTGAATTTTTCTGACCAGTAAAGTCTTCAAACTCAGCCTAACAAGCCAGATATCTATATGGGTCTGATCTCAGTTCAGTTTCACCTCATAGTCAAAGTCTCTGCAATATATATTATTTCAAGAAACCTCATAGTCAAAGTCTCTGCAATATATATCATTGCAAGAAACATTTAAGGGTGCATTTATGAAAAACAAAAACAAGTTATTCACCTAACTTGCTATCATAAATAACAAGTGATAGCAGGTTACGTGAATAACTTGTTTTTTGTTTTTCATATATATATATATATATATATAATTATTCAAAACATTACAATAATTAATACAGTAAAAAATATTTTAAAAACAAATATATACCACAATTTAATAGAAGTACTTTCAACTATCTATGTAGTCGTTATCAACTAGATTCATAGATAGTTGAAAGTACTTCTATTGAATTGTGGTATATATTTATTTTTAAAATATTTTTTACTGTATTAATTATGAAACAAGCATCTATTTTTATAGCGCGATGTTCATAATTGTAAATCACTAATTATCAGCCTTTTATAGCTACTGTACATGCACTTTAATGAGTGTTAAATAACAAATTAATACTTTTCAGTGCCCATACAAGATATAGCATTTAAGAAAGAATAAAATGAATCCACTTATTCTTTCCGAACCCAAATGTTTATATATGGGCAAATCTTAAGTACTGGCAAATAAAGCGTGAAGATAGATCATTCACTTTAAATTACGGTTCGCATTGTCTGACTTAATGACATCGACGAAATTACTTAGAATTTACTTAAACGTCACTTTCAAACGAAACTCAAACATATGTAAACAAGCATCTATTTTTATAGCGCGATGTTTATAATTGTAATTCACTAAATATCAGCCTTTTACAGCTACAGTATAAAAATAGATGCTTGTTTACATATGTTTGAGTTTCGTTTGAAAGTGACGTTTAAGTAAATTCTAAGTATTTCGTCGATGTCATTAAGTCAGACAACGCGAACCATAATTTAAAGTGAATGATGAATGATCAATCTTCACACTTTATTTGCCAGTACTTAAGATTTGCTAATATATAAACATTTGGGTTTGGAAAGAATAAGTGGATTCATTTTATTCTTTCTTAAATGCTATATCTTGTATGGGCACTGAAAATTATTCATTTGTTATTTAACACTCATTAAAGTGCATGTACAGTAGCTGTAAAAGGCTGATATTTAGTGAATTACAATTATAAACATCACGCTATAAAAATAGATGCTTGTTTACATATGTTTGAGTTTCGTTTGAAAGTGACGTTTAAGTAAATTCTAAGTAATTTCGTCGATGTCATTAAGTCAGACAACACGAACCATAATTTAAAGTGAATGATCTATCTTCACACTTTATTTGCCAGTACTTAAGATTTTCCCATGTAGTGTTTGTAAAAATGGCAGACATTTTTGTGCACTCCAGAAAAACTAGAATTTATTCGTAAGGCTGTTTTTAGATCGCGCTCTGATAGCTGAGGAATTTAATTAGTGCATTGACATAATGGCAATCGACAATTCCTAGAAATACTTGCTAATTACAAATGTTTCTAGATAAGAGATGTTACCTTATTGATCAGTGCATTGATTGATCATTGCAGTTGTCAGAGAGTGATAAGAAGACTGGGTAACATCAAGCAGAGTAACATAGAGAGCAGTAGAAGGCAGTCACGCGGTAGCGAGTAGCAGACAGTATGGAGTGCATATACAATAGAGTTATTGTTCAATTCCAGTAGGAGATAGCTGATGGCAGTCGCAGTGCTTACTATGAAAAGTTTGTGTACAGCTACACTGGACTGGGGCTAAAGTAGGCCCATTGTGAACCGTTTTGTAGCAGCCAGCCTGAAAGAACATCGTGGGAGTTGAACTTTAGCAAATGGTAGAAATAGATCATTGCAGACCATTTGTTTGGAGAGCATCCACTTGCAGACCATTCATTGGAGAGCAATTGGTGCAGACCATTCATTGGAGAGCATTCATGGCAGAGCATTCAGTGCAGACCATTCATTTGGAGAGCATCCATTGCAGAGAATACAGAGAATATTCAGAGCATTCATTGCAAACCATTCATTGGAGAGCATACACAATTGAACAGTGTATAATGTTATTTTCTGACCGCACAGTATGACTTGCAGTTATAACCTTGGCACAGTCATAAGTGCGGATATAACAATGGTGCAGTCACATTTGGAACCTGGGAGTAGCGAATACGTTGAACTACAAGTTTAGCCATAGACGAAGAAACCGGGTGAAAATGTCAATCCCAATTAGTAACGTTAGCAACAAGGGTTTTTCTGGAGTGGAGGGAGGTGTGTAGTGTTTGTAAAAATGGCAGACATTTTTGTCCACTCCAGAAAAACTAGAATTTATTTGTAAGGCTGTTTTTAGATTGTGCTCTGATAGCTGAGGAATTTAATTAGTGCATTGACGTAATGGCGATCAACAATTCCTAGAAATATTTGCTAATTACAAATGTTTCTAGAAAAGAGATGTTACCTTATTGGTCAGTGCATTGATTGATCGTTGCAGTTGTCAGAGAGCGATAAGAAGACTGGGTAATGTCAAGCAGTGTAACGTAGAGAGCAGTAGAGAGCAGTCACGTGGTGTAGCGAGTAGCAGACAGTATGGAGTGCATCTACAATAGAGTTACAGTTCAATTCCAGTAGGAGATAGCTGATGGCAGTCGCAGTGCTTACTACGAAGAGTTTGGGTTCAGCTACACTGAACTGGGGCTAAAGTAGGCCCATTGTGAACCGTTTTGTAGCAGCCAGCCTGAAAGAACATCGTGGGAATTGAACTTTAGCGAACGGTAGAAATAGATTGTTGCAGACCATTCGTTTGGAGAGCATCCGCTTGCAGACCATTCATTGGAGAGCAGTCGGTGCAGACCATTCATTGGATAGCATCCATGGCAGAGCATTCAGTGCAGACCATTCGTTTGGAGAGCATCCATTGCAGAGAATACAGAGAATATTCAGAGCATTCGTTGGAGAGCATACGCAGTTGAACAGTGTATAACGTTATTTGCTGACCGCACAGTATGACTTGCAGTTATAATCTTGGCACAGTCGTAAGTGCGGATATAACAGCCCATATATAAACATTTGGGTTTGGAAAGAATAAGTGGATTCATTTTATTCTTTCTTAAATGCTATATCTTGTACGGGCACTGAAAAGTATTCATTTGTTATTTAACACTCATTAAAGCGCATGTACAGTAGCTGTAAAAGGCTGATATTTAGTGAATTACAATTATAAACATCGCGCTATAAAAATAGATGCTTGTTTACATATGTTTAAGTTTCGTTTGAAAGTGACGTTTAAGTAAATTCTAAGTAATTTCATCGATGTCATTAAGTCAGACAACGCGAACCGTAATTTAAAGTGAATGATCTATCTTCACGCTTTATTTGCCAGTACTTAAGATTTGCCCATATATAAACATTTGGGTTCGGAAAGAATAAGTGGATTCATTTTATTCTTTCTTAAATGCTATATCTTGTATGGGCACTGAAAAGTATTCATTTGTTATTTAACACTCATTAAAGCCCATATACAGTAGCTGCAAAAGGCTGATATTTAGTGAATTGTATTAATTATTGTATTGTTTTGAATAATTATATATATTTTATTATAATTGGAATACAGACATTGATTAATAATTTATATATATGGATTTAACATCAGTTTTATAATTTTAGAAATGATGGTACAAGATGGATTTTATAGAAAAAAATCATATATTAAAATAATCTTTGCATAAATATTTGAAATATGTAAAAGTTGCAAAGAATGTATATATATATAATGTATAATCTGATAAATAACATTGGTTTTTACTAAAATATAAGCATATTTAAGTTATATTGGAAAACTGAAAAGAATTGTGCTAGTAACATTTTTTTAAAATATAATTTTGCTGTTAAAATATTTAGCTAAAACTCAATAACTCTCAGTTTTAAATAGATATAAAGTAGAATTATATTCAATTCACTAAATGTCATTTAGACAGATATACAAATTTTTAAATAAGCCTGTATTAAAAAAAGATTTGGGCATCTATTGATGTGCGTTTATATATATATATTTCGGTTCATATATAATTTATTGTACTGAATATATAAATATAGGAAATTTGAACTCAGTCTTTTAAGCACCTTTCAACTATACATATTATCTCATACCACTGATACACATGACCACATACAGGTAGAAAAGATAAATAATCACCAATATATGTATTTTATGCTAAACCAGCACTCATCAGTTGGGTCCAGATTATCATCTCCCCCCCCACACACACATATATATATAATCAGTGTTCAGTTTATATTAAGATAGCAAATCTTTATACTTTAATGGGAAGGCTTCAATCCACTCCAATCTCCAACTCGTCAGCCTCCGTACCATTAAAAATCTGATGATGGAAAGCCCAAATTCCAAGCTGATTTTAATATTATTGCAATACCCATGTTGACCTCAAGTCACTCTGACCTCTCATGTATAGGATCTTATCCATCTTAATACATCAAAAGAGGGATGGGCAGGATGCAGGCTTAAGGTGTAAATATTTAAAATACAGGCACTCTTCACATACCGGGAACCTAATTGTAAATATAAGGGATTCGAACTCTGACTTTCAAGCACTTTCAACTATACATACTATCTCTCACTACTGATACACATGACCACATATATGTAGAAAAGATAAATCACCAATATATGTAGTTCACACCAAACCAGCCCTCATCAGTTCATCCAGATTATCATCTCACACACATATATATAATCAGTGCTATACATTAGGATCCAGGTATGTGAAGGGTGCCTGTATTTCAAATATTTTTACTAAATATATATATATTCCACCTTTATTATTAAAAGGAGATTGCCTTGACAACAGTTTGAGATTGTTGAATGTTATCTATATTAAGATTGTCTAGATGTTAACTGTTTTCTAGTGGTTATAGATAGATAGATAGATAGATAGATAGATAGATAGACAGATAGACAGATAGATAGATAGATTGATGGATGGATGGATGATGGATAGATGGATGGATAAAACAGACAGACAGATACATGGATGATGGATGGATAGATAGACAGATAAATGGATAAATGCATAGATGGATAGATGATTAGATAGATAGATAGATAGATAGATAGATAGATAGATAGATAGATAGATAAATAGATAGATAGATAGATGGGTGGGTGGTGGATGGATGGATGGATGGATAGATAGATAGATAGATAGATAGATAGATAGATAGATAGATAGATAGATAATAGGTAAGTAGGTATATAGATAGGTAGAGAGTAGTTAGGTAATTAGGTAGGTGGGTAGATAAGTAGGTAGATTAGGTAGGTAGGTAGATAGATAGATACCAATGTTTCAGCTGGGTCACATTAACTATCAATTGGGTAATGAATATTATAAAAACACATGTGGTAGTGTTGTAAACATTGGGGTACACCAGGAATGAAAGTTATATCATTATTCATTATCCATTTGGTCGCCAGTACAAACCAACTAACACTTTAGCATATATACATTTGAATACAATAAATTATAAATGAATGAACCAGAATAATATATTACTTATATCTGCAACCCATAAAAATCTTCATTTTAATATATATATATATTATAAATTGATATCTGTATTTCTTCGAAGCAATATAATCTTATGGTTAAATATTAGTAAATATGATAATCAAAATTTTGAAAAGTACAAAAAATATAATAATCACTTAGGAGAGCTTTCAACTATCCTTGTAGTCTTTGTCAAGTAATACTTTGAAAACGTTAATCTTCCCCTAATTTGTGATCTTAACATTTGCTGCCTGCCTAGTGCCTAGTGATTAAGTCTTGTTTGTATTTATATATTACCATAGCTTTCTTTATTTTCCTTTCAGTTTGCAATATTTTTACATTATTATAATTGAAATTAAAACCATATATGCATGATTTATTATAAATAAGCATTTATTTTTATAGCGTCTGTAAATAATTTTAATTACATTCGTATTGGCCTTTCAAGCCAATTGTGCAAACACTTTGCGAGTGTTAAATAATAAATGAATACCCTCTGACCAATACAAGATATAGAATTTATGCACGAATAAAAAAAATCCCTCTTATTCCTACGACTCAAATATTTATATATGAGCAAATCTGAAGTACTGGCACAGAAGGTGTGATGATAGAATGGTCACTTTAAATTACTATATACAATGTCTGAATAAATGACGCTGATGAAATTTTCTAGAATTTACTAAACGTCATTCTAACTGAAACTTAATCATATATATAAATAAGCAAGGTCGATATGAATGCAATTACAATTATATACAGATGCTATAACAATAAATGCTTATTTATATATATGATTAAGTTTCAGTTGGAATGACGTTTAGTAAATTCTAGAAAATTTCATCAGCGTCATTTATTCAGATATTGTATATAGTAATTTAAAGTGACCATTCTATCATCATGCCTTCTGTGCCAATACTTCAGATTTGCTCATATATAAATATTTGAGTCATAGGAATAAGAGGGATTCTTTTTATTCCTGTATAAATTCTATATCTTGTATTGGTCAGAGGGTATTCATTTATTATTTAACACTCGCAAAGCATTTGCACAATTGGCTTGAAAGGCCAATATGAATGTAATTATGATTTATTATAATTGTCTGTTATTATTACTTTGCAATTTTGTTTTGTATTTGGAAATCCTTTTTAATAATAGCATGTGCTCTTTAGATCTTTTCTCCAATGTACATCTTGATTCCTCTACATATTCACTACCACCCATACATATCCATTTATAAATGATGCAATTTTTATTTATAAATGAGGTTTTATCCTTAGAGTTATTTATTAATTTATTTAATGTAGAAAGTGCATAAAATGCAATGTCACATATACACTTATAAATTTTCCTTATGAAATTTACTTGTTGATTCAAAATATATAGGATTGGTATCCAAAGTTTTTTATTAGTAGAAGAATCAACCTTATTATTAATAATTTTTTATATTTATATTTTGTATTAAAATTTTTAATAGTATAAAATATGATTGTAATTATAACCAACATTTAACAATTCATTAGAATACATTTCAATATTTTTCTCATTATCCAATGAATATTTATAAAGATTATCATTTCTGAATAAGAAGAACTTCAAACCTACCATTTTATATGACATTGGTATTCGTGATTTATATGAAGCCTTTTTTGCTATTGGTTTAATAGTCATATAGTAATCCAGCCTACATCTATTTCTAGTTATCTTGAGATCGAGAAACTGAATGCACATTAAATTTTCATCTATTTTGATTATTTTAAGCCATTTATATTATTTAGTTCTTTAAACAAATCTTTAATTGTATTTGGATTGCTGCATACAAAAACATCATTGACATATCGATAATATAAAGTAATATTTTTTTTATAACATTCCTTTTTTAAAGTACTTTGTTCGTATGTAGAAATTACAAAATTATATATTTTGGTCTGTATGCAGACCCATTGACCAGCCATTACCCATTATATAAAAATCATTTTTAAAAACTGCATAAATATTTTTATCAATAAAGCTTAATGTTTCAACTATAAATTTTATTATTTTCACATTAACATTTTTTTTAATTTAATGTGTCAGAAATAATTTCAATAGAAGGTATTTGATCAATTGATCCATACATTTCACTTATGTCTAAGGTACATATTACATCGTTAACATCAATAATAACATCACAAATTTTACTAACTAAATCAAATGATAAATGTATTGTATATTTACCAAAACCAAGAATTTCATGTAACATCTACAGATTGTTTTTAATTAATATACTAAAATTGCAGTAATGTAAAAAAGAGAGGCTGCAAATTGCAACAAACCATAATATAGGGTTATAGATAGATTTAGAATGAATGTATGTTTATAATAACTCAGATTTTATATTTTTATACAAAATTTGCAATATTTTAAAAGAATTTGGTGCCAAATTTATTCTATTTCTAAAACAAAAACGTAAATGAATAAACTGAAAAATACAGTTTTAATATGCAGAGCACTTATCGCTTACTCCCATCAAAATTTTTTCCTATTGTTTTCTTTTTAAATAACACTTCATAATGGTGAAAGCAAAGCTAAAAGCAGAAAACTAGGCTTAGGTGAATCAACAATACACAGTATTTTCAGTAAAGCAAGCAAGTACCAGGAAAAAAGTAACATGGCATCTGAATGTATGATGATTGAAATGGAAATAAGGGCTGGTTACAAAATTTTAAATGTTGAGCTGTCATAAAAAATATTAAATTAACAGGGGAAGCAGTCAGTGTTAGATAAACAAATTGCTTGTCATCGCAAAATTATGGATGAAAGAAAAAAGCTATGACTGTTCAATTGACATTTTTTCTAAAAAATAAAATTTAAATCTATTCTTTTTTTCAATAAATCAATTAATAATTCATCAATTGTGTATTTCAGTATATCTATGTACATTTTGAGCAAATAAACGATTTTTTTTACATTTTTTATTTTTTCCAGGATTCATTATAATTATTCCCACAGGTTTTTAAGTTTGATTAGTGTGACTATAATAAATGCGGTATAAATGGAGGATTCATTACCATACTTATCAAGGTTTTCTTGTACTTCAAAATCATCATGTAAAAACTAGACTAGCAGGATAAAAAAAACTCTGGATATTTCCATCTGTCAAAGAACAAAGAAGAAATCTTTTGATATTAGCTGCAGCCTTAAATTGCTGCCCTCTTCAGATTTGTTTCTACTTTAATATCAATAAAAGCATTATGTTAAAATCTACCTTTTAAAAAAATCATACATTACTATCATTTAGGATAACTTTAATAGTACAATCTGAATTTACAGACAGTTCTTTTTCTGAGGAAACTTAACAATTTTCAACACAGGTGGGGTTAATAAATTAACCATTAATTTATCTCATTGCAGTGAAGTTACTTAATACTAAAATAGATAAAGTATTGTATGTTTTTATTCTTATTCATACGTGTTCATCAGGGTTGAGCATCATCTCAAGTTAACTTGAACATATGTAGGATATGAGTGTATGGACATCTATATAATTCTCTCTAGAATTATTACATGGTGCTAAAGATAAATTTTAAAATCCATTCATATGATTTATTATATGTTTCATGATGACAACTATTAGATTATTGATGACAAGTACACTTATCATACTAGCTGGCACAGATTATTGATGATCAGAATTGAACTGTAACTTTTTATATGTATTTAGTTCTGTAATTACTTTATCACCTTTATGCCATAATATAATGATGAGCCGAATATTTTACAGTAAGCTTCTTTTTAAGGACTGTTGATGATGGTAACTGGTGTTGCTATATTTCTTATTTATATTTAATTATAGTTTCTTCTGAATGTTATTTGCTCTCTCCCTGATCTTATTCAATATAAAAAAAAACTGCTGATTAATATTTTCTTACCCCATGTTGTTATAATATATATATATATATATATATATATATATATATATATATATATGTTTATCATATATATATATATATATATATAATCATTAAAAATCAGTCAACACTTAGACAATCCTAATATCAATAACAATCAACAATTTCAAATTGTTGTCAAGGCAATGTCCTTTTAACAATAAAAGTGGAATCCCACCTTTATTAATGGTCTAATAAACTTATACAGACATTAAAAATTTCAACTTCACCACAGAGATTGAAATCATTGATACAAAGAAGTTTGAATAAACCTCTTTAAATACATAAATACAGCCTATTCTGAATGTAGATTAATAAATAGTCAATTATCACATTACAAACTGCAATTATAAATTTCAAATTATACCCAAAGTATTACTAAAGTCATAAGTGTAATAATGCTGAAGACTAAATGGGTTTGTAAGTAATCATTAAAAACCAATCAACACTTAGACAATCCCAACATTAATAACAATCAACAATTTCAAATTGTTGTCAAGGCATACACAGGCACTTGTGTGTGTTGGATGCATTTGAAAATAAATTGATTTTCTTCCGCACCAGTTATATTGTGAGATGTTTAATCAAATTAATGTGCACAACTCTTGGAAAGTTTATTACATAATTTCAACTTACAAAATGCTATCCGGCAGCAAACTTTTTTTTTTCAGCATGGCATTGCCATCTAGTGTAAGCTGTAGTAACTAATGGATGTCAGATTATAATTATGTACATCCCTATCCTGTGATATTATATCTAATATTCCCAGATTACTTTCTAGATTTCAGCTTCATTTGTAAAAAAGCATATTTTAGTAACTAAAGCTTGCTCTAGGTGGCAAAACTGTCCTGACAGAAAAAGAGTACATTTGGAGGATGCTTTGCTCTTTAAATATTATGGATATATATATATGACAACTGTAACTAACGTTCTTGATTCTTTCTAGAATGTTATTTTAGACAGCTATATATAAATATTATGAGTAAAAATATATAGATTTGGTTTGGTGACACTCAATAAAAAAACCGTTTCGAGTGACACAAAACAAAAGCTATAAACTATTACTCATAATATTGATATATACGATTGTAATTTAACTTTATATAAATAGTAAAAAAAATATGAAGCTCAGCTGGCGTATAAAATTGGGTATAGTGTTGTTGTCGCTAGGTCACAAAAAGTCCAGTAGAGTGCTATTGAGATAGTTATGGCATCCATTATGAAAACTACTCTTCTCTCAAAAAAATCTATCTCTGCATGTAGTTTTATAATCAGTTTTAACCAAGTTTAGACAAGTTTTTTTAAAATCATATTTACTAAAAGTTTACTCGAAAATTTGTAACAACCGGGTATATTTTTTCACAACTAAATGGATCTTGGGGGAGGGGTGGTAAAAACGAAATGTACAAACAGTTATAGTTAAAAAAAGAAAAAAATCTGTCAATTTTTTTAAGCAGCCCTAAAACAAAAATGCAGAGTAGTGCTAAAAAGTTGACTGCTTTCCTCCCATCGTCGAAGTAGTTAAAAGCTTAAATAATGTTTGTACTTATGATTGGATCCAAAGGAGATTCAGAATGAATGCAGATGGTCAAATGCATTTTATGCAACCAGGATTTTCTACAACAAATAATATGAATAGCAAACGATTTTTGAGAGCAGTTAATAATAAAGTAAAAAAACTCCATGTTTCTGCTACATGTAGTTTTTTTTTTTAAAAAAAATAACTTTTAAAAACTAAATAACGTATATGTGTGTCTGTGTTCGCCTATGAATAAATAAGTGTGTGTTTAATTTGGAGTTTTAATAATAGCTCGGATAATTTAAATGTCTTAATTATTTGAAATTGTTTAAATATATCATCATCAACCATTATCATTCCACTGCAGGATGAAGGTCTCTCCAAGTTTAATCCATCTCCGATCTTTAGCTTCACTTCTCCACATCACCCCTGCACACTTTCTTATTTCATCCATCCATCTCACATGTGGTCTCCTTCTGGATCTTTTACAATCTCTTGGAATCCCGTTTAAGATTTCAATTGTCCATCTATTATTATCTCTTCTAGCAATATATCCAGACCAACTCCACTTCAATCATTTAATTTTTTCAATGAGGTCAATAAACACCTGTTTGTTCTCTTACCTATACATTGCGTTTTCGATCTCTTCTTGCTGCTCCCAGCATGCATCTCTCCATACTTTTTTGAGTGGTCTGAAGTCTCTGTATTGCTCTTCTATTAAGTGTCCAAGTCTCAGATCCATAAGTAAGAACTGATAAAACACATTTGTTAAAAACCTTCCTTTTCAAACACATAGGTATATTTCCTTTTAGTATCAAGTTATTTCTACCAAAAACATTCCAACCAAGTTTGATTCTATGATTAATTTCATCCATTATTGTTTCCTTCTGACCAAGGTATTTGTAACTGTTAACTTCTTCTAATTCATCATAATCAATCTTTATTTTCATATTTTGAGCAAATCGATTAAACATTACTTTAGACTTTTTAACATTTATCTTTAGTCCTACTTTCATCTGATATTCCTGCAACATTTCCTACAGCTCTGAAGCATTATATCAATCTTTATATATCTTTGACAACTTAGTATAAGGTGAGATTATTCTTATGACAGTTATCAGGGCCAGAGGAGGAGTCACCAGCATCCTTATGCAAAACAGTAATTGCCCCTCCCCCTTTCAAAAAAAAGTTTTAATGTTTTATTTATGATAACGAAAAAAATTTACAATTACATAATTTAATTACAAGTACATTATATATACTAAACTTTAGATGTAATTAGAGGGGGTTTAAACAACGACTTTCAAACTGCATTCAGCTATCCACTCCATTTTATATAACCTGTACACATGACCACTTATATGTAAGAACATAGATGATCTTCAATATACATATTTCATGCTGAACCAGCACTCATCATTCGATCCAGATCATCATCTCCCAAACATATACACAATCAGTGCTCTGTTTACATTAATATAGCATATCTTCAAACTTTAACGGAGAGGCTTCACTCTTTTCTACCTTCCAATTCTTCACCTCCATATGACTGAATGCTATGCTCAAAGCACTTATTGATACCAATATTGTTGTCATACCCAAGTTTACATTAAGTCACTCTGACTCCTCATATATAGGATCTTAATATGTCCATTTAAATATCCAAGGGATGGGCAGAATTTATGCTGAATCTGTAATATTTTAAATATAAGAATATTATATATACCGAACTTTTATATGTATTAGAGGGATTTGAACACAGATTCCAAGCTTCCTTTAGCTATCTACTTCATACTATATAACCAATGCAAGAGTTGGAGGGTGAAGAAGATTGAAGCCTGTCCATTAAAGTTTAAAGATTTGATATCTTAATATAAACTGAGCAGTGATAATATATATATATATGGGTGTGAGGGATGATGATCTGGACCAACTGATAAGTTCTAATTCCACACAAAATATGTATATTGGAGATCATTTTTGTTTTTCACATGTATGTAGTCATGTGTATTGGTTATATAAAATGAAATGGATAACTAAAAGGAATTTGAGGTCTGTGTTTACATTTTCTTTAATTATTATATAATTATAAATTTACTTTCTGAGATTTTACAGAACTGAATTTAGATGCAATATCATCAGCACTTAGAGTATTGTATATGCCATTCTTTGTAGTTGTCAACTTACCAATCGATCTTGTGTCATTGCCAAATGTAAATATTTTTTTATGAATTTTAAGTTCTACAATGATCTCTGTCCACTAATTATACTTGTAGAAAGAATTAATAATACTTTAATGATATGCCCAAGTTTGGGAATGAATCAGTCAAATTATTTTCATGAATATAACTTAGAAAATCCCATGGATTTTTTGAATTGAGATAATTCAAGTGAAAGTCAGTTTTTAAACAGACATAGTTCTTCATAGAATTCCTCTCCATTTATGACTTTATTATTGTTACTGTCCTTAAATGAATTTGTAGACCGAAACATTCTTTTAAATTTTTTTAGAGACAACTCTCCAAATTTATTTATAGTTGACAAAAGCAATTCATTATATAAATATTCATCAAACAGTTTTTAACAATCTCTCTCCAATACAAATTACACACATAATAAGTAATCAATATTGAAATAATAATAAATATAATTTAAATTATATTTCCTGCAGAACCTTTTTTTACCCCAGATTTTTTTCTTGTAAGAACTTTCAAGTAACTACATTATATAATCTAGAAAAAACAAATATCCTTTATAATCTAAAGTTCACTTAAAGTTTTTAAGAGTTTCAATTATTTTTGTCTAGTGAAATCTTTTACAATGTTTTTTTTTAAAATAATATGATTGAAAACCTTAGGTGCTTTAATTATAAAACCACAGAGAAGTGAGAAGACTAATTCCTGTAGAACAATAAATGATGTCTAAATTTTGTCTTTTGAATCAATTCATTAATATGTTAAACTTTAAGTAATTCACAATACATTTTTTTTAATTTTTAAAAATATGAAGATAATTAGTGATGCATTTTATTAGTATATTGGCCTTTATATATATATGTCTAAATGTTTCTAAAACTAAATCAAAATTGCCACAAGAATTTCAAACACTCTAAAAATATGGTCAGACATCTTGGATTTTTTAAAATTTTGTTTGATATGGTAAATTGAATGTATTTTTATAATAAGTCAATAAAAAATTTTGAAGTTATGTTTATTATTATTTTACAAATACCAAATAACCATCACTATATATATAAACATTACAAGCATAAAGCTAAACTAGTCAATATATAATCAAAACTACCACAAATCCAAAATTAAACAAGACCAGCTAAAAAATAATATTAAAACACAACCTAAGGTTTCACTGCTACAAGCAGACTTCTCAAGTGTAAAGAACTACAAAAAATCCTAATGATTTTACATCAGCTGTTTCTTCTTCTTTTGATATGATTAATAATTTTAAAATGGAAAGCAATTGGGTATTTAGAAGTTTAGATTATTTAGAAGTTTAGATATTGAAAATATGTATCAGTCTGTTAATAGGTTAAGCAGTATTGATGTTCTTTTGTCTGTATTGATTAAGAAAAGTTCTTTATCAAAAAATAAAATTAAGGTAATTAAAGACTTGCTTTTGTTATTGGAAGATTCTATGTATTTTACTTATAAAGGTAATTTTTATAAGATTAAGGAAGGTTGGATAGTAGGTTATATTATTTCTCCTTTAGTATGTTCAGTTTATATTAGTTTTATGGAAGAGGAAATTATTATTAAAAAGAATTGTTTATATGTAAAATTATTTGTCAGATATGTTGATGATTGTTTATTTGTAGTTGAGAATGATAAATTGGAAGAATTTGTAAATGAGTTTAATTGTTTTGATCCTTCTATAAATTAATGTTAGAAGGAGGGGGGTTAGATTTTGGTAAGTTAAAATTTTTAGATCTTTTGGTGATTAGAAATGTAGAAACTAATTGTTTATTGTGCAGCCATTTAGTTAAAAGTAAAGAATTAAGATCTATAATTAAACCTGATAGCTATCAGTCTGTATCTCATAAAGTAGCTGCTTTAAGGAATTATTGTCATAGGAATATTAAATTAAATAATTCTAGTGGGGTGGCTTTGTTTCAGAAATATCAATTTTATAAAGATTACTTGAGTGTTGGATACTCTGATAAATTTGTTAAAAGTATTTTATTTAATAGTAATATTTGTAAGAATGTAAAGGTTAAAGAAAAACATGATTTTATTTCTTTGCCATTTAAATTGTCTTCTTATAAAATTATGTGTAGAAATAGTAAATTGTTTGGAAATAAGAAAATTGCTTGGAAAAGGGTGTTACATTGAATAATTTATTAAATAATACAAAAGAAGGTTTTGATAGACTATTCCTGGTGTAGTATATTTTATTCCTTGTTTATTTCATAAGAAGGTTTACATAGGTCAGAGTAGTTTGAGTTTAAATGAAAGATTAAAGGTTCATAAAAGTAGAGTTAAAAGTAGATATCTTAGTTCTGCTTTGTATGTCCATGAAAAAGATACAGGTCATACTATTGATTTTGATGAAGCTAAGGTTGTCTTCTTTGAGAGAAATGAAATCAAAAGAAGAATTAAAGAGTCTTTATTATTGAAAATTTATTATTCTGAAGCAATTAACTTATTTAACAGTTCTTTTAATATTAAGGGTGGATGAGAAGTTAATGGATTTGTGGGTAGTTTTTAATATTATATATATATATATATATTGTGTAGTTTTTGTAGTTTTTACACTTGAGAAGTCTGCTTGGAGCAGTGAAACCATAGGTTGTGTTTTAATATTATTTTTTAGCTGGTCTTGTTTAATTTTGGATTTGCGGTAGTTTTGATTATATATATATTATAATGGTATACATATGCCATTACATTATTTCAAAATTAAAATAAAAATGATCGTAAATAAAAATTGATTTTATTAAAAACTAAAAGCCAAAATTAAAAGACTTGTGTTTAACGTATATAGATTGCACAGATGGAAAACTTTAAAAACTATTTTAAGAAAAAAGTATTTGAAAGTATTTTTTTTTTGTAAAAGAAAAGTAGATTGATACTTTTGAAAATAGAAATAAATGTTTTCTATCATGTTTAATCTTACAAAATAGAAATGATTGTTTTATTAATTAAATGATTGTTTTAAAGCAAACTAGCCCTTGGGGCACTTAAATAATTAAAAAGGTCAGGTAAGAAAATGAAAAATAATTAGATTGACCAATGCAAGCACGAAGCCACAGCATGGACCGAAAATGGAACATTGGAATGAGTGACATGATGCTAGATTGATCCCTTGAATTTGTGATAAGAGGACTATAAAATTATAAAAGGGAAAATAATTGCTGCTGCACGATTCTGACTAGTAAGCTATATATGAATGATAGCTGTATTGCAGACTTCACAATGTAGGAGTCTTGCAATAGATTTAATTTCCTTTGCATGCACCAGCTGAGGCCTCCTGATGACAGACATTGACCAAATGAATGATTTGTGGCAGTTATGTCTCCAAAAAACTATTATCAAACAACAGGACCAGCAAGAACTTCCATACACTGAATGAAATCTGGAGGAGTCATCAAGATCCAAGGGGAAGTATAAACTTTTATCAATTGAACTTTCTTTTAAATAAATATATCTTCAATAAGTAGTCGATCTATAAAAAAAAGTAATATGAATAAATGGACTTTTATCTGACCAAGAATAGAACTCTAAATCAATTATTAATATTTATTTTTATATAAGTTTGCTATTTCAATCATTTTCATTTTTTATTTATTTATTTATGTATTTAATTAGGTCATTTATTTTTATCTATTAATTAAAATGTATTAAATTTAAGTTGGGTGTAGATAGCTGTATAAATTCATTAATGTTTAGGTTTTTTTTTATGCATGAAATATAGATATATCGGTAAATATGACACCTCATGCTGAGTGTCCAAATGTATTTATTCATATATCTTTTAAATTATTGGTGTCAGTGCAGCATCTTATGATGAGTACCATTGGGTTTATTGTAAATTTCCCTCTGAAATTCCATCAATAATTTTATATATTTTAATCATTTATGTTTATTTTAAACGGCTTTAATTTCAGGTTATTTGTCGTGTGGTTGAGTCAATGCTGGTAGAGAGATAAATGGGTGTTTATATTAATGCAATGTGAAGCATATTAGTATATATGGCAAAGCCAAATTGAATGCATGAACCAAAGATGTAGTCATTGCATTGCAATGTACGCAGATGTATTTCCGGCGACAATGGCTTCCTTTAGCTCTATGGACAGACTATAAGTTGGCAGATAGACCGCTCTCCCCTATACATATTTTATTACATGATTCCTTAACCAGCCAGATGCACATTATTGTACTGGATGAGGTTCATGTCCTTCAAATAATATCATGCTGCAGACACACATTCCTGACAGTGTGGTTTTATGCTAGCATCTTCATATTGCATTGGTTGCATCTGTATATCTGGAAGCAAATGTTGGTTTGGCTGCAAACTTTTAGTCTGAGGTTGTTTTTTTTTTGAAAAGTTTTTAAATGAGTAATCTATGTAGCTTATCTGTACCCAACATTTTAAAGTAAAAATATTATTAAAATGTCTATCTGGGTGGACTTACTCCAAATAATTTAAAATTAAAATTAATATTAAAATCAAGATAAATTTATTTCTCAATTTTAAATATTTATATATGTGCATTAATAAATGTTTTTGTGTGTGTGTGTGTTATTACTGGCAGTGGCTTATTTTACTTGGTTAATATTAAAAATATATTTTTAAGAAGTATTTATCATAAATCTCTGCATCTCTTTGATCTAGTAGCAAGGGCTAATGGTCATAATATAAAATAAAGTTGAATCTTAACAGTAAGTATCTTCCTACTATATAAATTTTCCAGGTTCCAATAGCCTGGTGGCGTCCTTGTATAGCAGATACGGTAAGACACCAATTTTCATCGACCGTTATAATATATATGTATGTCATGGATATTAATAATAAAACAGACTGTTCCATTTTTGCATCACATAGCCACATGATTTGAAATATACTTTATGTAAACCTAGTATAAGAAGACATAACTGTGAATATCATAAAAAACCCATACAAAATTATAACTGTTAAATCATATTTCAAGAAATTATTTTTTTAATATGTTTATATTTCCTTATTTTGTAAAAAATAATGAATGAAGTTGCTATACTTAATATTCGTAATAGAAAAAAGATAAATGCATTCTTATTTCTGCACCATTTCCATTCCCCTCTTGTATCTGTGCCCTTGTGCCTTGCTTATCTTGCTTACTACTTTCCTCTGATGCTGCCAGTTATTTTCAAGCAATTAAAAGTAAGTAATGTGATTATATTGAAGTGCTTTATTGAAATGCAGGTAAAATAATGTTTTGTATATTTATTACAGTAGTGTTATATTTATAGATATATACATTTAGTTAAAAGATAGGTAGGGTACATAGATAGTCATATAGATAAACAGAAACTGATAGATAGATAGATAGATAGATAGATAGATAGATAGATAGATAGATAGATAGATAGATAGATAGATAGATAGATAGATAGATAGATAGATAGATAGATAGATAGATAGATAGATAGATAGATAGATAGATAGATAGATAGATAGATAGATAGATGGATAGATAGATAGATAGATAGATAGATAGGTAGATGGATGGATGGATGGATGGACGGACAGACAGACAGACAGATAGATAGATAGCTAGATAGATAGATAGTGAGGTAGGTAGATAAGTATATAGGTAGATAGATAGATAGATAGATAGATAGATAGATAGATAGATAGATAGAGATAGATAGATAGATAGTTGGGGGGGATAGAGATAGATAGATTGTTGATAGTTAAATAGATAGATAGTTGATAGTTAAGTAAATCAATAGATATATAGATAGGTAGATGGGTAAGTATATAGATAGATAAGTAGATAGATAGACTGAAAGGTAAGTAGATAGATAAGTAGATAGCTTGGTAGGGAAATAGGCATATAGATAGAAAGTTAAGTAGGTAAATAGATAGATAGATAGATGGATATATAGATAGTAGATAAATATGTAGATCAATAATTAGATAAATAGATAGATAGATAGATAGATAGATAGATAGATAGATAGATAGATAGATAAGTATATGGGTAGACTGATAGGTAAATAGATAGATAGGTAGACAGATAAATAAATGAATAGATAGATAAATAAATAGATGGATAGATAGATAAATGGGTAGATGAATAGACAGATAGGTAGATATGTATAAAAAGGTAAATTATTCTTTAAATAACCCACTCCAAATTAAAGATCTCTTCTATTAGATCTTGTTAAGAAAAAGACAGAACTTATCAATCTGGGCCAATTTCCAAGTGATTATAATTCAAGAGTTGTTTCATCTTATATTACTCTCTTGTTTAAGAATAGATATACAGTCATTTATAAATCTAATGGATTTTAGCTATGTTGTCTAGTTGAAAAAAATACAAGATAATTGACAAGTCTATTTGGCTTGGATTTAAACTCAGTTGTAAGTGTTCTCAGAATAAACATTACTGTTTCTCTATTTTTATTAATATATATGTATATATGTAAACAATATTTATCTAAATCGCATGTTGAAAATTGATAATAAATTGAAAGTATGCTAGCCTTTCTCACATGCGCAATTATAACAGAGAAAGCCAATCAGATTTTAAACAGATATCTAATAAATAATCAAGCTTAGACATGAGACAGAGATTTTGATAGAAAAGGTTGATACCACCTTTTCTAAACTTAACTTTTATATATATAAGCCAGTCTTAAGCATCTTAGCTTGAAAGCTTTAAATATATAAACAAATACAATTATCATTCATTGTGCTATAAATATAATATATTACGGCACGAAATCTCAGATTTACTATACCGCAATTTTCATAGCAGCAACGTTTGTAAACAATATTTATCTAAATCGCATGTTGAAAATTGATAATAAATTGAAAGTATACTAGCCTTTCTCACATGCGCAATTATAACAGAGAAAGCCAATCAGATTTTAAACAGATATCTAATAAATAATCAAGCTTAGACACGAGACAGATATATATATAACATCACATGATCACTATCTCATACTAGCACATAATTGTTATTAAACAATTCAAAACAAAGCAAAACTCTTCATATAGTAGTGTCATCTTGTGCTAACAAGAGCAATCAATGGATGCTAGAAGGCTTGTGCATAAAATCCCTATCTAGTGCCTACTCATCCAATATCCCCAGACTAGTTTCTGGCTTGTGGCCTTCATCAGATCCAAGGCTCCTCACTGATGAAGACCACAAGCCAGAAACTAGTCTGGGGATATTGGATGAGTAGGCACTAGATAGGGATTTTATGCACAAGCCTTCTGGCATCCATTGATTGCTCTTGTTAGCACAAGATGGCACTACTATATGGAGAGTTTTGCTTTGTTCTGAATTGTTTAACATATATATATACACTAAATTTCTTACAGACGTGTGTTTATATATACATTTGAGTTGACATGCATGATATGGTTAATATTCATATCAATTTTTTTTCATTAAAAATAATTGATACTTTACATAACTAAATTTATTACCTAAATGTGTGTGTGTTTATATATGAGTGTATATACGTGTGCATACACGGTATGGTTAGTATTCATAATATATTTTCAATAAAAATAAATGGTAGTTTATATAACTAAATTTATTACATATGTGTGTGTGGTATACATACGTACATATACGTATGTGTGCGCATGTGTGGTGTGATTAATATTATTTTTTCATTCAAAGTAATTGGTAATCTATATATATACTAAATTTACTATGTATATGCGTGTTTCTACATATGTTTGTGTGGGCATGCGGGCCATAATTAATATTCATTACAATTTTTCCAAAAAATATAATGGGTAGTTTATATTGTAACACTATATTTTTAACATCTAAATCAATAATCTTTAACTATAAACTCTAAAAAATATATATAATTATCTTATCAAGTAAAGGAAATATTGATATTTATTACTGTTATTGTGTTTAATAATAAAATTGGAAATGGTATTCATATTTTCTCGTATACTATTACCTATTAGAGTAGATCATTAAAATTATCCAAAATGTCTCCCGTATAGATTTTTATCAGTTATTATAATGTCCCAACAATATACGTCTCGATTTTTTTTTTAAACACGTGCACATAGAAGCGATTGTGGAAACAAAAAATACACAGGAGAAACAGATAATATACTAACTACAATAGAAGAAAGTATTTAAAATAATATTAACACAATCGTAATTTGATAATGATAACTAGACTATCAATAAAACACTCAATAATAATAGCAAATTTTAACATTGTGTTTAAACACGTGTGTGTGCTTTTATGAAAGTTTGTTTTAAAACATAGTCAATTTGAAAAGGTATAATCGTAAAATGCTTAAATGAACTTATTATTGGTGTTAAATAAATGGGTTTATTATTATTAAAAATAAAAACTTTAAAATAAATAAAATAAAAATCCTTTAGTGTAATATTTTAATACTGCAAGTCATTTATTTGTAAAATAAATAATCTGGACCAACTGACGGGTGCTGGTTGAGCACAAATTACGGATATTGGTGATTATTTATATTTTCGACATTGTGTGATCAAGTATATCAGCAGTATGAGATAGCGTGGATAGTTGAGGGTTGTATGAGAGTCTGAGTTCAAACCCCCTATATATTACATATTGGAGTGCAGGCAGTGATGATATCCCAAATTTCCAAGAACCGGTTCTCTAAAAGTAGGTTGTATTTAAGAACCTATTCTGTTTATTTTTTTTTGTTCTAAGCATGGAAGCAAATCACTTCTTGGTTTCATACCTAAAATTTTTTGGCGACTTCTCAGAAATTTTGCACGAGCACACACACCCCCCCCATACACAAAAAAGTGCTGCAGTGCACATGCACACTATGATGTACTTTGCAATCCCACTTATGGAATTAAAAAATAATTAAACCCTTTTTATAATTGGGGAAAAAAAACTTATTTATTTGGCAAAATATTTCCATATTGACATTCTAGTCACATCACATGTCTCTTCAAGTTGATGATGCTTTTTGACTATAGCATCATCAGCTGTATTGTGATTTCTTAGCCAAACTTGAACTGAGTCACTGCAATCCAGTGATCTAATGGAAGACCTATCCAATTTATTACTAGAAGAATTTGCCACATTTTTCACTTCAAGGTGATTTCTTTTATCTGAATAAATTGTGTTCACCACAGAAAACCTTCATTCAGCCTTGGTTTTAATTATATTTTTAGCTCTTTGGATAGTTTCATGTACAACATGTTTCTGGTGATTTCTTAAAACATTTTCAACATAATCATGGAAATCATTAACTGAAATCTCATGGTGAAATGCTTTGTAAAAATCTGATAATTTCTCTTCAAATTCTTTCCAGAGAACTACAGCTTCTTCCAGATTCCAAGCATCTGGGTTCACAATTTTAACTAATTGATGGATTTTATGATTTCTATCTTGAATATTATTACTTATGCTATTACAATACATTAATCTTAAGTCCATATTTGTTATCATTACATTCAGTAATTTTTGATGGGGAAGACTCACTCATTTGTTGTCTTCAACAAAAGTAATATGCAGGAATTCCTTAGAAGAAATAGTTTCATTTATTATTTTTTCATAACTACCACTCTTCTCTCTGAGATGTTCAAATGCTTTAATTGTTTTCTTAATCAATTGTTCAGCATGCAATATATTTACACTTCTTCCTTGAATAGCATTTTCCAACAAAGCAATTTCTTCTAGAAAATCGATTCTTAAAGCTAGATCTCATAAAATATTTGTTGGCAAGATGTTTAGCCATTCCAGAAAATTTTTTATTAGTAGAAAAAAAATCATATAGTGCTGGATAGGCTCACCATGTTGCAACTGCTGTTCTATGATGGCATGCTACCCATCTTGGATCAAAAACTACAATTTTTAGAATTTCCAATTCCCAAATTGGTTGAAATTTTATTCAATGCCATTTGGTTTTTATTAGACTGATGGAAGATTTTACATATTTCATTAATAAATGCTGTAAAGTGATTCATTTGCTTTGTCTTTGATAAAATCCTCCAGCACAAGCTGAAGGTGATGACTCAAACAATGCCAAATAATAATCTCAGGATAGTGGTTTTTTATTTTAACATTCACTTCTGACCACCTTCCCAGGATCACAATTATTCCATCTGAACAAAATCCAATCAAATTATTCTTCAAATATGGATTATCAATTACTACTGATTGCAGACTTTGTAGTAGAGCAGTGTAAATGGTTTCAGCATCTTTGTTTTGTAATTCCACTAAATCTACAAAAATTGTTGGTGAGAAATCTGCATCTTTAACCTTAATAAAAATGATAAGGACTGGTTTGCATGATATTGTTGATGCCTCAATAATTATAAACATACCTTTAAATTCTGATCTATTATTTTTCTAAACACTTTCTTTTTAATGTATTTTTTAATGTGCTCGACAATTCTGACAGCAATGAATTGAGAATGAAGTCCCACTCCCATATCTAATCCATTCTTTTTTTATAATTCTATCAAATGTTCAATATTAGAAAATGGTCAGTTTCGTTTTGCTAAAGTGCAAACTGTACTGAAAATTTTACAGATGGAGCTCATAAACTTTTCACGAACTTTGTCTATGAATTTGAAAATTGCATTTTTTGCACTTTCTTTCAATTGTATCACACATATCTGGTGTGCTTTTGATGAAAAGTGTTCCTTTATTTTTTTTTGAAGAGAGGCTTGTTGAACCATTTTATTTTTTCCACTTGGAACAATATTACTTCTCCATTCTTTTGACACATGGGCTGTCTTCACTTTTATTGATTCGATTTTGATATAGTTATCACACTCAAGTTTTTTCAATAATAAATAAACCACAATATTTTTTCTTTGAATTCATCAGCTTATTGCATATTCCAGCAGCCAGAAAGATCACTATCTACATTTATTTTATGTGCATCTTTTGTACTCTTGGAACTGGACAGCTTATTTATGTTGTCAACATTATTTTCTGTTGCATCAGAAGAAACAGAAAACAAAACTTGATTCAAAATATCCTTTACTATCTATCCTTTTCGATTGTATCAGTTTTTGGATCTTTTATGAAGAAATCCGATATTGTTTGGCATTTTCGTTTCATTTCTTGTGAAGGGTTTACTTTTATTATATTCTCATATTACATTCACCTTAGAAAAAAAAAAACATCTAATTAATTGATTTTTAATACAAATGAGTTGTAACAAATCATAAAACTGAAATAAAATATTAAAATTAAAAAAAGAAAAAGTAAAAAAAACTATTTGAAAACGAGTCATGCCATTTGATGAGCCATCTTCTTGCCAAGTTATTCTAGAAAAAATATGTTGAACTCATTGTTAAAAAAAGACACACTGTTATACCAGATATAGCAAACTAAATGAAAATAATGTATTGTAAACTTACTATAGCTGATCATCCATTAAATTTACTAATCAAATAAAAACCAAATCGTGCACAATAAATATGTAAGTGAAGAAATAAAGTATTTAAATAAAAAATAAAAGTTAACTAAATATTTAAAACAACATCGGCATAACAAAATCATTGGAACAATGGTTTTATGTTATTGTTTGTTTTCGCAATGATAGGTCCTTTTGAATGAAGTTATTTTATCTTTAAAGTAAAATAATTTCAGCAAGAGTAAATTTCATTAAAAAAAAAATGGTAATACATAAATACATTTGTGCCGAATTTATTTTTAATTTTTAACTTTAATAACGCCACTGTTAAATGTAAGTAAACTAATAGTTAATTAATTTCTTTCTTACTTATGTGTAAAAATTAAATATGGGTTCCTTTATCACTAATAAAATAACACTTTTTATTTGTATACTTTTAAAGAAACTAATTTGAAATACGATAAATAATGGATTTAATTACTTAAAACAAAACTGTTGTGAATTATTTCTTGCAGAATAATTCTTAATCACTCAAATTTCATCGCGCATATCTCACGTTCCAAGTGCAATATGGTATAGTCGAATTATTCTGGGGAAATCATTTTGAACCCAATCTGTTCAAAAAGAATCATTAGTTACATTAGATATAACAAAAAAAAAAAAAAAATACAAATAATGTTCTAGATTATTGTTGGAAATAATTAAGTAATTTGTTAATTCAACTCTTTTTTAGGATAATAATAAAATTTATTTTCGGATAATTTAACTACCGGTTCGCTAATTTTTTTTAATTTTAAGAACCGGTTCGCGCGAACCAGTGCGAACCGGTTGGATATCATCACTGAGTGCAGGTATGAGAAAGCTTCTACTGTAGAAAAAAATCATATATTAAAATAAACAATTAAATATTTAATTTTTATTATTAATTAATGTAATATAGTAGTTTAATTTTCAAAATAATATTTAACTCTTATTTTAAATATTTCTGTCTCAAATTTGGTGCTTTAAACTTTTGAAACCTTCAAAATTTACCTGCTTTCAATTGTTTTCTAGCCAAAAGAGGTAATTTTTTTTAAAAAAATCCAAAAAGTGGAGTATTGTGGGTATAAAAAGATATCACTCATCACGTGGTAGAAACTGATAAATATAACTACTTGTCAAAATATGTTTAGTCTTCGTTAATTACAGTGTGTTAAAGGATTGCATCGGATTTAAACTTAGCCATTTTGTTATTCTTCACCAACAACATGTCTGAGTAGAAAAAAACAGCTAAACATTTACCTTAAGGGAAGATGTTTCCTCTAAATTGTCCTTAATGAAGAAATTAAATTGCTAATAATGTTTATCATACAGTAATACATTTAAAGAAACGAAATTTATTTTGATTCATCTGTGAATTTTTAATATCGCTTATGGAATGCTACAGCTTATGATAACACTGCAATAATTATTCATCTCTTCTCTAAAGATTAAAATCACTTATTTGGAATTAAATTGGCTACGTCAACCTAAAATTTCTAATGAATAGTATAAAATTCAAAAAAATATATGGATCCTCATAAGGTTTAATTTTATTTTTGTGAAAACTACTTAAAACAGTGGATAAGTCTTATAAACGAATTGGAGTCAATAAATTAATGAATCACTTGGTCTTATATTTTGTGAGAATGACTTGAACTCTAGCTGAACATTATAAAATTGAATTGAAGTCATGAATCAATAAATTTCTGCATATTATATTGGTGAAAAGCTACTTAAAACCTTGGATAATCTTGTAAAGCTAATTTTAACCAATGAACTGATATTTGTGTGATATTACAATGTCCACAAAAATCCAAAAGATAATGGATTTATATACATTGGTATTATATCTTCATAAATATACCTAGAGACATTATAATGTACAAGAACTACGTCTTTAAATGGAATAATTGTTATTTCAATACATGCAGGTATACGAATAACTAATTGTTGATTTGTTAAAAGCTTCTAAGACTTGATAGTAATGAATTTCTGCTATAAAATCTCATCCTCCACAATTAATTTATACCCTTATCTGAATTAAGCATGGTGAATGCATCTTTGTGGAATTTGTAGAATTTTATAGAAATGCCAAATAATATTTTGATACAGTTACAATAATTAAAAGTACGTCTGGATAAATTTTATCAGATGTTTGTGTAATGACTATAGATTATAAATTGTATACATCCCCTATAGTTAGTTAATTTGTTTAATGATTTTAATATGTTAAAATTATTATTATTATGATTTAATAAAAGTTCTCTGGGATGATACATGTATTTATTAGGAAAATCAGATAAATGTGTGTATTTATAATTCTGTTATATATTGGAGATCTCTCATATATCTTATTGATTCCCTAAATCAATCTCAGTTTATTTTATAATAAAAGGAATTTAGAATAAACATTGTAATAATTATAAGGTTACCCTTTCTTATTTTGTCAAAGAAGTACTTCTATGAGTTAATAAGAAACATGGTATATTGAATTATCCTTGTGGCATTGCTAATCACAAATATTGTTTAGTTGAGCTCAACTCCTAGCAATAGTGTGTTAAAGTTTTAGCTTTAATATAAGTTTAAATGTATATTGGGTCATGCCACCAGAACCTGTGATAACTAGGTCTTATTAAAGTTATATATCTTTAATAATAATAATATGAGTTGGGTAAATGCTTTACTCATTCATGAAAGGGTTAAACAATAAGTCTGATACCTATAAGAAGAGTTGTTTATTATTATGATTACTATTATTAATTTCCTTAAGGATGCAATAAAACATTTTTGTAGTTTGTCTGTAGTTAATGCTTCGGTTTTAAATAAGCACTATACAACCTTCTCCAATAGAGTGTTTTGTTGTTGCAACCACATTTTTGATAAAACAGGAGTATTTATGGCTCAAATAGGTATTTATGACCCAAGAAGAAGATATTTCCTAAGTATAACAGTGCAATATGATTAAGACTCTTTTCAGAGAACTTCTTGTTATCATAATTAACTTTAAATATTTTTTTATTAAAATCATCAAAACATCACAATCACCACTTGACATGCTTACACTTGCTGTTAATAAAGGGTACCAAACTCTTCATGCAGTCATGCCACCAAGTGCAAGCCTCCATAATGAATGGATGCAGGAAGGCTTGTGCATAAAATGCCTATGCCTACTCATCCAACATCCCCAGACTTGTTTCTAGCTTGTGGCTTTAGGTCCTAAGATAGAAACTAGTCTGGAGATGTTAGATGAGTAGACATTAGATAATAATTTTATGCACAAACCTTTGTGTATCCATTAATTATGAAGACTTACACTTGGTAGCACTACTGTAAGGAGTGTTTGGTACTCTTATTGTTTTTATTAATAATTTTATTATATTTTATTACTATTTGTTTGTTAATTTGAAATATTATCATCTACACCAGGGGTGGGCAATTGTTTTGGCTTGGGGTTCAAGAGATGGAGGGCCACTTTGGGGGCCACTTTGTGGAAGTGAAGGTTAGCAGAGGGCCACACCTTTTTTCATGACACAATAAACACACTGCTTTATTCCCTGTATTACCAAAGAAATATTTGCTTGTCCATTCTTCATTAAACACCTGACATTCATCATCAATTCATCATCAATTTTACATTTTTTTGGAGGGTTCATGGTTTCACTAAAGTTGAAAATGTATACTGCCAAAAATTAAATCAAGAATTTGTCTTCTAGATTTATAATATGCAGATGATTATACTTTATGCCCCTCCCCCCCAAAGTTATCATTCATAGAATGTTTTAATGCAACCTGTAAAAAATTTTGTTTAATAAATAGATTAAGATATTGCAAGGTGGAAAGAAATTTGAATGGTGTTGACTCCAACAATCATGCAAATTTCAATTGTAATTACAACTGACTGCTTGAAGAAATTGACCAATCACTTCACAGTTTAAACTGCTAAACTTGTCACAATTACCATTCTTTATGCTTACACAAGCTGTTTACACAGAGACTAAACTCTCTGTACAGTAGCGCCACTCAGTGCAAGCCAGAGTAAAACCTTCTTGCATCCATTGTTTACTCTGACTGGCTTGAGTGGCATGACTGTATGGAGAATTTAGCCCTTGTGTACTCCACAGTGTATATGCACTTCAAGAATAATGTCCTTCATCAGCTACCAATATATTGTTAGTATGTCAAGTAGTTGTTATAATGGCATGGATTGTTGGCAGTTCTCTAAGGCAGCTGACAGTTTCTGAAATTTATGTACATTACACAATTATTTATTAAAATTTTTATGTAACATGGCAGCTGCAATAAAAATGTTACACACACTCATTGGAGCTTTTATCTTTTCAAATTTATTTAGATTTCTATTTTTTTTTACATGTCAAAGTTTCAGCCAAGAAGCGAACCCGCAAACCCAGGACAACTGCTTGTAAGGCAGCTGTGTTGACCACTCGACCACCAATGCTTGACTGCTCAAAAAAGCAAGTTTTTTATCATGGTAGGGGGAAAATTAGCAAAAGATTTTATTAATTTGAGTAGTTATTCAATTTGAAATGTGAATCAATTTATATATTTTACTAAGTGATTTCTTGATTAAAAAACATGTGGATGTTTAATTGTAACCCAAACTTTGTGGTATTGTCATATTTAATTACTTAAAAGGCATTCAAGGTATATTACCATATTGGTATAAGAACATCAAATTAGTTTTATATAGAATTGTTTCTTTGTTCATTCTATTATATGAATAACATGGATTCAGCAAAATGTAAAAGCACTAGCAGAATTTTAAGAATATTCTTCAAGAACCTTAGCTAGGTAACAAGATTAGTTGACATACCCAGCATGTACCCATGACAAAATAGCTTGTTCTTTCTAAAAGATGTCTGCAGTGACTTGTCAAAATTGACTCATTCTATGTAGCAATTTAGTTAACTATTCATTCCAAAAATGTAATGGGATAGCACGTCTGGATTATGAATTATGCTCATATTTTCCTTTTCACTTTCTTTGCATCTTTCTTCATATATTCATATATATTAAAATTTTCTCTATACTCTCCCTCATATGCATTTCAATGCAATTTTTATATAATTTTTCCTTTATTTTCCTTACAGTTTCAACTGTTCTGTAGTCTTCATCAGAGCTACAACATTTAAACATATAATCATTAATTTATATACATAGCTCTTTATATATTTGCATTATTATTCATAATTACATCTATTTTTACCTACTTTTACTTTTACATCTTTTAATTTATACTTATTATTTATTATTATTTTTACCCCATTCTATTTTTATTTTTATCTTTAATTTATCTATCATTTTACTTTCATTCTTTTATATCATTATACATTCCTATTTCACTTTTCATTTTCCAATCTCTTTTATTATTATTTTTATTTCTTTATAATTCTTCTATATCTTTATTTTACCTTTATTTACATATTTTATTTTTTATTAATAATTTCTATTTTATTTTTATTTCTATCTTTACTTTTATTTTTTTTATTTTATTTATTCATACTACTTGTCTTCTAAACTTTAAATAAATATTAGAAAATACAGTAATTAAAATTTTTTAAGAAGAACAAAAATTTAAAAAGTTTTAATTACTGTATTTTCTAATATTTATTTATAAGTTTACATATATTATTTTGAAGAAATACAGACATCGATTTGTAATATTACTTGCCTTTTATATAACTTTCACACTTTCTGCTTATGATTGCAACTGATTATTTTTCTAATTAATTGTGACATTAAATGTAACAGAGTGCAATGTATCTTCACAGATCATCTTCAACCTTTTTCTGTAATTACAAAGCAACCTCCCTAAAAATGTTTTTAAATTGGCTTTATGCAAAAAAGTGAAGCTTATTATTATTAGAAAAGAATTATATGACTGAGCGCTTTCAAAGAACTTAAGTCTCCATATTCATAGCCTACTTTAAGCGAAGTTTAGCGGTACTTTATGCAAAATTTATGCAAAGTTTTTTTTCATAAAGACCATTTTCTGGAGATTGTAAAGCATGATACTTTTGGATTTATTGCATAGCTGTCATTTGCAATAAAGCATGCCTCCTTAATCCATCATTTCATATCATTACATTCAGTGCACAGTGCCCTAAAAAACAAGGATTTTATTATAAAGATGTTTTTGTATCTCATGGCCTTACTGCCACAAGTAGTTCAAATATTTCAAATATGTTGGTAGCAGTTTTACCTGATTTAAACAAAATTCTGTTGTTTGCACCAAACTGTTGTGTTTAGCCATGTTTACAATATAAACACATGCACATATAAATAATGTGTTTAATAATTTATATTTATTAATGAAACATGAAACAAATATACACTTGGGTGTCTATACTATTATATACAGTGATTATACCACTGCCTGCTACTGTTGGAAAAGTATAGCTTCTAGTTGCCATGCGACTACAGAAAGAAAGGACTCCAAGTGCCCTTCTAATTTTACCTACCACTTCCAGCTTTACCGTGACAGCCTGCCTCATGAAAATATACAGTGATACTTCTGGATGTACTCTGACAGATTGCATCATGTCTGCATTAGTTTCTAGCAGCTTCCAATCCTGAATATGGACTTGTCTCACTGTGTTACTCATTTAGCTTTGACAGTTGATGTCTCTGGAAAAATTTGTATTCTGCCTTTCAGTTTTGTGACTGTAGATCACTGAATTTACCTCCAAATGGACTGATTACTTATTGTTACATTCTCATCCACTGTGGAAACATTTAGATTTAATGAGCATGATCAACTATTGGCTCATTCTTGCCATTGGATATACATTAGCTATTATATAAACATTGGTTCATGGCAATGAATACTCAATCTGATCTAGATAAGATGGAATCTGGACTAATCCATTATTTGAAGGCAAGGTGAAATATGATACATTTCCATTTTGGGCTAGAAGTCACATTTTATGTTATAGCTCATTCATCATCATCAATAACAACCATTATCAATCCACTGCATTATCAATCCATCTCACATGTGGTTTCTTTCTGGGTATTGGAATCCAGTTTAAGATTTCAATTGTCCATCTATTATCATCTCTTCTAGAAATATGTCCACTCCAACTCTACTCATTATCCAGACATATTAGAATCTTAAAGATTTATAATAAATATTTTAATTATATCACTATATAATTTATGTGTTCATTCACAGATTGTGCAGCAAGCAACCTGGAGTTAAAAACACTCACTAGTCTCCTTTACACAGGGATACACTATCGACTATTCAGCTACCTATATGTAATGCTATTAAACCTACTATGTCAAAGACATATTTTTGCTTGATTAGGTATTGTAAAGCCAACAACTGTTAATGAATTGGTAAGTTTGATTATGATTTTTAAGAGAATGGATAGTCAAATTACCTTGGATATATTATTGCAATAGGATTCTGAAGAGATATAATATTGATTGTTTTGACCATGTTAGAGGATATAGGTGAATGGAGAGTTACAATTAAGCAAGGTTTTAAAGTCTGACAAAAAGTAAAGTCTTCTAGAGACAAAAAAAAGCCAATCAGTATCATAAGATATATATAAAACTAATGGTATAGTTTATTGCTAAGGAGTTCATAAGAAGTTCAGTCAATAGAAACGACAGAGCTGGACTATAATCTATGACCTCTGGTTCCAGATTCCACTTCACTAAAGCATGCTGGGTATCACAAGTTGTAAAAAATAAATAAAATGGTTATTGCTTGGAAGTTCATAAGAAGTTTGACCAATAGAAATAAAGGAGTTAGACCACAATATATAGGCTTGAACTTTAAAGTCCCTACTCTACCAATGCACAAAACTAAGACAAATAGACTAAAGGACTGGTGGATGAATCTGTAGTTTTATTTCTTGGTTTTTTTTTTTACTTCTTTTGGAGTTAGAATGGCCTTACTCGTATATACGAATAGGCGCTACTGACGTTGAAGACGATTGCGTATTTGTGCGCGCGCGCGCGCGTTAAAGAACAAATAAATCAATAAACTAATAGATGATGGATTACATTAGGTAGTAATTAAAATGCAAAAATTATTTACGAAAGACTGATCGCGGACTAGACCGATTTTAAAAAGCGATATTTTCTACTCCGCTTGCGATTTCAAAATTGTAATACTTTGCACATCTCGGAAAATTAAGTGTTAAAATTATCATTAGCAGAACGTAGGCAATAATTTCCAAATAAAGTCTCTAATGAAATTAAATCGCAATCCACTAACAATTGTTTAATAGTTTAGCAATTATCAATTCTGTTTTTTTAAAAATGAATTTACTATCATCGAGGCTTTCCACTAAAAGTTCTATTACTTTTCTTTTACCCATTAATTGTCCATTGTTCAATTTCCACTTTACATCCAAACGATCTTGGAAATTTCTTTTGAGGCTTCAAAAAAAAGAAAAGTTGTTTTAATAAAGACATTTTGATACTTAAAATGTAATATCTGGCACTGAGAATTTAGCATCATTAAGTTTTGAACCACATCAGCTTCGTTTATTATTTTTGGAAATTGAGGGAAAATATCTAACATTACACACAACTAATAAAATTTCTCTTCGGATTATAATATTTCGTCTCGTATCAATGATTTCTAACATTAGGTTTTATTTTCGTAAATGACCCGATTACAAAATTTTCTTTCGTATATATAAAACATGAATCAGCTAATAGTAAATCTGATATTTACCCTATAATCTATTATTAATACGTTTGGGTAGCCTCGTTATGAGGATTGTATATTATTTGAAATGCTATGTTAATAGAACTTACACAGAAGCTAAACTCTCCATATAGTAGCGCCACTCAGCGCAAGCCAGAGTAATCAATGGATGCAAGAAGGTTTGTGCATAAAATCCCTATATATACTCATCCAATATCCCCAAATTAGTTTCTAGCTTGTGTTTTCATCAGTGAGAAGCCTTGGATCTGAGAACACTCCACTTAAATCTTAGGATCTCATGCAACCCTCCAGCAGTCACCATTTACCATATTAATTCAGATCTATACAAATATGCAAGCTAATGAGCTCGAATTGAAAAGATTGTTGTTTTCATTTTGGATTCAAAGTTTATAGTTAGCTAACAAGGTAAATGGTGTTTGCTGGAGGGTTGCATTAAATCCTAAGACTTAAGTGCAGTGTTCTCAGATCCAAGGCTCCTCACTGGTGAAAGCCACAAGCCAGAAACTAGTCTGGGGATATTGGATGAGTAAACACTAGATAGGGATTTTGTGTACAAACTGTCTTGCATCCATTGATTACTCTGGCTTGCTGAGTGGCACTATTGTATGAAGAGTTTAGCTTCTGTATAAACAGCTTGTGTAAGCATAAAGAATTGTGATCATGTGATGTTTAGTGGTTTAATAAAACTCACTGGGTTTTTTGATATAATAATAATAATAACAATAATAATAATAATAATAATAATAATAATAATGATAATAACAACAACAACAACAACAATAGTAATAATAAATAGTGTGGTCCTGCTGTATAACAGAAGGAACAAACTACACTAAGCTCTGATAAAAAAGCAAAAAAATAAAAGATAAGATAATGATATCATACTAAAAACATCTAATATCAAGAAAATAATAATCTCAGACAACAAGAGTGTTTTTTCTAAGCCAAAATAGTAAGTAAAATATATATTTTTTAAAAAAAATTGATACCAAAACAAAAGCATGGCATCAAAAAAATTCCAACCTAAATAGCACCAAAATCAACAATAACAAGACAGGCCAAAATAACAGACAAAACACATGCAAATGGAAAAACATATGCAAAAATCACAAAACTTAATTATCAACCAAGTGACATGAAACCAATGAAACCACACAAACACCAAGATTTAAAAGAACAACTCAAACAGATATCAATGGTCTACATCTGCAAACTAGCAGCAACCTAGTGCCTCCATTAGACACTTGGACTCAAGGAGAGCTACAAATGATTAATACCAATTTTAATAATACTATACTGAATAAACTTTCTAACATCTTCAAAAAAATTTTCTTGACTAAATCACTAATAATAGCCACCATAGACAGGAATCTTACCCTATACAAATTTCCCAGGGACTTATTATACCAAGCCTTAACAAAAAACACAATATGGGAGATGGTCTCTAGCATAGTAGAGCACCCAAGTTCCAGATACCTAGCATTACAATTTCATGATGAATACCAAAAAGCTATGTTTCAAACCAAAATAAAAACTTTGGGCAGCTACATCCTCATTACTGTCAATGAAAATCTGCAAAACTATATTACAGGTGTCATTAAGAACACATATTTTGGATATAACAAACAGACTTTCAAAATATGATGTAGCCATTTGGGAAGATAATCTATCTGAAACCAATATATCCCACTGATACACCAACTCCAGTATACAGAAATAGCTTTAATTTTAAAATCAAATTAAATGACAGAAAATATTCCAATACAGGTCATTGATCAACATTTACATAAGAGGACTCAAACCACAATGCTTTACATGCAGAGAACATGGCCATCTAGTCATCAATTGTGACTCACAACAGAACATGCAAAATCAAACAAGCAAAGACAATCTACAACAACCAAAGGGTTCAAACCAACTAATTGAAACATATAAGAATGAAGAAAACAAAAATCAAGGAAAACCAAAGAAGAAGGAACTCCAGAACATATGGATGAAAATACAAATAAAAAAGAAGAACTATTAGATCTACCAGTCAAAAAAATAATTGGAGAACAAATAACAAACCAAAAAAATGCAATAGCACAGCAAGAACAAAACTGAACCCAAACTGTTGATGATATAAAAGATAAAAATGAAAACAAAGACACAAAAGAATGCAATGATACCAATACCACAATTGACCAATGCCAACTACCAGAATGGCAAAACTAAGAAATAATACAATAGATGAGATAACACAAGCAATCACACCATGGCTGCCCCAAACAGTGCAACAAATACAAGAACCAAAAAGAAAACCAGGGTGACCATACAAAAAAATAGACAGACTAAAAAGGTTAGAATAGAAAAGGACTACTTTGGGATCTCCAAACAAGCATGCCCAAGAGATGTTATAACCAACGAAGAACTAGACCAAGACTATGAGGATGTACAAGAACAACAAGCAACACCAAATCAAGGAATAAAACCAAACACATTCACTACATATACCATTAATAAAAATAAAAATCAGAGTCATTAATATTAAAGGCTTAAACTCAATCTCAAAAATCAAGAAATTAAGTCAATGGATTACAAACACACAGATACACATACTTGGACTTTTAAAAACATAAAATTTACACAGGTTCACAAATAAATCCAGAGAGGGTTTCTATGCCTGCTCAAAAGACTCCTCAAGTCATCTGCTTGTACTGGTATCTTTATCACATCTTTCAAAATTATCTTCATAGACTCAAACCTACTGATAACAACATATCACCATAAAATAATAAACATTAATATAATCTTTGTCTACATGTCACTACAAGACAACAAAATAAGTGTAATAATAACAAATATCAACTTGATGCTAACCACTACAGCAAATCCAACTATTTAATTGATTATAATACAACATATCAAAAATTTACAAACAAATGGCTGCACAGAATCTTCATATCACTAATGAGTGCTGAAGTCTTTCTATCTCATTATCCTTTCACAATGGTTGCCATTCTTCACTCATTTATCAATGTTTCTATTCCCTGATGCTCCACCACCTTATAACATTAAAGCTATCTCCCTCAGCATTCTCAGACCATTCAGGACAAATAATGACCATAAACTTCACCCAAATACAACATCAATATTACCATTAACAAGAACAATAAGAGTATTACTCGAAATTAACACCTTGGAATTCCAGTTTTTTTTGGAAGTTCAAAATAAAATATTTTGTTTACTTTGCATAAAGTGCATTAAAAAGTATGTTAATATTGTTTGCTTATATTATTATTATTATCATTATTAGTATTATTATTCTTATTGTCACTATTATTGTCATCATCATCATCATTATTATTATTATTATACAGTCTTTATAATCAAGTTATTATAAAAAGGTTAAAATAATTAAAGTTCAAAAGTTTTAAATGCACCCGGTCAGCTTTCAGCAGATTACTGCCAAAATCACGGTGCTGCTTAATGTTTAGCAGTTGGAAGTATGCCTACATATATGGACAATATGTAAATGAGGCTTAATATGTAAATGTGGCATTTAAATGTTCCATTTTCCAACAATAGAATACATGAATCCTTTCTGTTGATAGAATGTGGATACTTTGTGATTGCACCAGCCTCTTTACATTTTCTTTTTCTGTCAACTCTTTTGGCAAAAACTGTTCAACCATTGGTGGGAGTGACGCTCATGACCAAAAAAGATTAATTTATGTTATTCTGTTTGGCCTTGTTGTTATTGTTCTTATTAATATTACTTTATCTTTTCTTTTTTGTTGTTGTCACAGTCGAAATGTCCCAACTCATTTGCAAGTGTCTGATATTGATGATTGCTTTAAACACACACTTTTAGTAATTGTTATTAATCATTCAACGAGAGATTATCCATTTAATGAATAAAACGTCTGTGATGTAATTTTATACCACTCTCACGCAAGGTAGAGATTTGTTTCTATCCACTTTTTACACCTTGTGGGGTGCAATCATAAGCACATGACCCATATCATGTGAAAAAAATGTATGATCCCCAAGATACACATTTCATATTGATTCAGTACTCATCAGTTGTCCTAAATCATAATCTCTTACATTTATCTTTATCATTTTTCATTATATATAGATAGTCAATTACTACAGTTTAATTGATAAGTATCAAATTTACTGCCCTCACAACATTGACACAAACCACTTGATAAAACGATATTAATATTTTTTATTAAGACATTCATTAGATTAGAGATTATCCACTTAATTAATAAAATTTCTGTGGTGAAATTTTTACTATACCACTCTCGCACAAGGTAAGGACTGGTTTCTATCCACTTTTACACCTTGGCAGGTGCAATCATAAGCACATGACCAAAGACATACGAAAAAAATGTATACTCTCCAAGATGCACATTTCGTATTGAATCAGCACTCATCAGTTGGCCCAGATCATAATCTCTTACATTTACCTTTATCATTATCCAGTATATATAGATAGCCAATTACTACAGTTTAATTGATAAGTATCGAACTTACTGCCCTCATAATATTGACCCAAACCAGTCCCTTGCTTGCATGAGAGTGATGTAGTGAAAATTATACTATCTAAAAAGTTATTCATTAAGTGGATACACTCTTTTAATTTTGCCTTTTCTTCATAGTTTATTTTATAGCATCATCGCTCTATGATTTACCATCAGAGACTTAATTCTTTAAAAGTGAATTTATATAAGTGAATATAAAATGCCTTTATGATGGAGTAAAATTTTAAGAAAAAAAATTAAGTGAAAAATGTTGGTTAATACTTTCTTTGTTCGATTATCTTCCGTCTCTGACTAATACTAAATGTATTAAAATGATTTCTGCATGGAAACAGCTTAGAAAATATTAAAAGTCTAGAAACCAAATTAATGTATTCTCCGGTGGTTCTTTTTTTGCGGTCACTATAGTAACATATATTCTCAACGAAAATGTTGCTAATTGTAAAGATAATTTTACTTTAAAAAACTATTTAAGAAAAGATGACTAAAATTCAGTCAACTCCACGTTCTCAAAGATATTTAAAACATTTTTTTTCTATATATATGAAAAATAAAAAAAGCTTTTAAGGAACTTTTAAATAATTCTAATAACACAAAAAACTTCTTATATCTGTAATTTTTAAGAAAGTAATCAGTCCTAAGCCTGAAACTTTGCCAGCTTTAAATTAACTTATATATATATATAAACATTAGTTTTTTTTTTTAATAAGCTTGTACTACAAATGATATATAATGAGCGTTACGCTTTTCCGAATATCCCTAACCCCAGACCGGTTTCTAGTTGTGACTGTTGTAAGTGAGGTGCTAGGATATTCAGACATTAGATCTAAAAATACCAGCTCAAGGCCAGCATTTATCTAATAGTTAACCATTAAGTAGGAAAACTTAAATTTCCAGACATCTATATGTCTTCAAGCTCAGCTATCCTTGCCATTACAGTTTTGCTCTAGAGGCTTTGACGATGTTATATTACTAAAGCTATTATCATATGGTGTAACTTTGTTCAGTCCCATATGGCTATTTAAATTAGATAACTGGATTTAAGTTTGATAGCTAATTTAGATTTAAGTTAGATAGCTGGATTTGAAGACAAATAGATGTCTGAAACTTCCAGATTTTCTACTTAATATTTAACTATAAGATAAATGTGGAATTTGAGCTGGTATTTTCTAGATCTAAGATTAAGTATTTTATCACCTCACTGATGACAGCCACAGCTAGAAACTGGTCTGGGGATAGGGATATTCAGAAAAGCTTGTTAAGAACTATTAACACTCATTTGTAGTACAAGCTTATTAAATGAAGTTGCATCATGTATGATATGATTTCTTTGCAATTATAGTTTTGCTCTTGAGGCTTTGGCGATGCTATATTGCTAAATCTATTAATAATATATGATGTATCTGAACTTAGTTCAGTTCAATATGGCTATTTAATTTATATAACTGAATTTGAAGACATATAGATAACTGAAATTCTACTTATTAATTAACTATTAGATAAATGCTACTTGAACTGGTATTTTTATATCTTATGTCTAAATATCCTAGTGCTTCACTGACAACTGATACATGAGACCACACACATGTGAAAAAAAAAAGATTTTCAATATACATATTTTGTGCTAAACCATATATATATATATATATATAATCAGTGATTGGTTTATATTAAGATAGAAAATCCTCAAACTTTAATGAATAGGTTTTAGGCTACTCCACCCTGCAACTCTTCATCCATCCAGACTATTGAAAATCTGATGGTGGAACACCAAAATCCCTTGTTGATGTAATGTTATTGTCATGAGATACAGCAGATACCTAAAGGAAGCTTGAAAGTCCGAGTTCAAGTCCCAAATGGTACCTTTCATTTTTGTAAATTATTTTGTTAATTATATATACACTATGTATTCCATTAAAAGTATTCGGATTCTCTCTTCATTTTACCTACAGACACTATCTTTAAATCAATGCATGTGTTACATAGTAATGTAGTTTAACTATTCATATCTGGGCCAAGAGTTATGACTTGAAATGTGACAGCATGTTTAACATCATCATATATTTTTTTAAATACACTTTCTTCCTTCATAAACTTTTACAAACCATTTGAGTTCATTCTTGCAACTTATGGTGTACACAGTTGAAATTATGTTTAATGTTTCAGTAGCAGTTTTTTCTAATTCAAGCAAAATGTAAAGTTTCATTGCATTGTGAGTTAAGATACAAAATGCACTGTAATATTTTATGCCATAACATATGGTCCATATGTATGTTTATATTGGATTATTTCCATCATCTAATATGTGTGTTGAATGTCTTTAGAAAAGTTTAATTTTGTTTAAATAGACAACAAATAGCACCATCAAGAGAAAAGACAATTATTGATACTGTAGTGTACCCACAAATTCCAAAAATAGTGGACAAATTAAGAAAAATCTGCAATCAGTATAACATCAGAACAGCTTTCTAGAGCCATACCACACTACGAGGAATTCTAACATCTACATAGCCTAAACTTGAAATGCTGAAAAGAAAAAAGTGCATCTATGAAATACCATGTGAATGTGGAAAAACATATATTGATGAGACCAGATGTCCCATTGAAAAGCATTTGCAAGAACATAAATTGATGATTACAAGAAATAAAACAAATGTGTCTAAGATAGCATACCACGTATGTACCAATGAACATACGTTCGATTATGAAAATACAAAAATATTGGATAGAGAAGAAAAGATACAAAGAAGAAAATTTAAACAAGCTGCTCACATAATAATGGCAAAAAATCCCATAAGTCAACCTAGTGGACTATACATAATGTATGGAAACCACTAAGCAACTTTGCTCTTAGAAATAAGTGGAGAAATCAGGAGGAACCTCATAGATAAATATATGAAATTACTACATACTGTTACCTTTGTCAGAATGGCTCAGTTGGTTAAAGCATTACCTTAAAATTTAATAATCAAGAATCTAAGAACCCAGGTTCAAATTACATGCTAGTACTGTCACTGGTCAGGCCAGCAACATCTGAAGAAGAGGGGAGAAAAATCTCTCTCAAAATGTTGTGCATATACTAACCTGTTTGCTGTGATAACAGTTGGTGCATATACTAACCTGTTTGCTGTGTTACTAACCGTTGAATGTATTTGGAATATTTAAATAAAATTAAACTTTTCTAAAGATATTCAACACACATATTATATGATGTAAATAATCCGTTGTTTTCTCATCCTTGGTGTTCGCCACGGGATGGCGTTGATGATAATCGAAAACATTTACATATAACGATTCTGGAGCCAGACCTAAATGATCGATTTGATCTAAAAAGATCTGATTTCTTAGATTTGTAATAAAATATTCTACTAACTAATACTATTATATTATGTTAATTTTTTCATTTTTGTAAATGTTTATTAATCTTATCTTGTTTTTTGAGTTTGTGTGTGTATGGGTCTTTTTAAAGTTACGGTGTTTTTTTTGGACTTTATGTGTGTCTTTTTAAAGTTACGTTGTTTTTTTTTCTGCAAGAGTAAATCAATACTTTTATTCAAAAGCAAGACGTAATAAGTAAATGTTTATTAATCTTATCTTGTTTTTGAATTTGTGTGTGTGTCTTTAAAGTTACGGGGCTTTTTCTAATATTTTTTTTGGGGACTTTATGTGTGTCTTTTTAAAGTTACGGTACCTTTTTTTTGCAAGAGTAAATCAATCATTTGATTCAAAAGCAAGACATAATAAGTCAATGTTTATTAATCTTAGATTGTTTTTGAGTTTGTGTGCATATCTTTAAAGTTACGGGCTTTTTCTCATTTTTTTTTTGGGACTTTGTGTGTCTTTTTTTAAAGTTACGGTATTTTTGGTCAAGAGTAAAAATCAATTATTTTTATTAAAAAAGCAATACATAATTCTAAATCTATCAAAAGTAACGTTATTTATATACTACAATTTAGAATTGATATCCGACTACTATTAGTAAGGACTGTCATTGAAAGATTCAATTGAAAAATGATACCCGACTAATTTCTGTTTTCTTTTTTTTTTTGGGGGGGGGGGACAGTAATGAATCAGAAAGTGGGTTGTTTTTGTTATATCTGTCTATATAAAAAGGGTACCATTATTGAAATACTAAATTTAAAAATGATAGCCGACTAATTTGCATTTCTTTTGACAGTAATTAATCAGAAAGTGGGGTTTTTTTTTTTTTTTGGTAAATCTTGTGTATATATATATAAAATAAATACCATAATTCAAATACTCCATTCAAAAAAAACCAAACCCCGTTGAATTTGCTTTCTTTTTTTTTTTAAGACAGTAATTAAGCAGGAATTGGGTTGTTTTTGTTAGTGTGTAGATATAAAAACTAATCTTATTTTGAAATAATAAATGTAACAAAAAAAATAATAATAACAATAATACCCGGCTAATTTTTTTTTTTTGGACAAGCAATTCCTAATAATTAGACACTGGGTTGTTTTTGTTTGTACATATATATAGAAAAAGTAACTTGTCACGGACGAATTCTCGCGAAAACGGTACTTTTCGCGAGATCCTTAAATTTTTTTTCCGTTCCGCACCCTTAAAAGCAATTTTTGAGGGTTACCCATTTGTAATGGAATCTTCAGGATGTTATTATTAAACTTACAACAGTAAAGTAAGTTACAACACATTAAAAAAATAGACGTCTTATCAAATTTTAAAAAACTATGACTGCTTCAAATACACACCCTCTCACACGAAACTACAAAGAAAATAGATATTCTACTATTACGAGAAAATGATGAACAAAATCAACTACTATGGCAGCCAATCAAGGCATTTCTGTCTGTTTGCTTTTAGCATAGAAAAAAAAGCCATAACCGGCAGCTGTCGGGAACTCTTTCTGTGTTTTATCATAGAAAGAAGTCTCATTTGTGTTGGCTTCTGTCACCGACATTGCTTCCGTCCAACATAATGTGAGGACTCTTCTGCATTTATAACGTAGAAAATTTCCTCTTTTGTTGGGTGAAGGCCGGTGAAATGGTATATTTCTAGGAATTGACCTAGAAATAGCAATATCTCTAGGCGAACACCAGGGATGAGAAAACAACCAAATAATCTAATATAAAAATACAGGTAGAACACTATCATCACAAACCTTCAGGAAAACAATATGATAAATATATTTTAAACATTGTAAGGTTAATAGCACATGCATTGTCTCAGAGATAGTTCTGCAGGCACATTGGAAAAGAACGAATCATCATTTTACTAAAACACATTGTGTATATCAAAACTGATATTTTTTGCATAATATTTTAACAATGAAACATTTTTTATGCTAAATGTTTGACTTGAAAGTGTTTTGCAAAATACATAATCAATTCTAGATATAGGCATATAAATATTTTTTGTATTATCTGATGCTTTATACAAATAATTTTTTATTTTCTTTTTTACACAGAGAGGTATTTTTTGATTAATGGTTTTATTTTATTGAGCTTCAATTTGTATTGAAAGTGTATGTATATATATATATATATAATCCTTATTTTTTCTGTTGACTAATTGGTTAATGTATGAATGTTTGTCCATAAGGCTGTCACACATAAAATTCACAATCTCTGTTGTCTGATTGGTGAATATATGTTTTTCCATAAAATATATTTACAACCAATTAAAAAATCTATTACATTTGTCTGCACTATGAAGAATGTCTTATGTGAAGGATGTAATTGTGTCATTAGTAAAAATGCCCCAAAAATGATACATGTGCTTGTAATGACAGTACAGAACTCAATATGTATGGTAATTAAATCATAAAGAAGTAGTTATTGCAGTTCAAAAATTCATGTTTGAAATGTGGTATTTAGTGATGGAGAATAAATGGATAGTGTTGTATTTATATTTAATTCTGGTTAGTACACAATTGATGTCAAAATAATGATCTTTCAAACTAGACACATTTCTGACATTTATTTATATAATATTAAATAATATCTTTAAAAAATTTATTAAAGCAACCAATTAAAAATGGTACCCTTTCCAAAGGTGGATATATCTGCTTTATATATAATTTAAAGAAGTTTAAATAAATCACATTAATTAAGCAGATAAATATAACCTGTCTTTGAAAGCAGACTAATAAATACTCAATTTTAACTTTCAAATTGCACTGAAACCATACATTATTGTGATAATGAAGCCAATAATGCTCAAAGCTAGATGAAAGCAATCCACATCTAAACAACACCAAACAATAATCAAGAAGTTCAATATGTTTGTTGTCATGGCAACATTTCATTGTGACAAAAGTAAATCTGCATCTTCATGCATGTTTTCATGTATGTAGATTTGTAAACAATCTAACCTTGAGCATTATTCACTTTATTATCTAAGTAATATATGGATTCAGTGCAGTTTAAAAGTTAAAATTGATTATTTGTTAGTCTGCTTTCAAAAACAGATTATATTTGCCTGTTTAATGAGGTCTATTGAATTATGCATTTTAATCTCTTTCACTTAAATGTTAGTCTTTAGACTCTACATAAACGTATTAGATCCTAGAAGATAAACTGAGTTATGAATAATAATGCCAGATATGCTTAATGGATATTTTAAATACATAAAAAACTGTTACTGTTTAAATTAAACATTGAACTATTTTAACGAATAACACAAAGGAATAAATATTTAAAGCACTAATTACAAGTGAAAGGAATGTGAATGTACACAAATTATACACCAGATAATAATCATTATATTGAAATAATTAGTCTAATGCATTTTGCCATTAGACTATTGGAATGCTAATAATGACATTGGTGGATATGAAGTGAGAGAAAAAAGTATAAATAAGGTGTGCTTAAAAGAGCAAGCATCTTTTTGTCAGCTTTCTTCACTTGTTGAAGTGGTTGCTGTTTCAGAAAATAACCTAGAGAATAAATATGGGGGAAAAGTGTACCTACTTTTCTGCATCAAGGGATGTGTTCCCAGAATCCATGCCTCTGTAGGTGAAAGACATCCAGATTGGAAAACTTAACAGACCACACCGGGGTTATATTATTTTCATATGTCTGATAAGATCCAAATAGGATTGTACATAAAAGAACTGTGAGTATAAACTTTAGTTATTCACTTCGGTCCACAACTAATAGAGTGGAAAAGCTGCTTAGTCTGTGGTTATATTAGCATTGAGGATTTAGAAACTTAAAATCAAGGGTTCAACTGATTATGTTTTAAAATTAAGTAATGCTTGAACTGGTACTGAAGTTAAACTGACTATGCGTATATAATAATGTGAATATATTAACATTGTTTTCTTGTAGTTAATAAATTTGTAATAATTGTTGGCATTCAGCTTCATAGTTGAATACCCAACAATATATATATATATATATGTGTGTGTGAGTGTGTGTGTATAAAATATGTGATACAGTAGTATTTATGTGCATTAAGAAAAAATAATAATTATTTCATACCGAAAATTTGGTGATAAGTGAAAGTTAATACAGCTTTTGAATAGGCCACTACAGAACAAAAATCTTTTCAAAAGACACTCATTAAGAGTGATAGTAAAAAAAAAAAAAAAAAACATTACTCAACAGGCTTATTTATTATCAGATTGTGAGAGTGTAAGTACTTTTTTATCCTCGATTTACTTATTACTTTAAAAATAATAAATGTCCATTTATCAATCAATTTTGTATGACTCAGTTAGCCATACGCTATCTCAAAAATAATTTTAAACTGGTTGTGATGTAAAAAAGTTTAACTTGGCCAGGATTTAAAGCCAAATCATGGGTTAGACAAATGCAAGCGCTACTGCTGCCATAAGACTTTACAAATATATTTACTATTAAGAAATAAACTAAAAATGAAATATTTTTTCTGGATTTTTTAGAATTCCTCACAACCATCTCACTGCCACAAAAAGATGAACCACCTTCCCTCAATATCCATGCATATTGAGAACAACTTTTCCTTTTCAGGTGAGTTAAGAGTTATCAAGTAGCTGAATTTCTACATCATGGTGTCAGTTTAATATCTTTCATTGTACCATTTACATGTAAGATAAGGACCAATTTCTCTTCACCTTTTGTAATGTAAATATATATTCTCAAATTTGGCTGCGAGTTAAATGTTAGTAGTTAATATTTAAATAAAAGTGGTTGTTTTACTAAGTACACACTCAAGCATGTAGTCATGCATATAAAAAATGAAATATTAAAAATATTTATCGAATTATAATGAGGATTTATTTTAAAAAATAATGCATTAATTATGAAAATTAATTTCATTTGCAATTTTCTGATTTTATATCGAAATTACCAATGCAATGGAAATGTTTTTCATAATTCCATGTAATTAACAAAATGTTATTTATTTCGAGAATAAATTTGCGGAATTAAAACAAAATTAGAACTTTAATCAAAATAATATTTCTGTGATTTATGTTTTTAGTCATATATATATTGAAAAAGGCAAAAATTTAAAATTTGCCGAAAAGAGCTTTTATATGTTATTTTTATGATTATATGACTATATTACAGATATTGTCATATATATATATATATTGTTGTTAAATAAAAATATTTTATTATAGATATAATAAACACCTCCATACTTCCCCATTCTTTTCAAATTCATATAAATAAGTGTATTTATCTGAAATGGATAGCGTCAAAGTTGTGAGTGGAGGAAGTTTGACAATGGTAAATGAAAATATAACAATATTTTATTATATCTAAGATTTATTTATATATGTTGTAAAAAATTTACCTTCGATAGTAAAATATATCTTTGAGTTAGGAATATTGAGATATTAGGAACATATTCTACAGTAATCATTGATCTTCATAATATTAGACATATGCAACGAAATGATCAAAATAAGACTTTTTAAAAGAGTGGGTTATAGTTAACTTGAATTTCATTTTTGTGAGACATGTAAACCCCACTTACATTAAAAACATATCTCAAAGACACATTAAAGATGTGAAATGTTTATTGTTTTTATGGAAAATATATGGCAAAGAGTATACTGGAGAGCTACGACTATATCTGGTGAAGAAGTATTTAAGAAAAAAAATGTTTTGCAAGAACAAATTTAAAGACAGCACCACAATACATCAGGTAAACTGAATAATGTGCCATCATGCATTATATATAAATGCAATTAAAACAGGAAAAACTATCCATATAGTTGTGCCACTCAGTGCAAAACAGAGTAATCAATGGATGTCAGAAGGCTTGTGCATAAAATCCTTATCTAGTGCCTACTCATCCAATATCCCGACTAGTTTCTGGCTTGTGGCCTTCAGCAGTGAGGAGCCTTGGATCTGAGAGCACTGCACCTAGATCTTATGATCTAATGCAACTGCAGCCACCTTTTATTTCTACTTAACTACAAAACTATGAGAATAAAATTGAAAACACAATAAAATTTTCAATCTATATGCCACAGTGGTGTACATAGTATAGACATTTACAAAATTCATCTCCAGTGTGGTATCATTATTGCAACTGTTGTTTTTCATTTACCTTTTTGTCTTGGAATGGTGCCGATGCTTGTTTGCAAGTGGCTAATTTTGACAAATTTTTAATCCACAGAGAGATACTTCATTATTTTGTGCTGTAACTTTAAGATAAATTTTAAACATTGACAAGTGACGATGATCCAAATTATTACTTGTGAATCATTATTACTCATTTTTAGTGACTGCAGATTGATTTGGAACAGAGATCTGAATGTACATGTTTTGAGCTCTTTGACTGAAGATAGGATAAATAATTAAGTAGTCAATCCTAAATCAACCCATACTTGAACTTCTAGTGCTGGTTTTTTATCCCCTTGACCCAATTTGTTTTAACTTGTCAATATTAGAATATCACACTCTATGATGATACATCACTAAAACATAATTTAAATCCAAAATAAATGTGTACAAAATGTATGTACAGAAAAAACTTTATTTTATCCTAATAGCATGCTATACTTAGCATGATTTTGGCTACCTGGCAGTCATGAATATATCAATAGATGTCCCAAAAGCTTGTGATATTTATCAAAGAATAAACAAGATAGAGGATTTGTATAAAATTTGAATAAAGGATGTAAATAAGTTCATTTAAATGAGCGTTTTTGAAAGATTGGTGCAGGATTCTTTTTGTTTACCACATGTACATTTTTGGAAATATGCCATTCCTCTTTAACTTTACATTTAGCATTGTGTCTTTCAAAAAAGATGATGCTAGCAGATATAGATTCAAAGCCCTGGCTGGGCTTAGACTTGTGCTCAAAAAAAAAAATTAACCTCCATGTTTGACTTAGCTCAATTATATTGTTTTTTGTGCTGTGCAATTCTTGTAGATAATTTGGCATGTGGTTCTCTGTAATAAACAGCATGGCAATATATGTTGCATCCAATCTTATACACCACTTGACAGTTCACTTCAAGGGGCAGCTTGTCTTTAGTATCATTAATTAGGCAATTTAGGAGGAGTATGAAGACCAACTTGATATGTTCCACCACAGATCTTATTAATCCAATAGATAGCCGTGGATATGTATGGAAGTGATATCCAAGGCTTATCATTGGCTTGAATAGGTTTGTTTCTAATTTTATTACAAAATCTTTTGATGATTTGGATGAGGCATATGGCTTTATTGCTTGGGAGTTAATAAAAAATTTAAGAGTGAAATCTGGAAGCACCAGAATCAATATGGGAGCCTCCCAATCACTAAACATCACATGATCACCATTCTTCATGCTTACACATGCTGTTTACACAGAGGCTAAACTCTCCATACATTAGCAATACTCAGTACACAATAAATGGTGATCATGTGAAGTTTAGTGGGTTAGGATTGTGGTCACTGTGGTTATTAAAGAACCAAAGACACCAAACAGTATGGATGCTGAACTGAGTTCAGACCTACACAACTATACAAGCTAAAGAACTTTAATTAAAAACATTGAGCTAAAGGTAAAATGTAATTGCTGGAGGGATGCATTAGGTAATAAGATATAGGTGCAGTGCTCTCAGATCCAAAGCTCTTCATTGATGAAAGCCACAAGCTAGAAACTAATCTGGGGATATTGAATGAGTAGGTACTAGATGGGGATTTTATGCACAAACCTCTTTGCATCCATTGATTATTCTGGCTTGCACTGAGTGACACTACTGTATGGAGAGTTTAGCCTCTGTGTAAACCTCCCAATTCTGAGTCAAACACTCTACCTACCACACCAAACCATGCACAACACTAAAATCATATCAAAGACTATAACATATATACATGTGTCTGACTTTATGCATAAAATCTTCTTTGTTCTCTTTTAATTAATCAATGCTATATAAGAATTGATCTTTAGTACAGCATTAGCATTTTTGAATCAGAGAATAAAGATTTTTAAAATTAAAGCTTTTCCTATCACATTGGTGCTTGGATGTCATATGAGCACCAAGACATTAAACATTTTAGTTAATTTTATTTTGTACAATTTTGTACCTAAGTGAAAGCTTGTGGTTAAGACCTGTAGAGGTCCCTACTTTCACATTTTTCAGACGTATATCTCGAGGTTAAAGCCTTAATAAATATTACAGAATGTTCTATTGTAAGTTTTCAGATAAGGTAAGGTAATCAAATTTTTAGTTCTAAGCTCTAATGTAAACGTAATACCCAGAATAATTTATATCTACATAAATAACCATGGAATCAACAACCCATTTTTACCCACCCCAAAAATCTTCAGTATGCTACAAGGCAACTTTTTATGTAAAAAAAAGAGGGGGACGGCTCTTTTTTCTTATAAATAAAACATTGCCTTGACAGTGTATCAAACATCTCATGGCGTTGATAAGTGGGGCTGCTTTCATGTGAGTTCCATTCCTGAACTATTTAGATTTTAGCAAAATAAGTTTTAGCATGTGTTAGAAATAGACAAAAACCAATCCCCATCTTACTTGTGGTGCAGTGAAAAGTATTGAGTTGAAAATATAGGCATGGATATTTATGTTGTCGTTGGCTCACCTGAGAAACAAAGGTTCACAAAATGTACGCATAGTAAGATAATGTCATCTGATTTTCTGTGATAGCGAATGGTTGTGATATTATAGAGTGGGAAAGAAGAATTCACTGATAATTTTTTTAAAAAAAACAACATATGTATATATTAAGTGAAATAATGCTCAATGCTAAATGGCATCTGTTAGTAATCAGTAAGAACGAGTCAACACTTAGACAATCCCAATATCAATAACAATCAACAACGTCTACCTCTTGTCAAGGCAAGCTCCTTTTAGCGATAGATCGCAACTTGACCACAGAGATTGAAATTATTGATACAAAGAATTTTAAATAATTCTTTATAAATAGGTAAGTAAAACCTATTCTGAACGCACACTAATAAATAGTCAATTATAACATTACAAACTGCAATTATAAATTTCAAATTGCACCCAAAGTATTATTTAAATAATAAATGTAATAATGCTCAAGATTAAATTGCTAAAAGAAGGTTGCCTTGACAACAGTTAGAAATTGTTGATTGTTATTGATATTGGGACTGTCTAAGTGTTGACTGGTTTTTAATGATTACTTAAATACCCATTTAGCCTTGAACATTATTACACTTATTATTTAAATAATACTTTGGGTGCAATTTGAAATTTATAACTGCAGTTTGTAATTGGCCATTTATTAGTCTGAATTCAGAATATGTTTTATTTACCTGTTTAAAGAGAGATTCCCGCATATATCACATATATAAATGCAGGTTTAAGCGTGTACAATGTATTAATTTATATAAATAGTGTGTAAAATGTCTGCCCATCCCTTGCATATTTATGTATAAATGGTTATTCTCCTGTACATGAGGGGTCAGACTGACTAATAAGTCAACATGGGTAGGATGACAATCTTGGCACTAACATGGGCTTTGAAGGTTCCATCATTAGATTTTCAATGAAATGGAAGGCTGAAGAGTTGTGAGATGGAGTAGTTTGAAGACTGTCCATTAAAGTATGAAGATTGGCTATCTTAATATAAAGCTGAGCACTGATTGTATATATGTGTGAGGATAGTAATCTAGATCAACTGATGATTGCTGGTTTAGCATGAAATACGTATATTGGTGATTATTTACTGAGAGTAGTGGGTCGTGTAAAAGTTTAGGAAGTATTATAACTTTATCTTTCTTATTGCATTGCCAAATTCTTATAATTTTAAATCATCTACGCTATTTATTACTGTTTTACAATACTTTTATTACAACACACTAATAGTTTTGATTGCCCCAGCAATCTTCTTCAGAACTTCTACTCATATTTCCAAGCCTTCAAACTGTGACATTTCAAACTGTCTGTGGGTTGTAATAAAAGCATTGTAAAACAGTAATAAGAAGCACAGATGGTTTAATATTACTTAAGATCTAACAGTTCTTCATTAAGACGTTCATCTTAAAAAATGATGAATGATATTCTGTCAAAATGCTGGGAATTTAAACAAAAATACACGAATTAAACAATGAGGATTGCCAATTCCTCTACAAGCTTTATGATAAATGCTTAGGCAGAGCCAGCACTTAAAATATATCTGTCAGGAACCCTCCCCAAATCCCTGACCATGGTTTCGTGCTTTGGCACTCCTCAGAGTGCTGGCTCTGGCTAAGCATTTATCATAAAGCTTGTAGAGGAATTGGCAATCCTCATTGTTTATAACTTACAAGCTTAAGAGATAGGGTCATGTGACCTATGACTCTTATTTTGACTATTAATACATGGTTTGATTCAAAAAATGCTTTAGTTAGACTCATATAACTGTAATATCTTCGGATGTAAATCAATCTTCACATATGTGCTAATTTAATATAATTGGCATGCATGCACTCACAAGCCAAGATTTCAAAGAACAAGTGAATTCACTTATCCTTCAAGCTTATGCATAAATAAGGCCAATGGATGCAGATTTTTCATGAGAATAGGATCTCATATCTTTGGAAATACTCAACTGCATGCTATTCTGTCAAAGAAAGAATCCAAATTTTCATCATTCTGCCCAAATAGTAGTGACAAAAATAACTGTGACAATGTTTAAAGCATGTCAGTGTTTATATGTCATAATATAAATAAAAATGGAATTTATAATTATTATTTTTTTAAACCTAACAACTATCACATATTTAGTAAAGTTGAATATATATATATATATACTTGCAGCCCATAAAACTGTATAATTAAAAAAAGGTGGACAATTATAATAAACAAGTATCAGATCTTCATTTTGCCCAGATTTGATCTGTAGGTTGTGTTATCTTTATGTCAAAAAGTTTTCACATCTCTCTATATAGATGTGTTTGTTAAAAATGCATTGTAAAATGATTCATTACTATTTTTAATTTTTGATAGGTGCTATGTGATTTAAAATCCAATGTCATGAATTCAGGAGAGCTATTTTGAATGAATATCAATTTTATTAATCTGTCACTATTAACATACAGTTCAATCTCATCTATCTATTAATTGTCTCTCTTGTGTGAGATATTTCCTGCTTGCACCTTAGATTTCAAAATTAGAATTTTTACTCAATATCTATCTGCCTCTAATTTATTTGAATACTTCATATCTAGGCAAACATAAATGATAAATCAATAGGTAATTCCAGTTTTAAGGTAAGTATATAATTTTATTCTTATTTTATTTATTAAAACATATATTCATAAGACAAAAAATATATGTAATTCTCATATCAGAATATAACAAAATAACAACAAAAAAGCTTTTACTACATAACAGTTAAATATTGAGTGGGATAAAAAAAAATGTACAGTTTTATGCTACGATTCAAATTACTAATTTAACCATAAATAATCATTCAGAGAGTAATGATAGGCAATTCTAAGTTTATATAATATAAATGAAATCATATTACCTTGCGGAACCGAGGGTTTTAATAATGATAAATTTGCTTACATACATTTAGGTAATTCTGAGTTCACGATCCACAAGAAATCGAGGTTTTATTTTATTGAAAAAAGATATCTGCTATTGGCGAAGCCTGGCACTAGTGTCCATTTTGTAGTATTAATTGGAAGTGAAACATAAAAATTAATAATGACGTCAATTAGTAAATCTTTCACTGGAAACTTGTTTGTCATATTAGATTAAATTCTTTTTCTTTAACTCTATGTTATTTTGTGTGGCATCTCGGTGAGATTCTTAGGTTTCTCGTACTGGCAGGTAGTAGATAGGAACAGCTCTGTACTTGTAGCATGGAGTGATCACCGTACATGTATGGTAGCAGCATAATCAAAGGGTTAAATTAATTTTATAATGACAATTGAAGACAGAAAACTCACACAATCAAAAAAAGAGAAGGGAACATTATATAGCCAGCACATACTGAAATAAAACTTTCCTTCATGTAAATTCACTAAATACCAGTCATAAGCTGAATAAAATTGAATTTTTTTTAAAATTAACACATAATGTGTATTGGTTAGACAAATATGCCATAGGACTGGGGTGCTGTCTTATTTTTCAGAGAGCATGATGCTGTAACTCGCCTCATATAAATAACATCTAGGAGAATGCCCAATGCCTAATTAGAAGTATAGCCTGAAGGACAGTGATGACTGAAATGGAGAAACAACCGTATCCAAGCATTACCAGAGAATCTGGAGAATGATGGAGGAGTCATCAGAACAGACAGTATCCATAAAGACCCTAATGTCCAAATTATAAACTTTAATCAGAAAAACTTGAACATAATCAAAATTATCATGTTATATATTTTTTTCTTATAGGTTTGTAAAATTTTGCTTTCATTATTCTAACACTCACCAAACTAAAATGTTTTCCAATCACTGTTGATTCTTCCCATTTCGCTAAGTGATCTAAAATTGAAATTTTTGTTTCCAAAGAAATTCGTTTGTTTTTTCCCTCCATTAGGGTAACCTAAAATTTAAAATAAAAATAAGAACTTAGGCCTATGATAATAAAAAGGCACCTACTCACCACTGTTGGGCAAAATTTAATTAAAACTAACAATTAAAAATTAAATTCTTATTTTTGTTTTTAATTTTTTAATTTTCAATTCCATTTAAAAATAAAATTTCATTATTTCACATCATATTACATAATTTTTAAATTGTTAATACAATTAAAAATCAGATTTTAACTTTTCATTGTCAAATTTAATTGTGCCCACCATTGTTACTCACCTTTTAAAAACAAACTTGTGGACACTAAATGATTAATTGATTATGTACTCTTTTTTTTAAAAAGCAAAAATAGAATATGATTTAAAATACAAAAACAACAACATGCATAGTATAGGTATCTATAATGTTTGAACAGATTTACATCATAATTTTGTAAAATTTATTACTTGCGGACACTAAATGATTAATTGATTACACACTCTTTTTTTAAAAAGCAAAAATAGAATGTGATTTTAAATGCAAAAACAACAACATGCATAGTATAGGCATCTATAACGTTTGAACAGATTTACATTATAATCTTGTAAAATGTAATGTGTGTATATAAAATGGGAAAATCCTGATTTTAAATGAATTATGAATTTCTTTATTGCATAAAATCTATTACAGTACTATTATAAAGTGCTGAAAATATTGAAATTATTAGATGGAAGTCAAACTCCAATAATGCACTATTACTTTAAATATGATGTGTGACTGCATGAAATTTATAATATTTAAAGTAATAGCACATTATCGGAGCTCGACTTCTGATCTAATAATTTTTATCACATAAAAGAAAACTCCATACAAAGATATTAAGAAGAAACATGAATCGCATAACTTCAAAATTGCATTAAAAAATCCACATAAAATGAGACCCAGGTGTGTATATATATTGAAAGGGTAGCTTAAAATCCATTTCAAACCCACCCTTATATGTCCACAGTAGTAAACTAAACCCATAAAGAAAAAGACATAAGCTGAAATAATAGGCTATGTGCAAACATACATATAAATGCACACACACTTGAAGTTTGCTTAATGTGCACCAAACTAAAATAAAGTTAATAAGAAATAAATGCTCCTTTTTAATGAAAAAGAAAAACTTAATCTTAGAAACCTCTTAATAATTTAGTCGAAGTGGTGATGATCTGAGGTCAAGCAATTTCGAAGCAACCAAGTGTTGGAAAGTGAAAATAGAATTTTTCTATGTAAATTTTATTACATAATTACATAACATCAAGAACATCATTAATTCATAACAGGCATGTACAGTGATAGCAAAGGAAGTTGAAAATGCGAGTTTGCTAGACAACGGAAAGTGGCCGAGTATAAAATCAAACCCAAGTCATTTCCATTCTCTTTCATATTTTATCAAGTGTTATGACAACCTCAAGCAACAAATAGCTTAATATAAAATGGATAATGTGTTCAAAGGTATTTGAAATGGTGAAAAATCAATAAACTTTAACAGTGTAATCAAAGGGTTGAATTAATTTTATAGTGACAATCGAAGACAGAAAACTGCACAATCAAAAAAAAGAAGGGAACATTATATAGCCAGCACATACTGACAAGCAATGAAATAAAACTTTCCTTTATGTTCACTAAATACCAGTCATAAGCTGAAGAAAATTGAAATATTTTTCTAATTAACAAATAATGTGTATTGGTTAGACAAACATGCCATAGGACTGGAGTGCTGTCTTATTTGCCAAAGAGCATGCTTCTGTAACTCACCTTATATAAATAATGTCTAGGAGAATGCCCAATGCCTAATTAGAAGTATAGCCTGAAGGACAGTGATGACTGAAATGGAGAAACAACCGTATCCAAGCATTACCAGAGAATCTGGAGAATGATGGGTGAGTCATCAGAACAAATAGTATCCATAAAGACCCTAATGTCCAAATTATAAACTTTAATCAGAAAAACTTGAACATAATCAAAATTATCATGTTATATATTTTTTTCTTATAGATTTGTAAAATTTTGCTTTCATTATTCTAACTTGGAAGTTTCAGCATGTTTGCAATTGGGAGTTCATTCCATAAGAAGCAATGTCATGTGGGATGATAGTGACTTAACTTTTAATCCTTATCAATGTCATATAATATGTAATGAGGTAAGAATTTTTGATGCTTTTCCATATTAATTTGCACTCACTAGGACAGGACAGAATTACGTTATTTGTTTATAATTTCAAATTTTTTTCACCATTAATAAATATGTAAGAGTTAATACGCTTGATGCATATAGTGAATGCCTTTTTTCTATCAACAGTAGGAACTTGTACATAGTTAGGGGGGTCCAAAGAAGATCTCTCTAGCAGAAATTAGATCATGAAGCTACTGGACCCATTGAAGTAAAATCTTGCAAATAGTTAGTTAGCTTCTTCATTGTTATGATGATGAAATAATATTTTTCTTATTCTATTTAATGTATTTTAGTCAATCTTATTAATTTTATAAATAAAGAGGGTCTTAATGCACATCTACTGAAGGCATGGGTTGGTACAATGAATAATTTAATTATTGAAATGATGGAGATGCATATGGGACACATATAAGCACATTTTTTTGCTATGTGAATAGAATTTCAATTTTTATTTGTTATTAATACATTTTCTTAATGTGTTTTAAATCAAATTGGTCTCTGGTTTATCAGACACATTCATACACTTACAAATTTAAATGATTGAGTATATATACGCACACACATACAGATTATTATCACACATAGCACCACAGTAGAGTTGGATATATCTTAGATCATGAAAACTGAGTTGCTACATAAAAGTAAATTCACCCCTGAAGAGAGCCAAAGGCAACATTCTCCCTAGTTTCGAATACTGAGGCATAATGGAATCTGAAAGAGGGATGAGGTATGGTTGAAATAGCCTAAAATGCATCTAGATTTAATGAGTAAACTTAGAGCTAGCCCATTGGATGTGGATGTGATTATTGGTTAGTTACTTCATCACATCATTTACAGCATCTTACCCAAATATCCTAGGCTAAACTGTAGTTAGATGTTTTCCCCCTCTTCTGGTAGAAAACTGGGACTGTTCCAATATATATAATTAGGTAAATAAATAGTTCCATAGAGAAATAGATGGGCATATATATTAATATTTAAAAACAACCTTTAGAGAGCTCACTATGGAACAAAAGATTTAACAACAGAACCCATAAAAAAAAATCAATGAAAGAGAAAATATTACTCATTAGGACTGACAATTATCAGGTGGTACAGGTTTGATTATTTTTCTATTCTAATCAATATTGATATTTTATATATCTTGATTATGAACAGGCTACTTGAAAAAGAAATCTATACCTAGTTGGAAAAAAGCATAGCATACACATGCTATTAATTTTATTTATTTATGTCCTTTATATAAATCTATAGAAACAACTTGTTTTATATATAGCAACGTTTGATGAAAAATCAAACTTTAACATATATGTTTCTATCGGTCATATCTGAGGTCATAAGCTGCTCAGCAAAACTGAGATAACATCAAATATAGCCATAACTAGCTACATTGCTTTGTTTGATGAGACCTCAACTGGTTCCCAAACCTTTGTTGACATTAGATTTGAGTGGTAGAAATATGTGTTTATGAGATTGATTTTTTATGAAACTTTCCAGAAATTTCTATAAAGAATGTATATGAATAACATTTATGTACCATTTAATTAATTGACATTTAATTAAAGTAATGTTATTTATAAGTGAGTTGGTCATAAGATCTGCTCTGTCAATTAATATCAAGTTGATATAAATGAATGAAGCTTTAAAGAAATTATCAGTAAAATTTACATTCAAACTTTAATATCAAATTGAGCATTTTGAGACTATTGGAACTTAATTCTTATGGTTAACATGATCACATAATGTTTCTTAAGCAGCTGATGACCTCAGGTTTAACTGACAAAAACATGTATCATGCAAAAGTTTAGTTGATTTTTTATAAAATGTTGGTTTGTATAAGATAGTTTTTATTATTTTTATAAAGGTCATAAATAATGAATGTTAATATATTACACATTTGTAGCACATTTAATTTATTTTTCCACATGTTGTAATTAAATAAATTGGAATTTCAAGTACTGTGTGAGCCCAGTAAACTGATAACTGGAAATAACGATGGACATTAAATTCATGACTGGTAAATAGATAAAATAATATAACTGATAAATAGATAAAATAAACTTAAGAAACATCTCTAGGCTATGATCACCATGCTGATCAGAATGATCACACATCTTTTAACAGTGCATTGCAGTAGGCTATGTGCAAGCACATTAAGATTACACAGCATGGCTTATTCTCACAATATATATATATATACACTGACAGATAGATAAATAAATAGTTAGCTGGATAGATAGATAGATAGATAGATAGATAGATAGATAGATAGATAGATAGATGGATGGATGGATAGATGGATGGATGGATGGATGGATGGATGGATAGATAGATAGATAGATAGATAGATAGATAGATAGATAGATAGATAGATAGATAGATAGAAAACAGTTAAATTGTAAGTAGGTATATAGAAAGATTGATAGTTAGGTAAATAAATGGATAGATAGAAAACGAACATATATATAAAAATTGATACAGTGATAGATAGATAGATGGCTGGATGAATGTACAAAAAATTCTTGCAGCAATAGTTTTTGTTTTGTTTAATATTTATAATTTATATAACTGGATATAACACTTAGAATGTTAAGACAAAAGAGAAGTTACATTTAATTATTGGAAAAAAATAAAAATCCCAAATACGTTTTTGAAATTTTTTGTTAATCAGAATATCTTCATTACGTTTGATAAAATCTATGTAATGTTTAAAATGTGAAAGATCGTAAGCATATTGAGAAAGAAGTAATCATAATAGAATGAATGTTATTTTTAAAAAAAAGATTAGAATAAATCACACTAATTTGAATAATGAAAGAAAGTAATACATGTGACGACTTTAAAAGCTTTATGCTAATTAGTTAAAACAAACCAATCCATAATTTTTTTTTACTTTGTCTTTTTGTTAAAAAGTTTATTTACTTGTTAAAAAAAATAAATAAATAAAAATTTATCATCATTTTCACAAATTGGATTTCTGAATGCTTGGCTTAACTAATGAGTGAAATAAATATAAATGTTTTTAATGGGTTGGAGTTCTTTTTATAATAAACAGTGCTAAAAAGCGTACATAAAGATCCATTTTAATTTTGAATTTTTTTGAAATAAATTGTATATTAAATGGTAAACAGACTGCTGTAAGGCAAAATTATTCACCAGATTTGAAGAATTGAACAGTTTTCTGTATTTCAGACAAGCTGGAGATCCATTTACTGATCAACATTGGGTTGACTGCTGGATTGGTTAGAGGCTGCCTACATGAAAGTAATATCTTAAGCTGAGAAATTTTTTCAACAGTATACAAACTGAATTCGAGTCTCATATTGTTAATCTAATTGTCAGTTGCTTCTGAACCATATTTATTGTAATGGGCAACATGCTGTGACATTATTCTAATAAATAAAATTAAAAATAAAAAGTTTGCAAATAAAAATTTGTTTTTAAAAATTAAAAAGTCATCTAAACTCGTATATATATAAAATCCACAGATGGAAAAATATTAAAAGAAAACTTTATTAAAAAGTATTTTAAAATTAAATTTTAAGAAAAAACTTAAAAGATTTAAAGATAAAAATATATCTTTAAAAAATTTAATTACTATTGTGTAAAAGGCTAAAAATGGAAATGATTATTTTTTTAATTAGTCTTAAGTAAACTAGCCCTTGGGCATCTCAAAATTTATAATTAGCGGTCAGATAGGAGATAAAAGCAATAAAAACAGAATAGCCAATAAAAAATCCCTCAGGAAACAAACCACAGCAAAAGAATCATCAACATCATGATGTCATGTCCAGTTAATCCACAATTTTAATATAAAAAGGAAAATATTGGAAATAAAATATGTGTGTTATATGTGTTAGTTCCGGGAGAGTTGAAGGAGAAAGAATTGAAAAGATGCACTTTCAATCCCTTAAGTTTTTCCAAAGAAAAATGAAGTATCGTTTTCCTACATTGCAGACACTGGGGTCCTGCGATAAGATCCTGCAAAGAGCTCTACCAGCTAAAGCAAAGAACATCCAGATAAATACCAACAGAATGGCTAATGGCATATTTGTCTTCCCAGGATGTCATGGGAATTTGAAACAACACTGGGGCAAATTACAAACAACTAAAAAGTATGGACTTTCTTTTTTAAAACCGTAAGAACTCTATATAACTAATGAACTTTAACTATAAAACTTTTTCAGTATTTAAATATAAATATAAATTCCTATCTGGCCAAACCAAATCATTTATTAATAATTACTTTTATCATATGTAGCTTTAAAATCATTTCCATTAATTTATTTTTTCTATTCTTTTAAGTGTATATTATGATTTTTTTTTCTGTTAAGCTAAACTTTTAATAAATGTTAAATTTAAGTTGGGTGTGGATGGCTGCATTGATCATAAAGTTATGTTAGTTTAATTAAAGGGAGGGTTAATTTTAGGTTATTTGTTTTGCAGTTAAATTGGGTTAATGTGTTGGATGTATCAGTGTAATTAGTAATGTAGTATGTAGATCTGCTACATGCAGGATCACATTATGCTCCACACTTGGGCAAAATAAGCCTAATTTTTATTGACCATCAGAGTCAGATAGTATTCCCTGCTCCTTGGATCACCCCTATAGCCTATGGAATGGGATCGTATGTTGGCAAAAAGGACTGCAATTCCTTCCTATGGAGTTTTTTTGTATTGTTCTTCTCACCAGACAGACATAGCACTCTTGTACTGGATGAGGGACAATTTCTTCTATAACCATGCTGTTCAGATGTACATTTCTGACACTTTGGTATTGTGCTGTTGTATGCATGTTGCATTGAATACATTGATATATCAGACGGATTGGCATTAGTTTGACTGTGAACTTTTGGCCTAGGGTTAAATAAGGGATATAGAATATTTTCTTTTTCAAGTGCAATCTATGTAGTCTATCCATACTCAACACTCTAATAAAATATTAATTAATTCATCTGTATGAACTTATAAAATAAAAAATTAAAATGTAAATCAAATTCTAAAGCAAACATTATATTAAAAATAAATAATTCTACATTTAAGGTATGTGCAAAATAAATGTTTCTGTGTACTATTAATCTGGCAGTGTCTTATTCTTATTTTTTATTCTCTTTATTTCTTTAAAAATAAAATATATATTCTCTCTGCTGCTCCACGAGCTAGTAACTGGGGCATTTTGGTCATATTTATTTAAAAATTGGATCTTAACAGTAAGTATCTGCCAACTATAAAAATTTTCCAGGTTCAAATGACCTGGTGGCGCCCTTGTACGGCAGATATGGTAAGTCTCCAACATACCCGGTGCATGCTGACCATTATAATATATGTAGTATTGCTTTCAAATATGGTTTATCTAAAATTTATCAGAATTATTGAACACATTAAAATATAAAAATAAATTTGCAACAATACTGTTAGACTTTCAAAAAAATTTAGGCTTGAGTGAACTGGCTATCAACTGAATACACATTGAAAAAAAACTTGATAAAAATTGCTTGGCAACTAATAACAATTAATAATAACATTGCAAGCAGTGATAAATTCCCCATACATTAGCCACACATGATGGAAGTCATAGTAATCAATGGAAGCAAGAAGCTTTATGCATAAAATCCCCATCTAGTGTCTACTCATCTAATGTCCCCAGATTACTTTCTAGGAGCCTTGCATCAGAAAGCACTGCTCCTAGATCTTAGGATTAAATGTAACCCTACATCAGCCATATTTTGCCATTTTAGTTAACTATAAAGCTATGATTTCAAAATGAAAACATATTTTTTCAAACTCATTAGCTTGCATAGTCATATAGATCTCAGATCCAAGGCTCTTCACTGATGAAAGCGATTAGCTAGAAACTAGTCTGGAATATTGGATGAGTAGGCACTAGATAGGAATTTTGTACACAAACCTTCTTGTATCCATTGATTACTATGCCTTGCACTGGGTAGCACTACTGTATGGAGAGTTAATCACTGTTTTAACAGCTTGTATAAGTGCAGGAAATGGGGATCATATGACATTTATTGGTTTAAGAATAAGATTTATTATATCATTATTAAGAGAACAGTCATCAGCATATAAAAAATTCAACAGTTCAGGCAACTATTAATATACAGTGATAAAAATTCATGAATACATAGTACAATATTATAAACAGGTATTACTTTATACCCATAGATTACAAAAGTGATAAAAGGTCCATGCTACCTGTATTTGAACCCTTGGTCTATTTTTTTAACCTACAGAATAGATTTCTCTGGGATGATACACCATAGATTTCCTACTGATTTTTTCCTGCTATGTCTTTTTATATTCATAATACTCTAGAATGTACCATCATTTAGGAAGAGTGATTATTTTGTTAACTGGCACAGGAATCTTCAATCTGCATATTTGTTATCATTACTGTCATCTTTAACTAAACACTTTAATTCATTAATTACGGAGTCATGGCACTAAGCTTTTAATTATACATGATTTCACATTTCCTTTAATTACAGCCTAAGCGTTTAATTATACATAATTTCACATTTCCTTTAATTACAGTCTTAAGTTTACAATTAGATTTATTGAAATATGATTTTTTTCCTACAGCACAGGCTTTTTCATACCTGCTCTTTTATATGTAATATATAGGGGTATGAACTCAGACTTTCACATGACCCTCAAACATTTATGCTACCTCATACTGCTAATGCACTTGATGACACACAATGTTGAAAAGATAAACAATCACCAATATACATATTTTATGCTAAACCAGCACTCATCACTTGGCCCAGATTATCATTTCCACACATATATACTATTAAAGCTCAGCTTATATTAAGGCAGCCAATCTTCATACTTTAATGAGCAGGCTTCAAACCACTCCATCTCACAATTCTTCAGCCATCCATTACATTGAAAATCTGATGGTGGAATGCTCAATGTCCACCTTAGTGCCAACCTTCTCATCCTATCCATGTTGACCACAAGTCACTCTGACCTCTCATGTACAGGACATAATCCATTTACATACATATACAAGAGATGGGAAGACCTTAAAGCACTATATTTTTCTTTATGACATGTGTGTGATCAAGTATATCAGCAGTATGAGATCGCATGGATGGTTGAGGGTCATGTGAAATTAGATTTATTTTAAATTTCCAATAAAAGGGTCATGTGAAATTAGATTTATTTTAAATTTCCAATAAAAAAAGTTGTATGGCTTCATTGATCAAAAGTTCATAAGAAATTCAAGCATCAGAACTGTGTGTCACACACAAGAATTGAGCCCGCAACCTCCCAGTTTTAAGTCAGACACTCTACTAACTATACCAAAGCAAGTAAGACACATTTCTGATATTCTTTACTGATAATTAATATGTACAATTGTAATTGCTTTTTTCCAAATATAGAACTATATTTGATATTTATAAAGATAACAAATACAGTACATATAATTTTCAGAGTATTTTGCAAATTAAAAGAAACATATTCAATATTTAACAATTTATATATTTTCTATATTTACCAGACGTAACAAATTTAGAACTTCTAATAGACTTTCTCTTTATAAAATAATAACTGACAATCTTTGTAATTTAATTAGGGAGGGTTCGAACTCAGACTTTCAAACTTCCTACAGCTATGCAATCTATCTTGCACAACCGATACACATGGCAACATATACGTGAAAAAAATAAATGATCTCCAATATACATATTGCACGGATGTGAGAATAATACTTAAATGGACATATTAATGTTCTATATGTTATGGGCCAGAATGACAAAGTCAACATGAATATGACATTAATGTTATTATCACAAGGGTCTATTTCTAAGCTGATAAAATGTAAATTTCTGACTATAAAAATTATATTGTTCTTGTATGTGATAGGATTCTTATTGTTCTTTTGTATAGTTTTATATGGTATATATAATTTAAATCAATAATGGTCATTATTGCTGCACGGTCTGAGAGAGAAGAAGGGACTAGCTGAATTTTTAGCATGTGGTGAAGTAATGGCGAATAAAATACTCGATCTACAAGTGATGAATATCTCCATTATTGAATAAAATAGAATTACTTGGCAGAAATCCCTCACTACTCATAAGTGGACTGTTGATGAGGTGCAACCACTTATTTTTAAATGTAGAATATGACATGGTATAATCACATCAGCATGAGTTGCCGAGAGGAAGTACTGATCTATAAATATAATTTGGGCATTATTTCATGATTATTATTAGCAGTTGAACATTTGCAAATCCAGTACAATCCTCATGTCATCTAGTGTCAAAATTTTATTAAAGATATATAAAAAAAAATGAACCCATCTTTCATTTACTTTCTAAACTTTTATCGTATGTGCCTATTAAGAGTTTAGATATCAAGTGAAAAGTAGATTTATGATTTTATAAGTTAAGGTGGTAGGTCTATAATTTTTAATATCTTTTCTTTCTCTTCTTCCAATGATTGGTATATCTATCATATGGACATCCAATATACAGCTTTGTCTCAGCAATTCTTTAATTTAAGATATTGACAATAATTGCATCAATTCTTGAAGCTTTTCCGTTGTTCATAGAGTTAATTGTATGACTCATCTTTATTTAATAACAATAAATTACCAAACTTACAACTTAAAAGCAATATAATAAGACAATGGAAACTCCATTTATTACTTAATTATATGAGTTTATACTAAATGACACCAGAGTGCAGAGCTGTTCTTAAATTTAAGAAATTGATGGTTTGTTATTGTTATTAACTTTTCTAGCCAGATAAATAACTACAATTAAAGAACTGAAGATACTAAAATATATAGTAAGTGAATTGGATTCAGAACTATATAATTGGCCAAGCAGATGAATTTAGCTTCAAAATTTTAGGCTAATTTGAATTTCAAATTTTAAACTTGACAAGTAAAAATGAAGTTAAAACTGTTTGCTGGAGAATCCAACTTTGAATAGCAGTGCTCATAAAAAAAGTATTAAATGCTAAAAATGTGCGACTTAAATATGCACCTGGTAATCAATGATTCCTCAAGTTTACACTAGATGACGTCATGTGTCATTTATATTGAGAGTTTGGTGATTTATTGGTACCTACAGTTATGAAATAATTGAAAATAGTAAAATATATATATAGTTCACTGAAATAGATTCATATCTATATAATTTTTCAAACAGATTAATTTGGATTCAGAATTTTTGGCTTTTTTGAATTTCAGGTATTCATCTTGAAATGTAATTAATTTGGGTTCAAAATTTTTGGCTTTGATTTTTTAGGTATTCAACCTGAAATGTGATTAAAGATATTCACTGGATGCATATGTGTAAGGCAAAGGCCAGAACCAATCTGAAAATAGAGATTTAAATTTAAATGATAAGGATTTTATGTGCATCTGATAATCATGATTATTCAATCTTACACTAGATGGCACAAGAATAGCTAGTTGTTCTTAGCCCTTTATTTAAAATATTGTCATTCCAAAAGATATATTTTTGGGAATTCTTAGTCTTATTTTTTATTGCTATATAATTCTTCATGTATATTAAAATGTTATATTCTCCTCATATACACCTTAGTGCAAATTTTATTATATAATCACTCCTTTATTTTTTTTTACAGTTTCGACTGTCCTGCAGTCTTCATCAGAAGTGAAGGTAAAAAGAGCTCTGGTGAAGACTGCAGGACAGTCGAAGCTGTAAAAAAAATAAATGAGTAATTATATATAACATTTGCATTAAGGTGTATATGAGAATATAACAGTTTAATATATATATATATGAAAAAAAGTTAAAAGAGAAGATATAAGGATAATAAGACTATATAATTCTTATACTCTATATACTTTCTTATAATAGTCTTTGTTTTTTTTATTATTTCTGAAACAATTCACAAGCTGCCCTTGGCTAATGAACTTTATATGACTTACCAAAACTGAGGTCATCATTTCTTTTTATCTGTCCTGATAAAATACAGAAGAGAATTACCATTCATATACACATGCATGTATTCATTCTATCTTCATATATATGGTCACTTATTCATTCTGCCTTCATAAAAACTCAATTGATGCATCAGTCTAATAATTATCCAGGATCTGAGAAGAAAGACCAAGACATTTACTTGACATTAATCTCCAAATAAAATCCACTAGTCTTACAATGGCTTTGTATAATGTTCATTTGTTCGTAGACTCTAAACTCTCATACAGTAGCACCACTCAGTGCAAGCCAGACCAATGGAGGCAAGGTTTGTGAATAAAATCCCCAGTACCTACTCATCCAAGTGCAGTACTCTCTGATCCAAGGTGGATCACTGATAAAAGCCACAAGCTAGAAACTAATCTGGAGATATTGAATAGGTTGGCATTAGATAGAGATTTTATGCACAAACCTTCTTGCAACCATTGATTACTCTGGCTTGCACTGGGTGGCGCTACTGTATAGAGAGTTTAGCCTCTGTGTAAACAGCTTGTGTAGGCATAAAGAATGGCAATCATGTGATGTTTGGTGGTTATTTACATGTGAGTAAGTCTGAGTGCCAGTTAAGAATTATCCAGCATCTGATATCCAGACATTTTCTTCATATTAATCTCAAAATAAAATCCAAGAACCTTATCATGACTTTGAATAATGTTTATTTGTTAAGCAGTCTGTATATAGTAGTCAATCATCTAATCACATATGACTGTTGTGTTAGTTAAGAATTATCCAATAGCTGAAAAGACTATGATGTTTCTTAATCTTAAACTCAAAAATATACCCCTGTAAATCCACCACTCCTCTGGATAAGTTGTTCATCATGTTTATTTACCATGTGAATTATCCAGCATTAATAACAACTGTGAAACGAAAAACATATAGAGTGGACACTAGAGCTTTGCTCTGATTAGTTCCTGAAAAACCTCAAAGAACAATGAAAGGATTAAATTTCTTTTTTTGATACTACTTATATTATGTGATGTAAAACCACCGAACCTCACATGATCACCATTTCTTATGCTTGCTCATAACTGTTATTAAAACAGGCAAAATTCACCATACAGTAGTGCCACTCAGTGCAAGACAGAGTAATCAATGGATGCCAGAAGGTTTGTGCATAAAATCCTTATCTAGTGCCTTCTCATCCAATATCACCAGCCTTCTGGCATCCATTGATTAATCTGGCTTGCACTGAGTGGCACTACTGTATGGAGAGTTTGCCTGTTTCAATTATGTGATATAGTTAGGGTTTTTTTTTTGTCGTATATAGAGTCGCCCTGCTTGGTTCAGAGCAGTGACAGAATGGCTACTCTGGAACTCAAGATCCAGGAATCGCAACCAAGTTCTTCACTTCCGGTACTCAGACTTCAAGTGAATTTCCGAGCACTGATTATTTATTTAATAAAATATAAAAACTCGCCGGATTCCTTGAAATTATCGTGTACTCTGGAGGTTAGATAGAAGTAAACAGTAAGTACTAATAAATAAAACATAAGTAATCTGGCGAGTTTCTAGTTCGGCAACCGAAAATGAAGAACTAGGCTGCGATTCATGGATCTCCAGAGTAACCATTCTATCACCGCTCTGAAACAAACAGGACGACTTTATTAAATTATCATTTACTGATAAAAAATTTCAATTTAAAGGAATTACAGATATTTCTTTAATTTTTGTTCAGAATTTAGATTTATTCATTTTAGTATCAAATGGTTGGTTTTGAAACGAAATGTAAACATAGGGGAGAATATGTATAGTATTTACCACACTTTCAAATACTCCCAATCTGTTAATAATTAATTTTATCGAGTTCATCAAATTCACTTTACTTAATAAATAATTAAATTTTATTAATGTTTCATAAAAGTGTAATTTATTTTTGTTTATGTTCATTTATTTTATTACTATACGTAGGTTATTGATTTAACAAAATTTAAAGTGCAATTTAAGTTCATTTTTCAGTTGTGGTGGGTGCACGCGTGGAGAAGCAGCATCTAAACTTGTCTATTAGCTAAATATGAATTGTGAACCATTGATTAGATACATGCTATTGAATGCAAAATAACATTCTGGAAAGAGTATGGAATATAATTATATTCGGACAACTATATTATTTGATCAAAACGTGTTTAAATGGGGGGGGGGGGGCAATAATAAGTGGTTTGTAAAAAGTATTATGTAATATCTGTCCATAATTTGCGGTTGAATCCGTATAAATAGATCCTAGATATGTTTTTTTTTTTTTTGCTCGCAAGAAAACTATCGATATTTTTTTATGTTTTTTTTTTTTTTGCTCGCAAGAAAACTATCGATATTTTTTATGTAGATGGTTAACCTAAATAATCAAATAATTAGTAGCTATGATTAGCTAAAGGAGAATGAACCCGATTTAATCTCCATTGATCAAATGAAAGCCAATAATCTGGCTGAAAATAAAAAAGTACAATTATATGACATGGCCTTTGCAGTGGGGTGAGAGATGCCATAGTTCAAGGCATCGGTTTGTCAACATTTTTAAGAAAAAACTTTAATGAAAACGAAATGCAATATTTAAATATATTACTGATACGCAAATTTATACTTTTATATTGTTTTTATCATTTGTTCCACCAATTGTCGATAACTAATTAGAACAATTATCAAGTAGTCAGAGAAAGTTGGCAAACGTTTGGGAAAATAAAATCAAACCCTGGGGATTTCAAGCTAGATTCTATTACTGAAACATGAAACCTTTCATAAAATATTCACTTAAGCAAGAGAAAACAATTCAGTTATTATTTAAAGTAACGAAATGCTAATTACTTTCATTTACATTTAAAGGTTTTTGTTTTCTTATTACTGCTTAATTAAATTATTTTATTGAGTTACAAATAAATTCCTCTCTTATTTATTTATTATCAATCCATCTCTAATTACAAATTTATATATTTTCTTTAGAAACAATTTTAACTGTCCCCAATTTATCCATATCTAATATTAACAATATCACCAAATCACTTAATTAAATCATTAGCCGCTTTTTACCCTAACCCCATCTTTTGTCCACTTGAGTAACTAATGATTATTAGACACTTGGGGGGTAGATGTTTGGTAAGCTGCTTTTATTTTAGTATCTTTTTTTTTTTGATAAAATTCAGTTACTCATTCTCAGCTAATGCATTGAATTCATAAATAATTAATTGGTTGGTAGCTTAGGGGGCGTGTGACATTTGAACACTGTAAATAAAAGGTTAAGATTTGATACAGTAATCTTTCATTTTTGCATTATCCTGAATTGCATTATCTTAGCTTTTTTATGCAGTATTTTTCAATTTGCTTTTTAACAATAATCATGGGACATTTGAACTCTAAAATGATAGGTGCAGTGCATCCTTCATCTGAATTCCTCCATACCTGTTCCCATCTTGCAAAAGTGTGGTGTAATAAAAAAAAATACTTTCTGTCAACACAGGAAATACCTTTAGCCCACTTGAAGAGTACATGTCATTTACAAAATGCATGGATTTGTGAGAGAGGGTGACCTCAGGTTCTGCTTTGAAGGATGGTCATGGTAGGACAGAGATAGGATTGAGCTGAGAGCTGTACTGATTAAAAAACAACTTGAAAATATAAAGAACAAATAAATGTCTGCTTTTCTTTAATCAATTTTGCACCTTAGTTTTATTTTATGGTTTTGTTACTAAATTCTGATTTTTGTCTAAAATCCAAATATTTACAGTTTTGTGCTAAATTTTAAAGAGAATTTTAATTTAGCCTTTTTTTTTTTTTTGAGCTATTAACATTTAATTTTGTTTTATTTTACATAAAAATAAGATTTTTAATTTAATTGTTTTAATAAAGATCTGAATAAAAAATGTAAGTTCGTTTTCTTTATTTCCAAAGTCCTATCAAAGGGAACAGCACTATGTCAGCTGTGAAAAACATATTTGATGATATAAAGTTTGGAAATTTAATATGAGGCAGGCAGAGGCTCTATGGCAAAAAAATAATTCGGAAAGTGGTCCACAGGACAAAAAAGTTTGGGGACCTCTGCAATAAAGCAAACTGACATTTTCCTACCATATTACTTATATGGAAATCAATTCAAAAACCTTTCGCTCTTGAATCCATCATTCAGACTATCATCCCAAACCACTCATGTCTATGCTTACAAGATGGGTACTATCTGCATTTATTGTCATAGCATTTAAACTCTAATTTTTAATAAACATGCTGCTAAATGATCAATGAATCTCTTTTCTCAACTCTACCATAGTGGAGAAACATCAAACTGTCAATATAGACATATACATTCAGATGTTTGATACTTCTAACTTTGGGGATAATCCATGTTCTTTACAAAATGCATAGTGAGAAAAGATGATTTCAGTTTTAAGACTGGTAGATAGTTCTGATATGATGAAGATGAGATAAAAGATGTAATGATAAAAATAGTATAAAACTTTATATTTATCAATAATCCAAATTTGCATTTCAATTGCAAAGCCTCTGATACTTAGAACATCCCTAAATAAATAATCATATAACAAAAATAGGTTTCAGCATTAATCTCATCTATAGGATGATCAAGTAATCCAAAATAACATCAAGACATAAGTGTTTTATTATTATAAATATTCATATAGTTATTGGCTCAAAAACTCATGAAAGTTTGAACAACCAAGTGATGGAACCGAGGATGGCTGTTTTATTTCATTGAGTAAACAGACATCCTTTCCTTTACATTGCTAAACAGTAAATTGTTCCTGGAATTCTTAGTTTTGAGTCTACAGCTCTACCATTTCTCTAACCTATAAGGGACATTAATTTATTGTGTGTAGATTGTCAATTCCTAGAAGAAAATAAAAGTTGATATCCCGAATATTTATTTTTTATTTCTATTAGTGTGATATACGTTGCAAAATTTAATATACCATTTATTTATTTTTTTCATAATGAGGCATAATTTTGATAGATTTCATCAAGAAAGTGAGCAAAAGCATGTGCAATAATATGTGATATTTCATATTTATGAACAAACACGAATATAAACAAATATTTTATAGGATATTTTTTTAATAAATACAGCATTATAAATCATGTATCTAAAATGTAAAATATATAATAATAACTTTAAAATGAATCAATTAATTAAAATGCTATACATATTCTTACAATTTTAGTCTAAAAGAAAATCTTCTTCATTGCTTGCAAATGATCTCAAATTATAAATAAAGAAAACTAATTTAAATTTGATTATGAAGTGCTTTTCACATTGTCGACATGAAATGATGTTTTCTTGTTGCAATTTAGGTATGGTTGAGTGAACTTTTGGTGAGGTCCACCACAATCATAGCTCTCATACATTAATTAAGTATGCTGCTCTATTTAACCAGTGAGATGATTATGTAGATGCTTTATTCAAATTAGAAAATTTATATATTCCATTTTCTCAATAACTGGACAGTGTTTCTTTCTTGTTAATTACATTCTTATGGTTGGTTATGAATGACCCTTTCTTTCCCTGTCATTCTGCTCCATGCACACAAGAGTAATTGTATAAATAGAGCAACATACAATCAATCTATGAGAGGTATAGTTTTGCTGGGCCTCCTAAAAGTTCACTCAGTCGTGTTTAAATCGCAAACAAAAAAAAACATTTCATGCCCCAAGCATGAAAAATGTTTCACAATCAAATTATAAATACAAATGCAGTGAAAATTTACTATTACAATTTAAATTTGTAAATTTAAACCTAAATTTAGAGCAGTCACTCAATATTATTTTTATAACATTTTTAAAACAAAAAAATAATTAAAAGATTTAGCTTATTTTGAAACCAAAATCCAGTAATAATTTACATTCAGGAGTTTTTCATTTCTCATATAACAGTTTTGTACTGTATGAATAAGGCTTTTTTTTTTAATGTTAAAAGCTCTATCTATTTACATTTCATGCCCCAAGCATGAAAAATGTTTCACAATCAAATTATAAATACAAATGCAGCAAAAATTTACTATTACAATTTAAATTTGTAAATTTAAACCTAAATTTAGAGCAGTCATTCAATATTATTTTTATAACATTTTTAAAACAAAAAAATAATTAAAAGATTTAGCTTATTTTGAAACCAAAATCCAGTAATAATTTACATTCAGGAGTTTTTCATTTCTCATATAACAGTTTTGTACTGTATGAATAAGGCTTTTTTTTAATGTTAAAAGCTCCATCTATTTATTAATTATGTAACTAAATTTAAAAAAAAAATATTATATTCATGTAAATGTGAAGACCATTATATTTTTATTATTTCTCATATAATTGTTTTGTACCATATGAGTAAGATTTTTTTTAAATGTTAGAAACTCCATCTATTTAATAAATATGTAACTAAATTTAAAAAAAAATACATTATTATATTCATGTAAATGTGAAGACCATTATATTTTTATTGAGGAATGTGAGATATCTTGTTTTTTTTTTGTTATAAGGGCTAGAGCAATACTAGAAAGAAATATCGCTCAATTATGTGTGTAAGAATTATTACCCATGATGGAGCAGTGGCATAACAACTAAGTTGCAAAGGAAAGCAATGCCTGTGGGCCTAACCAATTGTAAATCTGTAACAAGACAATCAAAATATATATATATTCATGTGAAAATAATTATTAACTATTTGAATTTATATATTGGATTATTTCCATCATCTAATAATCCTCAATTATGTATGTAAGATTTAAACACCATGGAGTAATGGAATAATTATTGAGCTGCAAAGGGTGGCAATGCCTGTGGGCCTCCACAGTGCAGAGGCCTTAAACATGAACAAGGAAATTAAAATATATTCACATGAAAACAATTATTAACTATTTGTATTTATATATTGGACTATTTCCACCATCTAATATCAAGTACTGAATATCTTTAGAAAAATAACTTCATTTAAATTTTCCAATTACATTTAACCATTACTAATAATACACAGGTTAGTATATACACAATATTTTAAGAGGTACGGCTCTACTGGTTAGAGCTACTTTAAAATTCAATATTCAAAAATCTAAAAATCCAGGTTTGATCCCATACTAGTACTTTTATTGATCAGGCCAAAAACACCTGAAAAAGAGAGAATAATACCTCTTGAAATGTTGTGCATATACTAACCTGTATGCTATTATTCATATGTATTAAAAAATTTTGTCATCTCCTCTTATACACATTAATGCAATCTTTTTTTATAATTCCTTCTTTATTTTGCTTACAGTTTTGACTGTCCTGCAGTCTTCATCAGAGCTACAATATTTAAACAATCAAAACTGTAAGCAAAATAAAAAAGTTATAAACAAATATTGAATTTAAGGTATAAGAGGAGATGATTTTAAAATGTTAATAAATATATGAAAAGAAATGCAAAAAAAGTAAAGGAGAAGATATAAGAATAGTAAACTGTGTGCTATTACTAGCAGCTAAACATGGTTGAAAATTTAAATAAAGTTAATTATTCTAAAGACATTTAATACTTAATATTAGAATATTGAAATAGTCCAATATATAAATACAACTAAATACTATCATCACAAATCTTCAAGAAAACACTAATTATTAACTATCTCTTATAAATTTATGTCTTTGGGTCCAATTTTTCTAGTTAGGCTACTGCCCTGGAGCAATAAACAATAAATGTAAAACTAAAGTTCAGAGTTTAAATGGCTCCTTTAATTTTCTTATTATTAAACATGAAGTCCAATAAAAATATCACATAACACTGCGTACACATTACATTTACATAACAAATCTATTTTTTTTCTCGAAACCTGCCATCTTAAGCAAGCTTTACTAATCAATAGGTGTGATGCAATAGTTCTTAATAAATTTCTATCCCATGTTATCCTATCCATAATTCCAACGTAGTTTCCAATTTATGGCTTTTATCTGTAAGGGGTTTTAAATCCAGATCTTGTGGATCTGGATTTTTTTAATGTAAATCATCTTTTGTCTAACAGTTAGAAATTTATTAAACATGATCTATTTATGACTCAAACATACTACATTTGGTGGTTATATATAGAGCTCGCAAATAAGCTTTTAACAAGCTTTGCAGAATATCCCCAATCCCAGACCAGTTTCTGTTACTGGCTTCCTCAGGAAGGTGCTAGAATATTCAAGCATTAGATTAAATACATTTGGTGGTAGAATTATGGTCACCAATAACATAAATAATTATTTACATATTAATATCTTTTACAAATATATCATCATTATTTTAAACTCTTATTAAATATTTCATTTTAAGTAGGAATAAAGCGTTAAAATGCTCCCAAACATGCTAGTATTTTCATTGATTGGTCAAAAGCAACTTGAAAAAGAGAGAATACATTTACTCACCTATGTGCTATTACTAGTAATCTAATATATTTGAAAAATTCAAATAAGATTTCAATTATCCTAAAGATATTTAATAATTCCAGGTGATAGAAGCATTCCAACATAGAATTGCAAGTAAAATACCTTCACCACAAATACATGCTTGGAAACAAGTTTTATGCACACACAAAAAGTCATATTAAATTTACACCCTTAATGAACTTAAAATATACTATTCACAGAATAAAGGTACCTCAAAATAATTCTGAAAACAGCATAGCCGTATGCTAGATAATAATGATGTTTTTATCTTCATAGAAAGTTTGGAAAGATTCATGTTTTTATTACATTTATATAAATACATTTATTCAACTCAGTTGTAGAATCACCTCTAACATTCCTTGGCAAAAACTACAGATTAGAACAAACCTCAAGAAAAACTAATATATTCATTGAGTGCATGATTCTTATTATGACAGAAACTTATGAACCCCTATCTAATATAGTTTATAATTAATTTGTTGCACAATCATGTAAAAACATGGGTAAGATATTCAACTATATGAATCAAACAGGGTATTGTGTTTAGAGGCTTTTTATCATTGAGTTTAGAATCAGGAAACACTATGGTTTTTTCAGTTGTGTGATAGTCTTAACCAAAATGTAAGTTGAAATTTCTTGAAGGTAGAATGAATGGGTATAAATGAATTTTAGATATGAGTGTAATAAGCAGAGACTCATATAAATACAATTAAGTACTTTATTCAGCTTATATACAATATATTTATAATTACAAAAAATCAAGTCATTTGTCACATGACCTAATTTAACAAGCTTGTCTTACAAATATTATATAAAGAGCTCACAAATAAGCTTTTGCTAAGCTTTGAAGAATATCCCCAATCCCAGACCAGTTTCTGCTACTGGCTTCCTCAGTATGAACTAAACTGATCTGGGGTTGGGGATATTCTTCAAAGCTTGTTAAGAGCATATTTGCGACCCCTTTATATATAATATATTTATAAGTGTATAATAATGGTCATTATATCGTAAGCATGATATGTTGGCTTAGTATAGCATTTAGTTCATGCAACTATCAAAGAAAGAGAGTTTTTGTGTCCATCTCAATTTATTTAATACTTGCAGCTGTTCTGTGTTAGCTTGCCTCATGTCAAGTTTATGATATAGCAACTTCATGCATGAACCTGCCTCATTAATTTAGCCACATACTAGACAACATATGTATTGTGGTTTAACTCTGAAAGTTAATTGTTGTTTTTCTTACTTTACCTCTAAATGGACTGACAATTTATAGCCAAATTCTCTTTTATAATAGAAACAATTGGATTTACTGAGCATTATCATCTATTGTCCACATTTCTGCCACTGGACATACCTTATCTATTTATACATCCATTGGACTATAATGTTGAATCTCAATCTGAGCAAGATAAAATGGAATCTGGACTAGTCCATTAGTTGAAAATAACATTTCTTTTTTGGATAAAATTAGCACTGGTAAATATCGTCACTTGGTGAATGGCTTTGTCGCTACCTGACACCATCAATTCAGTGACTTCATCAGCAGGGTTGGTATATTCATTGGTATATTTAGTGTCTTCAGCATTAGATTTAGTGACTTAGAATCTTGTAGACCTCTGCTATCTGGTAATTTTTCATTGCTGCTAATATTTCATAATTTATCCACAGACAACCTCTGTACCTATGGTGTTGCTGTAGTCTGCTATTTAAAGACCCACTGTTTGCAATTCTTTTAATTTGACTGCATTTTCTGGATTCCATTTGGTGTTTCCATTACCCGTGTGACATAAAACATGGATGCCTGTATGCACTTTAGTATTTTGTTTTCATAATCATGTTGACTAGAGCTACAAACTAACATGTTTATCCTAGGTTCAAACCCAGTTGCTAATTTATCCTAGGGTTCAAACCCAGTTTATTAGCAACTCCATTTGGGTAGACTCTTTTTAATTTTGTTTTTGCAAGCTGGTTCATGTTGGTCATTGTAAATTCCAGGTGATTGAATCACTCATGAACTAATAAATTACTAAGCTTACCAGAAAACCCAACAAGAGGAATGAATTGTTTTACTAAGCATGATAACTTTAATTCTTGTTTGACCCATTGCCTTGATAGTTAATAATTACCCTCTTGCTAAAATAAGGAAATGAGTTTTTCTATTAATGATAGGTCATATATTTTTTACACAATATTTCCTACAGATCTGATATCCAGTTTGTTATTGAAATGCAACAATTTTACATTTGGAATCTGAATTGGTGCTTATCATATAATTTATATAGGCATTGGCTTTTTGGAATGGATCCTTCCATTCTTTTTCTGAGTAACAAGTTCTTTCTTTTTAAAACATGCGGATTTTTTGTGATCACACACCAAAATCTACATACTGAATACCCATATGGACATTCAATTTGTAACTGTTTTGATTCACCACATCTATAACAAACTTGTTATTATCAATAATAGATCCAATAAGATCATTCTGATTGGGAAAACCTTTAAACAATTAGACTTTTCTATCTATAGTTTTCATGCTGAGGCTGCTCTCTTTAAATGGCATGATCATAATGATCAATGATGTAACCAAAGTTGTGTGTGAGACTGTGAACTCAAATGTAGTTTTTATATATATATATTTTAATTTTTTTAAGTGTCATAGCATCGGCTGGGACGCGAACCCGCAACCCGGGCAACTGCCTGCAAGTGCAAGGCAGAGCCTATGATCACACATTTCACAAATTTAACAAACTCAATGCTTTATTTAGAAAGCCCATGAACTCACATGTAAATGCAAGCTCCCTGAGCATACAAAAAAGCAAAACTCTCCATTTAGTAGCACCACTCAGTGCAATCAAGAGTAATAAATGTATGCAGGAAGATTAATGCAAAAAAATCCCTATCTAGCACCTACTTATCCAATATCCACAGACTAGTTTCTAGCTTGTGACTTTAATCAGTGAGGAGCCATGGATGTGGGAGCAATGAACCTAGATATAAGGATCCAATGCAACCCTCCAGCAGCCACTTTTACCTTATTAGCTAACTATAAAATTTTCAGACCAAAATGAAATACAATAATGTTTTCAATTCAAACTCATTAGCTTGTATAGTCATATAAATCTAAACTCAGTTCAGCATCTATGCCTTTTGGTGTCTTTGGTTCCTTAATAACAACAGCCATAATAACCATTCTTTATGCTTACACAAGCCATGTGTACAGAGACAAAACTCTCCATACAGTAGCAACACTCACAGCTTTATACATATCATACCATTTACACCCCCTTAAACATTTTATCAATACTCTTTATTTATATCAAAACTAACACTTTGACTACCCTGCAGCTCTTTACAATCCTATTTCTAAAACCCCAACTCAATACATAAGAAAAGAAAGAATAAAATTATATTACTTTCACAGGTTTATAGTTAGCTAATAAAGTAAATAGGAGCTGCTGGAGAGTTGCATTAAATCCTAAGATCTAAGTGCAGTGATCTCTGATCCAAGGCTTCTCACTGATTAAAGCCACAATCTAACCACTAGTCAGGGTATATTGGATGATTAGACATTAGATAGGGACTTTATACACAAACCTTTCTGCATCCTTTGACTATTTTGGCTTGCACTTAATGGTATTACTGTATGGAGAATTTTGCCTCTGTGTAAACAACTTGTGTAACCATAATGAATGGTAATCATGTGATTTTTCATCCCTGAGCTTAGTGATAAAATCTTTCACATATTTCTGCAGAATACCTTAAGAATTTTGGGTCAACAAAGTTTGATCATTGAAATAGTGATAAACCACTAAGCATCACATGATCACCATCTCTTATACTAGCACATAATTGTTTATTAACAAGGCAAAACTTTCCATACAGTAGGGCCATCCTGTGCCAACCAGAATAATCAATGGATTCCAAAAGGCTTGGGCATAAAATCCCTATCTAATATCTACTTATCCAATATCCCCAGACTAGTTTCTGGCTTGTGGCCTTCATCAGTGAGGAGCTTTGGATCTGAGAGGTTGGCCTTCTGGCATCCATTGATTACTCTGGTTGGCACAGAGTGGCACTACTGTATGGAGAGTTTTGTCTTATTCATTGAGATAACTGTTTCATAAGATCTCATATATCTCAGAACCTTATATAGCAATATATGTTGCTAAATATCCAGTCTTTTATTTGATTAGCTTGCATATAGAAAAATACTTGATACATATAGGTTGGCCAATTTTCAGAATAGACCAGATCAAACACTTCAAATTAATCAATTTTAGCCATTTTGATTTTTTTTCTACCATGAGAAAAAAAAATTAGCTTCACATTTTTTTTATACTTAACAAATAACCATTCACTTTTGATTTTTTAATATTTATTGATTTGCTAATAATATTAGCTGTCATTTTTTGTAATTAATGACAAAGATAAACCACTAAACATCACATGATCACTATCTCTTATACTAGCACATAATTGTTATTAAACAAAGCAAAACTCTCCATACAGTAGTGCCACCATGTGCCAAACAGAGTAATCAATGGATGCCAGAAGGCTTGTGCATAAAATTTCTATCTAGTGCCTACTCATACAATATCCCCAGACTAGTTTCTGGCTTGTGGCCTTTGTATGTGAGGAGCCTTGGATCTGAGAGCACTGCACCTAGATCTTAGGATCTAATGCAACCCTCCAGCAGCCACCTTTTATCTCTACATAATTACAAAACTATGAGAATGAAATTGAAAATACAATAATATTTTCAAACTAAGCGCAATAGCTTATATAGTCGTATTGGTCTGAACTCAGTTTAGCACCCATACATTTTGGTGTAATTGGCTCTTTAACAACTATAGCCACCATTATCCTATTATGCAGGATTGGTGTTAAACCACTAAACATCACATGATCACTATCTCTTATACTAGCACATAATTGTTATTAAACAAGGCAAAACTCTCCATACAGTAGTGGAGAGTTTTGCCTTGTTTAATGACAAAGATCTAAACAAACCCCAGGGGTAAGATCTTGCCATTTTAAACTTTTTCCAGTCTCATTAGAGCAAAATGTCCTCACTGCGTTCCATCTGTGATGTTCACATGTGAATGTAATAAACACAGTGTAGCACAAATACAATTAAATATTTTTTCAGTTTATATGCAATATATTTACAAATGTTTACAACAATGCTTGACATACAATATACCTGATAAGTTGACTCAGTAGTGTGTTCAGTTGTTGCATGACTATTGAGAGAAGAGTCTCTGATGCCCTTTTTAATTTACATAGCCCTTACAACTGTACCATGGCAGTTAGGAATTGATGGGACTTCCAGCTAGCTGTTCTATTGGCAGTGTGTCATATGTCAAACATATGACATAGAGGCTTCCAGTTCTAACATGAATTTCCCTAACCACTTTAGTCATAGAGTGGTCAATGGGTGTACTGTCATTCAGCTATGGCAGTAATAGTTATTGTCCGACTTTACTTTCAAATATCCCCTTTCATAATGAGAGCAACCAGATTTACCGAGCGTTTGTTCTGTTTGTGCTATTAGATATACTTTATCTATTCATGCAAGGGTGTGACCAAAAATAGCCAGATTTTGTAGTAAATTTTTTTTTATTTTAGGTTTTTCAAATTGAATTGCTTTGAAAAGTATATTTTATTTAATGCAATGCACTGACCTAAACCTGTTTGTCTTTCAAAGTAATCTGGAAACACTTGCAAAATGATGCATTTTAATGCTGCTGTCATCCTCCCCGAGTTCTAAGTCTGCAAAAAACTTTTTTTCCTTCAAGAGATTAAAAAAATCACACATAGTAAAATTGAGCAAGTATGGCTGATAGATAACTTGGGTCATGCTGAATTTAATTAAAATTTGTTTCACACTCAAGGCTTTGACTGATGATACTTTTAAGAGAGACACTTTGCACTCAATTCTTTGCCACAAAATAGGGGATTTACATTTTGCTGCAGCCTGACTGTTATGAACTAAATTTGAGTGAAAAATGTCATTTGCATAAAAAAAGCACCTTCCAAGCTATTTAGAAATGTGGTGAATTTAATTTTTCAATCAAACCACTTGTAAACTTGTGTTTGTATGAGATCTACTTGCTTGTAATCTATTTCAAGCATTAGATCTCTTTTTCCTGCTGTTCTCTGCTGTTCTCTGCAAATGAAAACGAATTTCACATTGTTCGAATTTTTCAGTCATTATAGAAAAATGGACAAGTACACAGAATATATTTTACAAAAAAATATGTTATGCGACCCCACAATTTTACATAGTGATATCATTTGGAAGATTAATGCAGAAACATTTTGCAAGAAGTATATAATGACAGAAATATATATTGCAGTAGGTACCCAGACCAGAGAATGACTCCAGTTATTTTGGGGTTTCCATCATATATCTATTGGTTCAAACCAGTCAAGATAAGATGGAATTAGAAGTAGTCTCTTAATTGAAGGCAAGTTGGCTATTACTAAATTTTTATAATAGTTATTACAATCATGACAGACAAAACTAAGTTGTGGCCTCTTCCCAAGAGACCAGAAAATCATCAGTTAAGGCAATAATTGGTGACTAAAGATGTAGGGGCCTAAAAATTCTGATATTGGACCAAGCTACTCTTTGATGGCAATCTTTCATTTAGACAACTGCACATTATTTTCAAGTCAAGTAAGATTGCATGGATCATATGAACGGCATAAATTAGATGGTTTATTGTTGGATTTTGTGAAGTTAAAAACAAAAACAATGAGACAATTGATTTAAAAAGTGAACATGTCCTTTACTACAAGAAGACAAATATTGGAAGCACAAACAAACTGGAATTCAAATAAAAAGTTAAAGAATAACAAGATTCATTATATATCAGTCAATCACAAGATTAGTTATTTATTTTAATAGCAGATACCATAGGCAGATAATTCAGGTTTATGCAACAAATTTTCATCGTGATGAAGAATTAGATGATTTTTATATAATATACAAAAGGCTTTTGATCAGACCAAACAACATGCTTAAATTGTCATGGGAGACTTTAATGCCCAAATTGGTAAAAAATTGAAAAATGAGTGTGCTGTATGGTTATAGTGATGGAAATGAGAGACGATATAGACTTCTAGAGTCTTCAAAAAGAAAAAACTTTATATTATAAATTTTTCTTTGAGAAAATGCTAAATGGAAATGGACATGGAAGCATCCAAATGAAAGTACAGCAGAACTGGATTAGATTTTGACTAACAGAAAATACATATCTCAAGATTGTAATGTTCTTAATAAATTCAACACAGGAAGTAATCATCAATTAGTGAGATGTAAGATACATGTTAATGTAAAGCTACAGCCATAAAAATGATCTAAAAATCAATATTCACATAATATTCAGAAACATTTCAATACATTTAAATGAGCCAACTTGTTTTAAAATATTAACAAAATTTGAAGATGGTTCCAAGTTTGAATAAATTCAATAGGAAGATAACTGACTTAACTACAAAAACTTCTACAAAGATATTGATACAAAAAAATAGCAATTGACCAGTAAAATTTTAGTTGATATGTCAACTTAAAAAGAAAAGAAATATAAAAAAATATATAAATGATCCATTAAAAAGGAATGAATATCTAAAATTTTGTAAAATGATGTGAAAAAGAATTGATAATGATATAAAAATATATAATTGTGAATTAATAAGGAACGCCATAAAAGAAAATAAATGTCTCAAGAGTGAATAACAACTTGGTATGGCAGAAACTTATTTTTTAAATAAAAAGAAAAGATTGAACTATTATTAAAATGAGAGATGAGCCATGAAAAATGTAAAAAAAAAAATATAAAAAGTTATAAGAAAAAGTATCTTCTAAAATTACTACATTGATATCTTAAAAGAAGCAGGTGATGAAATAAAAAAATGACTGATAGATACCAAATATCTAAATGACGAATATATATCAGATTATTTTTACGAAGATAATTACTACTCATCTACAGCATATTTTAGATTTTAACTAACAAAAGAATAGGTTAGGTTAAAAAATAATTTTAGCCCAATAGATGTCAGAATATTGAAAGAAGTTCTAGAAAGGACCAACGAATGTGATTTGTCATTATCATTTTGGATTTGCAGATTATGAAAACATATTTGATTTTATAAGCATTTCTTCAGTGCATTGGATCATCAAACTATAGATCCAGGATGTTAGTATATTCTCAAAAATAGTTATCAAAATGCAACACCAATTATTAGATTACATAGTGATATTAAGAAGATAAATGTTGAGAAGACGTATGTCAGGGGGACTCCAAACTTTCAAAACATTTTTTTTTTTTTGCAAAAAAGTATTTTGTAGGTTAAATTGGAAAGCTGAAAAGTCATCTAGATTTTGCAGATGATGTAGTTCTTTTTGCAAATAATGTTTCAGAGCTTCAGGAAATGTTGCAAGAGTTTTCAGATGAAAGTAAAAAGAAAGTACTATAAGTAAATGCAAAAAAGACTAAGTAATGTTTAATGGACTTTCTCGAATAAAATAAAGATTGGTAATGCTGAATTAGAAGTTAATAATTACAAATACTTTGATCAAATTATTTATACAATAGAAACATAATGGATCAAATTAATCATAGAATTAAACTTGAATGGAGTGCTTTTGATAGAAATAACTGCATATTAAAGGGAAATATGTCTGAGTATTTGAAAAGAAAACTTTTTAAATAAATGCGTTTTACCAGTTCTTACTTATGGATTTGAAACATGGACACTTAACAAAAGAGTAATAAAAAAATTCAGACCACTCAAAGAAATATAGAAAGATGCATGTTATGAGTAACAAGAAAGGATCAAAAAAGAAATACATGGGTGACAGAACAAACAGGTATTACTGACATACTCAAAAAAGTTAAAGAGACTGAAGTGGAGATAGGCTGGACATATTTCTGGAAGGTAGATAAATAGATGGACAGTTGAAATCTTGAACTGGATTTCTAGAGATTGTAAAAAAATGTATAAGTAGATCATGGGTAAGATGGATGGATGAAATAAGGAAGGGTGCTGGTGTGATGTGGAGAAGGAAGACTAGAGAATGGGGGAATAGCATTGAAATCAGAGACTTGGATGTGGAGAAGGGAGACTAGAGAATGGGGGAATAGCATTGAAATCAGAGACTTGGATGGATGAAATAAGGAAGTGTGCTGGTGTGATGTGGAGAAGAGAGGCTGGAGAATGAGAAAATGCATTGAACTCAGAGGCACTTTTACCCTGCAGTGGATTGACAATGGTTGAAGGTGATAATGATAAAAGGATTGTTAAATATTTTATTATACTTGATGATTAGGATGATGATGTTCAAACCATATTATAATTTTGTAAAAATTCCAATTCTTTGTAAAAAAAACTACATATGAGGAAAAATTATACTGCCTTGATATATTACCCTGATTCATACCATGTGACAACCTAACATAATCTCCAAATTAGAGCATGAACAAGCTAAGACACATGAAAAAAACTATTTAAATATGCAATAGAACTAAAACTAAACTTAAATGAAAATGTCATGGAGACTAAATTTTTAAATAAAAAATAATCATTTATTAAAATGATTTATTAATTAAAAACTATTCATAATTACATATAGATTTAACCATAAGGAACTTGAATGCAGACCTTCAATCTCCCTTCAGCTATCTTCTCTATAACATACAACTAATACATATGATCACATACATTATCTAAAATCAAAGTGTATAAACTATACTTGTATTTACTCAAATATAAATTTAATGAAACTGTAACATCAGTGTCGGTCTGGATTGCAGATTCAAACCAACAGTAACAAAAAATGCAAACACCTGATATTCAATTAATATGATTTATTAGCATTCAGGATTCAATATATTTACAAAATGTGAAATATCAATGAATATAACTGTCTGGTATATAATCTCAATTAATACAGGATCGGGCATGCCCAAAAAGACTTGACTCATTTCTAACTGTATGTAACAGCCTGCCTTGTAAGTTTGTCCAATAACTCTTCTGGCTATACTAGGCAGCTTGCCTCAAGTTGTCTCTGATCTTAGCAGCCTGCAGTCCTATCATGGACTTGGGTGTCTGCATAGACTTATAGCATAGTGGTTATAATGGAAACACTCATTGTTAGCAGTGGTTTCAATGGAGAACATGTACTGGCACTTAGGTTAGACAAACATTGTCTCCTTACCTACTAAAAGGTTGACTATTTATTGTAAGATCCCCAACCTTACTGGAAGCAATCGGATTCAGAGAGAAGGCAAGGTGAGATATGCCAATAAGTTTATTAATTTATCCAGGATGAACTTTGCTATATGAAAATTGATGCTTTGTTGAATTGAAACTGTTTAAATCTGAGTTTGATTTTAAGTTGATTTTAAGATATCTTCTACGCATTTTAAAAAAGATTTGTGAGAAATAATATCAAAGATGAAAATAAAACAAACTATACAATTTAACACAAGAAATTAAATGTAAATATTGATGCGCTCACATCACCACTGCAAATCGTAAACTAACAGTACATGTAAAATGACTATTTTCATTTACTAACCCCACATCTTGAAATGTGACAAAATTAGATCAATAATGATCTTATCCACATACAAATGCATTTACTATTGTAAACAAATTGCATCAAATCAAAATCCTCCACCAACATCAAATCCAAAAGTTAACTTCCAACGTTTTTTCTGCTAAGCCACACTTTTCAATGCAAAGGTCTTGCACCGGATGGCCCTCCTGTATGGGGAGAGTTGCTATTGCTTTAACAGCTTATGTAAGTATAAGAAATGTTTGTCATGTGATGTTTTAGTAGTGGCCTAACACCAATCCCGGCCAATAAGCATCACATGATCACCATTTCTTATGCTTGTTTTTAATTGTTAAAACAGCCAAAACTCTCTATACATATTGCCACTCAGTGCAAGCCAGAGTAATCAATGGAGCTTGGATTGAAAATATGGTGTTTTTAATTTAAGATTCATAGTTTTGTAGTTAAGTAGAGATAAAAGGTGGCTGCTGGAGGTTGCATTAGATCCTAAGATCTAGGTGCAGTGCTCTCAGATCCAAGGCTCCTCACTGATGAAGGCCACAAGCCAGAAACTAGTCTGGTGATATTGGATGAGTAGGCACTAGATGGGAATTTTATGCACAAGCCCCTGGCATCCACTGATTACTCTGGCTTGCACTGAGTGGCAATATGTATAGAGAGTTTTCCAGTTTTACCAATCCTGGCCAAAGGATTATGGGGACTATGACTTATTAAAAAAACAAAGACACCAAAATGTACAATTGCTGAACTGGGTTCAGATTTGTAGGACTACACAAGTGAATGGAATTGGATTGAACATTAGTGTATTCTCAGTTTGGGCTCATAGCTTCACGGTTAACTAAAAAGGTAAAGGGTGGTCACTGGAGTGTTACATTAGATGCAAAGATCTAGGTGCAGTACTTTCAGATCCAAGACACTTCATTGATGAAGGCCACAAGCTGGAACCTAGTCTGGAGATATTGGATGAATAGGCACTAGATAGAAATTTTGAAGCACAAACCTTCTACCATCCATTGAATACTAGGGATTGCATAGCCTGACCCTACTACATGAAGAGAGTTGTTACTGTGTATAAGCATAATAAATGGTAATCACATAAAGCTTTGGTGGTTTATACACTATATACCTTTCACATAATTCAGATCAGTTAGTTTAAAGTATGCGAAGGTAGTATAGTATATATTTATGTTAGCTTATCTTTGAAAAATCTGGCTTATTAGGGAAACCATTGTTAGAGAATTTTTGATTTTGGCTAGGGATTTAATCATGCGTTGGTGTAATTGGTTTGTTATATATGACTGCATTATCTGCACGCAATTTAAATCAGTAGTTATTTCGAAGTGTGGCGAGGTAATATAGTACATTTGTGTCGGTTTAAATTATTTTTTCACTCGAGAAATCTGCTTTATTACTGAAGAGAGACTTTTAGTAATGATGTTTTTGGAACTTGTTATTGGCTAGGGATTTAATATCGAATTGATTCGATGGGTTTATTATTTTGACTAATTTAACTTTTGTCATTTGATATTTTACGTTTACTATTGTTTATATATTTTTTTATTTTAATATACATATATACAGTATTATGCATACGCACAATTTATTTTAAAAAAATAGTATATATATATTATTAAACTCTCTCGCTAGAGGGCAGATCAATTATTTTATAAAGCATTTGCTTCGAGAGTACAGTCGCGAGAGTAACATAAATTGACAGAGACTATAAATAGTCAAAATAAAAGTCATAGATCAATTCATAGATCACATGACCCTATCTCTTAAGCTTGTAAGTTATAAACAGTGAGGATTGCCAATTCCTCTACAAGCTTTATGATAAATGCTTAGCCAGAGCCAGCACTTAAAATATCTCTGTCAGGAACCCCTCCCCAAACCCCTGACCATGGTTTCGTGCTTGTCTGAACCTACCCTGACACCTCTCTGAGGAGTGCCAAAGCACGAAACCATGGTCAGGGGTTTGGGGAGGGGTTCCTGACAGAAATATTTTAAGTGCTGGCTCTGGCTAAGCATTTATCATAAAGCTTGTAGAGGAATTGGCAATCCTCACTGTTTATAACATAAATTGAGTATTGTAATAATTTAGCTTAACATACTTATAGTATGAATTTTTGTTTACAAACGCTTATAATGAAAAGAAATTGATTTGCTTTATGAACTAAACATATCAATAAGTTTAAACTAACATATAATCTCGATTGATTTAAAACTTGCTTTTTTGTCTGAAGCTCTTTATGATTATTCTCTATATAATACAAAACGAGCTGTTTTCTATTGCATGTGCTGTGAAAGTGCAGAGGAATTATTATAGCATTAATCTCTTCAAGAGATTAGGCTTGCACATTACAAATATTGAGTAACGTAATCGTTTATTTGTATATATACATTACATATATCTATATTAAAATGACATTGGAGGGAGACAGATATAAATAACATCCAAGTTTATCTGTGTATTAAACAACTAAACATCACATGATCACCATTTTTTAAGCTTACACAAGCTGTTTACAACTAAACATCATATGATCATCATTTTTTAAGTTTACACAGAGGCAAAACTCCATACAATAATGCTGCAAGCTAGAAACTAGTCTGGGGATACTAGCTGAGCAGGTAGTAAATAGGAAATTTTATACACAAACCTTCCTGCACTCATTGATTACTCTGTCCTGCACTGAGTTAATAATAGATAAAATGGAAAGTAATTTAATGTATCTGGATTTTTAAAGCTCTCGGTGGTTTTTCTAATTTTTTTTTTTTTGTTCTGGACAGAACTCTTTTATTAGAATGTGATGTTTTGACAGAACCCTGGGGTTAGAATAATCTATATTATGGCATGAGTGTGCTGATAATAATGACAAGAGACATCCAATCAAAGTTATTTATGGATCAAATCAGACAATATCATTTATACATATCTATATTTGAAATTTCCCCATACAGTAGTTGCCAGCTAGTGCAAGCTATCATAACCAATGGATGCTAGAGGATCTGTGCATAAGAAATGGTGGTCATGCAACGTCTATATATGCATTATAATTTATTATCATACTATTACTAATTTAATTCATTGATTTGTAATGCAAAACTCATAATATGCTAATTATCATTGTATATAAATTATATTCATGAAGAACAATTTTTTTTATAAAAAAATTTTCAATATCATTAAAAAATATTAATTTAAATTTAATAATAATTTTTTTAAAAAAACTTTCAAATATGCCATTCCAATTTAAAATATTTTTTACTTTCTATATACATTTGTCATTAATAAATTATGACTTTCTCCTTAGAAATAAATAAATTAAATTAATATAAAAAGATAAATTATATTGTAAATATAGATATGTATTATAAATTCATATATACTGTATTTGTATAAATATGGGATAATTATGGGATGATGGGAAAGATCATCATGCAAAGCATCACCCCATGATCAATAAAATAAACTAAATGAATATGAGTATTAGATAAATGCTGGGCATGAGTTGGTATTTTAGATCTAGTGTCTGAATGTCTTCGTGCCTCACTGATGAGAGCCAGTAGCTTGAAACTGGTTTGTGGATAGGGATAATTCTAGATTGAGATTTTAAATGCTTTTTCTTGTGGCATTTATCAGAAACACTTGTTTAGAGCTATTACCATGCTCAATATATTACATGTTAATATTAAATTTTATTTTAAATTGGGTCATGTTACTACTGAAACATTTGAAAGGGTTCAAGTCTTGCATGACAGTAAGACCATGAGATGCAAGAACATTTTCAAGTGGCTTGCAAGATTTTGCAATGACAGAAAGAGATTGAAAGGATCTATGAATGTATGAAATGCAGAGTCACATTTCATATCATAACTAATAATATATTTTAGTGCTTTGAAATTACAGTCATAAATATCTAAACTATATTATTATCTATCACATGCATTGATCTGGAAATGGTGCTGTAGGTAACTTGAACAGAAAACTCATCACCTTCTCACAGGGATATACTATATTCATAAGAATATTTCAAAATAAGACAATACAAAAGCATTTCAATTTAATCACAATTTTTATTATGACAAATTTTTGAAATATTTTGAACTTTGTATCTTAATAAAGATTATATCTAATAATCAAAGTGCCGACGCTTTGATGTAATGTGTACATAATTTTTTATTAATTTAATGGTAAACAAGAAAAAGAGAATGTGATAATATATATGCTGGACTATTTCTTTCATTAAATGTTGAATGTCTATAAAATTTTAAACTTTTCAAATACAATCATGTAATAAAGATATATATGAGAGATGATGACCTGGCCCAACTGATGAGTGCTGGTTCAGCACGAAATGCATCTTGGGGGTTATTTGTCTTTTATTGTATCTTTTATTTATATGAAATTATTTATGAAATAAAAAAGAATGGAGAATTATGGAAATTGTCTATCTATAAATAATATAATATACAAATAAGCAACACAGGTTAGTAATTACACAAGGTTTGGAATACCACTATACTCCTCTATTCTTCAAATATTGCTGGCCTAACAAGTACCAATACCAGCACAGCAGTTGAACTTACATCTATAGATTCTGTTTCAAGTAGTAGTATTTTCCACTTTCTTCAGGTGTTGCTGGCCTGATCAGTGACAATATTATCATAGGAGTTAGATTCTCTTTCAAGATTATTCTCCACTTTTCTTCAGGTGTTTCTGGCCTGACCAGAGACAATATTAACACAGGAGTTGAACTTACACCTTTAGATTCTTGAATATCAAATTTTGAGGCAAATCTCTAAATTGTAATCACAAACCTTCAGGCAAGTAGTAAAAAAAATAGTATTTTATATAATAATAATGCAGAAAATATGAAATGAAATAAATGATTTATTGCTTAGGAGTTCTTAAGAAGATTGAATAGCAGAAGTGACAATCTAAACATGCATTTCATGGACTTCAGGCTTCAAAGTCCACTGTTCTACCATTTCACTAAACCATGCCGTGTAGTCAATGTGAATTATTTACTTTAGTAAAGGACCCCATTCTTATAGCTAATTTAAAGTTGAAATCAAGCATAAACAAAAGATTTTTGTAAAGAATTAAACATATATAAAATATATTATGTAAATAATATTAACAAAATCAGTTTGAATACAAATATCCCATAAATTTGATTTGCAATTTGAAAAATGCTGTTTAAAAATGTCGTAATTATTAATTTTACCCACAATTCCATTCAACATTTGTCATCATCAATAGCTAATTGCAAACAAGTGTGGTTTCAATAGTGGAGGAAAGAGATAAAAAGAGTCAAAAAAAATAACAATGCATTACAAATCAGTTTGATGATGATGATTATACAAAAACAATCTGTGAAACTGTAGCAATCCTTTTTCTTACAATAGTGTCAGCTAGTGCAAGCTATGGTAATCAAAACAGGCCAGAGAATTACTGCATTTTAATCCCTAACATTCAATATGCCCATTAGATTCTAGTTTACAGCTGTTAGTGAAGAATCCTTGGATATGAGAGCACTGCATCTAGACTTTTAGATCTCTTACTATAGTATGGAGACAGTTACTATTATTTTACTAGCTTATGCAAAGAAAAAATATGATTGTGTGACATTTTAGTGTTTTAAATTTGTGAATTGCAAGATATAGAAAACATTGATCCATTATTCTGTGTATATGGCAATTTGCAATGCCTGTCTTTTAGCTTCTGGAGTAAACTTCTCTTTCTGAAATACTTACAATATCATGTCTAATCATTACATTCCAATATATTATTCTCTGAAATATCTTTCCAATAAAACAATCAGCATTGTATTTTTTTAGAAATGTCCTTGAGTTTTAGCGTTCTGTCTCTCCTACAAAACCATGTTCCAATTTACTGTAAAACAAGTTTTTAGAAAGATTATTATAAAATTCATTTCATGAGCCTAATCCAATGAATATGCAAATTTTTAATAGTGGACTTCATAGCATCATACTTAGAAAACTTAAGGAAGTGTCAGGTCTCACATGTAGTCTTGCCATTATATTTTTAAAACTGTAATTACAGGGCATTATTAAATACGTTTTTACTGCTTTTATGCTACGTCAATAGGATGTCTAACTTTATAACCTTACAATAAATTAAGTAAAATAATGACTTTACAAATAGCTAATTTAGTTTTTATTTAGATCACTGCAAGTCAATCTTTTCGAACAAACTTTTAATATATAAGGATTTGAACTCAGACTTTCTCATGACCGTCAACTATCCACACTATCTCATACTGCTGATTTACTTGATCATACATATGTCGAAAAGATAAATAATCACCAATATATGTATTTCATGCTAAACCGGCATTTGTCAGTTGGTCCAGATTATCATCTCCACACATATATACAATCAATGCTCAGCTGATAAATTGTTACATTTTCATTTACTATTGTCAAACTCCCTCCACTCGCAACTTTGACGTCATCCACTTCAGATAAATACATTAATGGTTATTACTAATCATTTTCGAAACTAGAGATTATCTCTAGCACAGAGTTAAAGATTAATATATCTGATTTTTTAAATTTACACACAGACGGAATTATTCACCTTTCTCTGTGGCGTATGTAATATCTTTATAGATATAATCAACACCTTCTTACTCCCCTATTCTTTTTAAATTCATATAAATAAAGATATAATAGAAGACAAATGACCCCCAAGATGCATTTCGTGCTGAATCAGCACTCATCAGTTGGCCTAGGTCACTATCTCATATGTCTCTATTATATGCAAAGTATTTATCTAGAGTAAATTGTTACATTTTCATTTATCATTGTCAAACTCCCTCCACTCACAATTTTGCAACCATCTATTTCAGATAAATACACAATGATTATTACTAATAATTTTTCTCAGCTTATATTAAGATAGCCAATCTTTATACTTTAATGAACTAGCTTCAATCCACTCCACTCCACAGCTCTTAATATAAGCTGAGCATTGATTGTATATATGTGTGGAGATGATAATCTGGACCAATTGATGAATGCTGGTTTAGCACAAAATACCTTTATTGGTGATTATGTATCTTTTCGACATGTGTGTGACCAAGTGTATCAGCAGTATGAGATAGCATAGATAGTTGATGGTCGTGTGAAAGTCTGAGTTCAAATCCCTTATATATTACATATTGGAGTGCAGGTGTGAAGAGGCTGTACTGTAGAAAAAAATTCATATATTAACAAACCTTTGGAGATGAACAGTGAATGGAGAAGGCAGGTACATATTGTGCTTGCCAAATGCCAGATAAAGAGAGTGAGAGTAGTTTTCCATCCTTGTTTTACCTCTAATTAAGAATAAAGATACAATATTTACCAATCAACCCTCTAATTAAGAATAGATACTCATTTACTAATAAATAAACAATAGTTATCTGGTTTGATTATATGCTGTCAAATTAAAAGATAAATCCTAATCATGGCAGATAATGAATTGTTATTATACGTAGGAGGTTCCTCATATTAGGAATATTACCATTAACAATACTAGTCAAAGTTTTAATATTCTAACCATATGTGTTAATGCTATTCTGTAATTCTGACCTAACCTTGTTTCTGAAACCTATTATTTTTCTGTGATAGTGCAAAGGTTATCAGGTTCTGAAGTGCAAAGTCCTAAGGCTTATCCCATTTCTGGCACTTGTGGTGTTCAATCTGCTTATGAGCTCCCACATAGTTACTTTGCCCTATATGGTTTAGTGCAGTGTAAGAGTGTCAGACTCTAGAGCATTCAGTTCTTGTATTGATTCCAGTTCTGACAGTTCCAGATTGCAAACTTATTAACTCCTGAGCAATAAATCCATTTGATTTTTATGTTTAATCCTATCACCCATCTTAAATTCTAAACTTATGCTTAACCCTAGTCCCTAAACCCTAACCACAATGCCAGAATAGTTATCCAGAATCTAAAACATTCAAATGTTATGCATCTTAAATTTAGTGTAAAGGTTCCAAATCCCTACTTCAAACTTGAAAAATTAAATGAATATCAGTCTTTGAATGATAGGATGAATGATGGATTCAGGGGTTATAAGTTTCTCGAGTCATTATCAACACAGTAAAGCCAAAACAAAAAAAAACCCTAATTTGGTCTATCAAATAGAAATGATACATTCAGATTGCTCACTTAGTGCTCAGAAGACAATTGGTGTCCCAACTTAATTATTTTTATTTATTTCAAGAATTATTATATAAAAATTCCACTCTTATGAAAACTCAGTGCCACTTATCTCAAAATTTGGAACCAAATTTTAAAAATCTTTGGCAACTGTCATATCTGACCTTGCCTTCAGAAGTGGACTACTCCAGATTCCTTGCCTGATTGGGAAGCACCAATTGCTATCCAATGGGGATGTATTCTTCATTAGAGTTCACCCTCTTAATCAGAGGGTTTCCAGTAAGATATAGGATCTGACTAATAGTCAGCCTTTTTAGAGGCAAAGCAGAGAGTATTAACTTCTGTCAACCTCAATGACTGAACGTGCTCTCCAGAAAAACCTCTGCCTATGACAAGGATGTCTACACTAATTACTACTGATACATCTACACGGTAAGGTAAGTCCACCTATGACTGGAAACTCTTATGACTGCAGTTGATCCAAGGCAATCTGTCTGAATGCAGCTGGAAGAGTCCAAACAAGAGCTGAAGTCTTACTTGAACTCATGAGGCAGGCTAATCATGCAGCTGGAAGTGAGTTCCATCACTCAGTATGATTATCTCATCATTAATTGTATAAACTATATTTATATTATTGATTAAGTAATATGTGTATTTGTAACTAATAAATAATTGTTGAGTAGTTGCTACTTTTTCTGTTGGTTTGGAAACGAACATGTAAATCAAGCCAAACACAACAGCAACAACTTTATTTGTGAGGAGTAAACAGATCTGAAGTAATTTCCAAACCTTTTAAATATAATGGCAAAGTTTGTTTCATGGACATCATATGTAATTAATACTTATAAAAATATAGAATAATTAATGATTTAGAAGATCACATGACATTTGGTAGCAGATTGAACCTTGATTCAGGTTACCTTTAGCAATAAATCCCAAACTCTATTGTTGCTCTAAACTGCACAGGAAATAAGTATTCAATTCAATAAACATTGCATGATCACCATTTCCTATGCATACACAAGCTGTTAAAACAATAGCAAACTATCCATGCAGTAGTGCCACCCAGTGCAAGAAATAGCAATCAATGGGTGCAAGAAGGTTTGCAAAATCCCCTCAGATCCAAAGCTCCCCATTGATGAAAGCCACAAACTACAAACTAGTCTGCAGATATTGGATGAGTAGGTATTTTATTTGCAAAAGTTTTTGCATCCATTGTTTATTATGGCTTGCACTGGATGGCACTATTGTATCAGGAGTTTGCGATAATTTTAAGTATTTAATTTCATTTGATTAACAAATAGAAATATAAGAGTTCACTATTACTAACACAACAAAATTATTAAACTCCCCTTGGTCCTTTTCTCTCTATTTCATCAATTACTTGTAATCAATATATCAATACAAAAGATGGACCAAAGTATTGCAAAAACATATATCAAATTTTATATAAAAAACGTTGCTCTGTCTGACATCTACCAATCTTTGCTGTTTTCCTAAAGAAAAAAAAACATTTTTTTCTCGTGTGTCATAGGCTCAGCCGGGATGTTCATAGAGAATATTATGGGATTCATGGGGGTAAGTTTGACAAAGTTTGTGTCTAACTTACCCCCATGAATCCAATAATATTCTACCTATGAACATTCATATGGAAAAAAAAAATTTTTTTTTTTTAGAAAACTGCAAAAATTAGTAGAGATGTTGGATATGCCCAATATTAAATTTAGCTGAATAAAATTATAACCACCTGTTCAAATATTTAGGATTTCATTTTGTGTTCTCCAAAACTGCACTCACTCTTTGTTTTTTACATGGTAGTCAACTGCCACAAAATATAGAATATACTTTATTTCTTCAAAACCTGTACTCAAGATATCTTATCAATACCAGACAAGTATCTAAAAACAAGGTTTAGTTTGCTCCTTGTGGTTATTATACACTTTTTTATGCTGTCAACTTCCCAAAATGTAGAATATAGTTTATTTCCTCTAAATCAGTTTTCACCCACTTTCTATTTCACTGCTAATCAATCATAAAAAATGTATAGTTTAGTTTGTTTTTTTCATCCAAAAGGATAGGATTTAGTTTGCTTCTCCATGGCTGTGCTAATTCCAAATTTTCAATACCAATGAGCTTCTATTAAAATTATTGTTTAGAAATGAAATTGTTTGAACTGATTTCTGTAATGCTTCTAAAATAACAATGATAACAAAAAAACAGTGACCAAAAAATACAGAAATCTGACTTATGTAGAAATTTAAAAATATTCAAAAAAATGTGGTTTTCAACCGAATGAAGGTGTTGTAACAAAGTTTAAACAGCATATTTTAAGTCTACCATATACATGAAAAAACACATGAAAAAAATGTCCACAGATCTAGTCCATTGTTATCTGAAAAGAAATATAGCCAGCAATTACCAGGACTAGATTTTCTAACTTATTTTCGATGTGGCTAATGATGGCATAATGGAAATTTAACTCCTGAACAACAATGATGACAGATATAAATAGCCTCTGGTCATAATAAAAATAATCAAATTGGTTAATTGCCCAAGTTCAAACCCTTGAGAGTGACATAACAGTGCCATGATCAATAGACCATGAGTTCAGAGCCTTCTACCCTTGATTGTTGAAGATCAATAAAATAATCTATTGTTTTATTGCTCAGGTATTCACAAGAAGCTCAAGCAATACAAATGACAGCCCAGAGCCATAATTCATGAAGTTTGAATTCAGTTTGCCATTCTACCACTTCCTAAAATAATGGAGTAACCTGATCAGAAACAATATCTTCTATTTAGAAGACAGCTGAATAAAATTGGTACTTACTGTAATAACTCATTAATGAACATTTGTGAAATGACAGTTAATATATGTTCTTGAATTCAGTGTGTTTATTTGTAAACTACAGTATTGCTTTTGTGTGGGAGATGATGATCTGGACCAACTCATGAGTACTGGTTCAGATTGAAATATGTATTATTGGAGATCATTTATTTTTTTCACGTGTATGTGGCCATGTGTACCGATTATATTGGATAGAGTGGCTGACTGACTGTAGGGAGCTTGAAAGTCTGGGTTCAAATCCCCTTTAATTACATCTAGGTTAAGTGTATACATTATACTTGTATTCCTATATTATATACCCTATGTATATGATTTTTTCATTACTTATTATAATTTATTAAACCACAAAACATTACACTGTCACAATACTTTATACGTACACAAGCTGTTACAACAGATCTAAAACTCCCCACACAGTAGTGCCACCCTCACCCAGTATCTCCAGACTTCCTAACTTGTTGCTTTCATCAATCAAGAGCCTTAGATTTGTGAGCATTCTGGATGCAATTTTCTTAGATCTAAGACTCCTTACTGGTGAAAGCCTTAAGCTAGAAACTCGTCTGTACATATTGGATGAGTAGGCACTAGACAGAGATTTGATGCACAAACCTTTTTGCATCTATTTATAACTCTGGCTTCTTGCACTAGATGGCACTACGGCATAAAGAGTTTTGTCTCTGTTATTACAATTTATATGAAAGAATAGCAAAATGGACTCAATTCTATTTTTGATGATTTAAAATAAATCAATATTAATGAACCACAAAAAAATTAGCCCAATATTTTAATCATTTAATATGGAGTTTTTTTAAAAAGTTCAAAGAAAAACAAAATATTAGATATATAAAATATCTGAAAAAATAAATAAATATTTTTTTATATATTATATATCACCATGTCAAAAAATATTTGCATTTTTAAAAATAAATAAAATCTTTTTCAAAAACTACGGTATATACAAATAAAATAGTTTGAGTTGAAACGATAGAGTGACATTTTATAAAGAAAAGTAAAAAAAAAATCTTAATTCTGTAATATACATTCATGCAAGAATACAGACAATAAGTTTATGTTTGAGCATTTTTTTAAGAAGAAAAATTAAACATTCTTTTTAATTAAAAGTTTAAGATTCTGAAATTGTAACCTTTTTACAACTTCATAGGGTACATGAGCACAGACTTTCACACGACCCACCACTCTCCACTCTATCTCATAACACTGATATAATTGAACACATATATGTTGAAAAGATAAATAATCACCAATATACATATTTCATGCTAAACCAGTAATCATCAGTTGGTCCAGATTATCATCTCTACACGTATATGCTATAAGTGCTCAGATATATATTAAGATAGTCAATCTTCATACTTTAATGGACAGTCTTCAATCCACTCCACACTCCAACTCTTCACCCGTCCATCCAATTAAAAATCTGATGATGGAACGCTCAAATGCCACCCTAAGTCCGAAATTTTCACCCCCCTCCATAGTATTAAAGATAATTTGAATACATGTTGGCATTATTGTGATACAGTACATATTTATATTGTGTGTTATTTTGTACTTGAGCAGTGCTAGAAAAATTGTTAGTAGTGAATATTTTAAGTTGATTTTGGCTAGCTATTTAATTTTAAATTAGGGTATTTGGTTTATAAATGTGTGTACTGAGAGATTGGAAACATTTAAAATCTAAAATTATTCTGCTTCATTTATTTTTTAAAAATAATAATAAATTAGTACTAATATTTTGTATTTTATTTTAAACTGTTAAAAATGTTTATATTGAATGTTCAAAATGATGGCATGGATTTGTGTTGTTCATATTGGTATTGTTGATTCAGTAAAAAGTCAAAAATATTTAAAAAATAAATAAATTGATGTCTTATGTTTTAAATTTTGTGAAATGAATCAAGTTTACTAGGAATGGTGTGTGATAATCAACGTTTCTTTAATATAAATTTGAACACAATGTTAATATGTAAATATTTGAAACCGGGCACTCGTCACAAATCTGGGAGCTTAATTGTAAGTATAGAGGATTTGAACTCAGATTTTCAAGCACCTTCAACTATCCACACTATCTCATACAACTGGTACACATGACCACACACATGTAGAAAATATTAATAATCACCAATATACATATTTCGTGCTAAACCAGCACTCATCAGTTGGTCCAGACCATCATCTCTTACACATATATATAATCAATGCTCAGTTTATATTAAGATAGCAAATCTTTATACTTTAATGGACAGGCTTCAATCCACTGCAACCTCCAACTTTTCAGCCATCCATATCATTGAAAATCTGATGATAAAAACTCAAATCCCATGCTGATGCTAATATTATTGCCATGCCCATGTTGACCTGATGTCACTCTGACCCCTCATGTATAGGACAGTATCCATTAAATACATATAAGAGGGATGGACAGGATACAAGCAAAATATGTAAATATTTGAAATTGAGCATTGATTATATATATGTGTGAGAGATGATGGTCTGGACCAACTGATGAGTGCTGGTTTAGCACGAAATACCTATATTGGTGATTATTAATCTTTTCTACATGTGTGTGGTCATGTGTATCAGTTGTATGAGATAGTGTGGATAGTTGAAGGGTGCTTGAAAATCTGAGTTCAAATCCTCTATACTTACAATGTTAATATGTAAGTTATAAATTCAGTATTTTGTTTATATAATATAAGGGCTTCGAACCCAGATGTTCAAGCTTCCTTCAGCTATCCACTCTATCTCATACAACCGATACATATGATTATAGTTGTATGCATCTATTTAGAATTTGTACACATCAAAAAAAAATTTTTTTTTAGTTTTTAAATTATGTATTCAAAGCTGGTAAGAAGAAATTACACAAAATATTCACAGGTTTTCAGGGATGTAAGAAATATACTATTTCCTACAGGCATTAGTCCAAGAGTTGAGCCATTTTGTTTAAATTCCCCTCTCTTTCCTCATGAAAGAATCACAAGGAGAGAAGTATATCTCTTCTCCACATAAAAAAGCTGCAGGAAAAAAGATGAATAAAGAACCACTTTGTTTAACCCCGCCCTCCCCATATTAAAGTGTCGCAAGGAAAGAGATGAAAAATATTTCCCTAAAAAATACGATTCTCTAAATGATAGTGAATAAATTTTAACATTTATTTTAGTAATAGAACCTAACGAAAATAAAAATTCTCTTAAAAAATAAATTAATGAAAACAAAAAATTACTTTGACAGTTCGATTTATTCACAAATATTTAATATTTAAATATTTATCATATACAATTTACTAATGCTGGATTCAAGAAACAATGTTGTAAGGTGCATTTTTCTTCTTCTAGTATAGTAAAATATTTATTTACAAATTACAAGAGAAAATAAAAGAGTGTTTATGTTTATTATGATGAAAAAAGTCACTAGAATGGGATCAAAGACCCATATTTGACTCAAGAGCTGTAGTTTGCCATCCCTGTTATAGTTAATAAACTCACTCAACACGAGGATTATTTTGTTAAGAAATGGTAATCATGTGATAGATTTAATGAACACCTGCCCACTTCCCCATTCTTTTCAAATTCATAAAGAAAGCTATAATAAAAGACAAATGACCCCCAAGATGCATTTAGTGCTGAACCAGCACTCATCAGTTGGCCCAGGTCACAATCTCTCATATACATCTTTATTATATCAAAGTATTTATCTAGAGTAAATTGTTACATTTTCATTTACCATTGTCAAACTTCCTCCACTCACAACTTTGATGCCATCCATTTCAGATAAACATATTAATGATTATTACTAATCATTTTCTAAACTAGAGATTATCTCTAGCACAGATACAAACTTTAAACCTCAGTTAAAGATTAATATATCTGATAATCATGTGATGTTTAGGATTATTTGGTATATGTTCGTCCAAGTCAGTTTAATGCATCATAAATAATACTTTGTGCTGTGTCGTCAACTATCATTGGGCGACCAGCAAACAAATATACAATAAACCCGACACATAACAGCACATATATATTGAGCAATAACAATTTATTAACAATTAAGAAAAATAATTACTATACTAATCTATAACCCAAATATAAAGTCCGCATTTAAGTGAGTCTAATTCACAGATTAATTACTGAACAGCAATTCATGTTTATACAGTTAAAGAAAACTAATAATTCACTTTACCGTCTCTATGGTCTTTATAACACATGCCTCTAAGAGCCTCTTCAGGTGTTCAAAATAATAATAAGATGAGACAGTCTGTTAAAAGTACTAGTTGGCTTAGTGACCTACAGGAGCCGAGATCCTTGGGAATGAAATCATCCTATGATGATCTGCTGCTCACAACTCATGAAATAATCACAAAAGCAGCAACCACAGAAATAATCATCCAGTCTTTTTTTCATATCAGTTTATAACCTCTCACTTCTTTTGTTTCCTTATCTTTTTCTGAAGTATTTTTACCTCTGCTTCGTTCTCATACAATAAAATTTCTCTTAGGGATTTATTTCCATATACTTACGGTTTTAGGTCTACACAATTAATTAGTCTTCGGAATTTATTTCAGTATCAGTAAGCTTTGAGATCTCTACAATTAATTAGTGTTTTAGAAATTCATTTCCAAATATAAGGTAATTTATAAGGTCTATTTCATTAATTAATTATATATTTGAGTCCATGTTTATTTTAACTTTGTTTAATTTGAATATTTTAATGATTTCTTTATCAGCATTCTTAAGTTAAAAATATTATTTAATATTTCCCACTCCTCCCCTTACTCAGAAAATAGTTTAGGCTTATGCATAGTCATTGAATTTGTCTGGTCTTTGTATCTGACATCTGGGTCTGTGTGATCTAGTTGTTAATCCGGTCGGATTCGGTGTTGATTCTAGTTCCTGTTACTTTCTTCCTGGTTCCATGTCATTGCTTTCTGGTTTTTCCTCTTCATCCTCGATCCATATTCCATGTGGTTTGTTCAGCTAGTAGTATTTCTTGATCTTCATCTTTTGGCATGGGCACTGCAATTTTCCAATCTTCTTTGAATCAGTAACAGACATTATTTCCATGTCTTGAGTATGTTGTCCCATCCTGTACTTGGATGCTTATTAATTATAAAACTATACTATTATTTCCAGCAAATTTTAGAAGTTGCATTCTAATGGAGCTTACGAAAGCTAATTTTACCAGTAATCCTAATTGTAAGTAAATTTGAGATTAATTTTATATATGACATTAACTTAGTTCTTTCTTCATAAAATTGTGGTGGTTTATTCTTTCTCAATAAAAACATTCAGTCTGCCAGTATTTTATTTCCTACACTGAAATTCCCATTCACAGATACCAGTATTGGCCCATAAAATTTTTAAGCAGGTGCTTTACTACAGTATCATCAGCAAAAAGCAAGAAAAACAAAATGGAGCATTTGTGATTTCACATCCACACAACCATTTTATTTTTCCATACTAACCATTGTTAAAATATCTACTGTATTTTTTTTATTTTTACTAACTGCCATTTGACAAATAATAATACCTGGAGTAGATTGACTGTTACTTTTTTTTTTCATGTGTTAAAGCATTGATTGGGAAGTGAACCCAGGCCAGCTGCTTGGAAGGCAGCTATGCTAACCGCTAGGCCACCAAAGCTTGCCGATTTCAATTTTATGGGAAAATATAATTTATATATATATATATAACATTAATACCCATCATGATAAACATTTAAAATAATGTTTCTTTCACTATTTTGTTATATTTTTCTGTAATAAATATATATAAACCAGTAAACATCACATGAATTGAGTTCAGACCCATATGACTATATAAGCTATTGAGCTTGGATTGAAAATATTGTGTTTTCAATTTCATTCTCATATTTTTGTAGTTAAATAGAGTTAAAAGGTGGGTGCTGGAGGGTTGCATTAGATCCTAAGATCTAGGTGCAGTGCTCTCACATCCAAGGCTTCTCACTGGTGAAGGCCACAAGCCAGAAACTAATCTGGGGATATTGGATGAGTAGGCACTTGATAGGGATTTTATGCACAAGCCTTCTGGCATCCACTGATTGCTCTTGTTGGTACAAGATGGCACTACTATATGGAGAGTTTTGTTTTGTTTTGAATATATATATATATTGTAACGATATATAAATATGTCGTTACATTTATTTAAAATAAAAACTTAAAAGTTCGCAAATAAAAGGAAAAAAACTAAACGCTAAAATTAAAATGTTTGTTAAACATATATATATTCGCACAGATGCTAAACTTTAAAAATATTTTTTTCATAAACAAGAAAAAAAAGTATTTGAACGTATTTTTTTAAATAAAAAAATACAAGATTGAAATATAAAAATATTTTAATAAAAAAATAACGTAAGTTAAAATAAAAACAGGTATTAATTAATTCCTGTAATCTGTAAATGGAAATGATTGTTTATTAATTATCTAAAAGCTGTTTAATTAAAAAGTCAGATGAAAAGTTAGATAAGAAAAGAAAGAGATTTTAGCTTGACCAATGGAAGCAAATAAAGGCCCGGACCATAACGAAAAAACAGAACAGTGACGTTTTTGTTCATGGAATCCATAGGAGGACTATAAAAAGAAAAAATATTGAGTTCCAGTCAGTTTTTCCAACTTGATTTGATGACAACGGTAAGACGCACTTGCCGTTCTCTCTCATTTTTTTGTTTGTTTAAAAAAAAAAAAATGAAAAGACTGTGATACCAGAATGGAACCAGCTAATGCTACCTCCAGAACATTTTCTTCCAATGGAGACGCCGTGGGAATTGCCAACAGGAACCTGGACTCTTATACTGTAAGCTATATTGACATGAACTCTAAATTTAAAAAAATAACTAAGAACTTTCGTTCAAGCTTATGAACTTCTATCTGACTTTTAAGTTTTTAAATCAAATTAATAATGTTTAATTTTATATGTTTCCCGATTGATAAACATCATTTCCATTTTTTTTTCCTTATTGTAAAGATTATTTAAATGTATGGAATTTAAGTTGTTTATAGACGCTTGCATGGATTCGTTTGCGGTTAATTATATTTTGGTTTTCATATTTGATCAAAATATATAGACATTCGATAAATAATGATACCTTACGGTGAGTATCTAAAATGTATTTATTCGGATGTCTTTTAAGTTATTGGTGACAACGCAAGTATCTTATGGTGAATACTATTGGGTTACTTATAAGTTTCCCTCTGCGATTGTCGGTATCAATAATTTTGTATTTTGATCGTTTATGTTTATTTTGAAATGTTTTTGACTGTGGAATCTATGTAATCGATCTATACCCAACATTTTTAAACAAATCTGTGCGAACGTATTTAAATGTTAAAATTAAGTCGGGCGTGAATGGCTATATAGTTTTGTAAAGTTGTATTAAGGGAGGGTAATCTTAGGTTATTCATTTCGTAGTTGAATTGGTTCAATGGATTGGATATATTTGTGTAATTAGTAGATGTAGTATGAGGTCCGCTACGGGCAGGATTATAGATATACGCCACACACCCTCTGTTTGCCTATGGATGGGTTTGTAAGTCGGCAGAAGACCGCAGTCCATTCCTATGGAGTTTTTTGTTTATTGATCTACTTGCCAACAGATGTCACATTCCTGTTGGTGGAGAGTCAATGTCTTCTCTATTTCTACTTATTGTTCAGATGTACATTCCTGACAATATAGTATTTTGTGTTGTCGTATCATGCTACATTGAATACATGAATGTATCAGATGGATTGGCGCCAGTTGATTGCGAAATTTGTTGCCTAAGGTTAAATCAGGGAAGAATATTTTCCTTTCAAATGCAGACCTATGTAGTCCATTCATACTCGACCCTCTAAATAAATAGTAAACTCATTATTTGCAATCTACTTAAATTTAGAATTAAAGATCAATATAAAATTATAAACGTTAAATTTATTCCTCAAAATTTAAATATTATTTTATATGTGCGTAAATAAATATTTTTATGTGTTAATTTCTGGCAGTGGCTTTTATTCTTTTATATTTAAGATATACAATTTATAGATTTTTATCTCTGCGTCTCCACTGAGCTAGTGACTTGGGCTAACGATCGGAATATTTAAATAAAGTGGAATCTTAACAGCGTGTATCTGCCTACTTTATAAATTTTTCTAGGCTCAAATGCCTAGATGGCGCCCTTGTAGTGCAGATATTGTTTTTGCGGTTAAATTCGATCTTCACTTTCATTCCGATTGGTACAATATTAATTTATAAATATTAATTACATTCAAATATCAGCCTTTCAAGCTAATTGTGCACATGCTTTGTGAGTGTTAATAATAAATGAATACTTTCCCCTCCAATACAAGATATAGTATTTATGCAGGAATAAAATGAATCCACCTATTCCTACAACTCAAATGCTTATATATGATCAAATCTGAAGTACTGGCAAGGAAAGTGTGAGGACAGACCAATCACTTTAAATTACTATCTACGATGTCTGAATAAATGATGTCGGTGAAATTGTCTAGAAATTTACTAAACGTCACTCTAACTGAAACGTAATCATATGTAAATAAGCATTTATTTTATATGGCATGTTTGATTTGCTTATATATAAGCATTTGAGTTGTAGGAATAGGTGGGTTCATTTTATTCCTGCATAAATACTATATCTTGTATTGGAGGGGGAAGTATTCATTTATTATTAACACTCACAAAGTGCGTGCACAATTAGCTTGAAAGGCTGATATTTGAATGTAATACAATTATAAACACACGCTATATAAAATAAATGCTTATTTACATATGATTAAGTTTCAGTTAGAGTGACGTTTAATAAATTCTAGACAATTTCACTGACGTCATTTATTCAGACATCGTAGATAGTAATTTAAAGTGAGTGGTCTGTCCTCACGTTTTCCTTGCCAGTACTTCAGATTTGCTCATATATAAGCATTTGAGTTGTAGGAATAGGTGGATTCATTTTATTCCTGCATAAATACTATATCTTGTATTGGAGGGGAAAGTATTCATTTATTATTAACACTCGCAAAGCGCGTGCACAATTAGCTTGAAAGGCTGATATTTGAATGTAATACAATTGTAAACGTGCGCTATATAAAATAAATGCTTATTTATATATTAATTACAAAAAACTAAACAACATAATATTTTATTGCTCATCGTAAATAAAAACAATAAAAATATATTTTGTCTGAAGAAAAATCAGAATAGATAAACATACTATGGTCAAATGACTATTGACACTACGGCACTGGGAATTCCAAATAGCACTAGTTATATATCTCGATAAAAGCAAGCACATCTCAGCAGAAATAGCTGAAAATCACCAAATATTGTTTCTATCATTACTATAATTAGCAGCATCTTTCAATAGACTCTTAAGCATCATTTAAAATCCTTTTTTAAAATGGTTTAGTTAATTGTATTTGTATAATAATTATGCACAATATTGAATGGTTGCTATATTATTGATATTTTCAAGCACAAATTTAATAATTAGTTTTCATATTTTTTTCTGGGGTGCTGCATATGGAATAGCACCCTTGGTAGTCCCAAATCAACTGAGTCCTGTCTGGATCATGTATGTATCAGAAAATAGTATGGCTAATGTTGAAATTTCCACAATAAAACAAATCCCAATATAAACCCAAAGGCTTCTCTTGACTTTATCTATCTTTCTTACAATGAAAAAAATATTTGCTGAGTTTGATGATGTAGGCAACATCGTGTCTTATTAAGCTCACCATTAACGTTTATTTTGGTAAATAGGGGTATGATACTATCAGATAAAGTGTAAAAAACTACACCAGTTTGTAAGCCAGAAGGTACAGCTTGCTAAAAATCATTGAGTGGTACTGTGTGGTAATCTTTGCACATTTTGCTATCATTCTGTATTAAGTTAGTTTTGGGCCAAAGAGAGATGGAGGAATCATTTTCCACATGACAGTTTGCCTTTCTAGTCAAATTAATAAATATGCAAAACTGCATTCATTTTATAACAATAGTTTTACTTCAGATGTCATTGTTTTTTAACTTAGGGTAGAGAGATGTGATATAAAATGACACTTCTCACAATTACTCAAGCCTGATGTTAACTTTGAAAGATATGTTTATTACATTAATAGTTATAAAGAAAAACATTAAATAATGATACAATTCTCATCGATTCATACATATTTGTAAACAAAAAATAAATATAACAAGTCATAAAATCTTAACCATAAAAATGTCACATGACCACCATTTCTTATTCTTGCACAAACTTAGTGCCATGCATTTGTAGCTATAGGAATCAATAGATGCAAGAAGGTTTGCATATTTAAATCCTTATCTAATGCCTATTCATCCAATATTTCTAGACTAGTTTCTAAATTATGGTTGTTATTAGTGAGGATTATTGGATCTGAGAGCAATGAATACAATCCTCCAGCACCTACCTTTTACCAATTTAGTCAACTGCCTTATATCCATCATTTTTTTTATTTTTTCACAAGCTATTAAGATAGTAGCAACTCTCTCTATATAATGGTGCTTTTAATGTGAACTAGTTTCAAGCTTATGTATATCATTTGTGAGAACATTACATCTGAAAACAATGTACCTAGACTATGGTTATAAAAAAAATCAGACTACAAAATATATAGATACTTAACTGAGTTCAGATCTGTATGATCATATAGGCAAATAAGCTTGGATTGAAAATATTGATTTCAGTTTGGGTTCATTGCTTTACAATTAACTAAAATTGGCAAAAGGCAGTTTCTTGAGAGATGCATTAGATTTTAATGTCTAGACACATTGCTCTCAATTCCAGGGCTTATTGGTGATAGCCATTAGCTAGAAATTAATCTACAGATATTGGATGAGTAGGCACTAGATAGAGACTTAAATGCACAAACCTTCTGGCATTTATATAACTCGCACTAAATGGAGAAAGTGGCTACTGTTTAATAGCTTGTTCAGGAATAAGAAGTGGTGAACATGATGTTTTAATAGTTTAACACTGACTGATTCATGGTATGTTAGTGAATATGGTTATTAAAAAAAGTAATGACATCAAAATATATAAATACTGAACTGGGTTCAGATCTCTATGACTATATAAGCAGATTAGTTTGGATTGAAAATGTTATGTTTTCAGTTTGGGTTCATTGTTTTATAGGGGTTTACTAGATTGGGTAATAGGTAGTTGCTGGAGGGATGCATTAGATCCTAGTCTAAGTAAATAGCTCTCAGATCCAATGATCCTCACTGATAACCATAAGCTAGTAACTATTCTGGAGGTAATGGATGATTAGGCATTGCATAGGAATTTACATACACAACCTACTGGTATTTATTGATTCTACAGCTTGCATTAAATGACACTCCTGTATGAGAATGTTGCTACTATTTTATATCATGAGATCTATGAGGAATATATAACTATAATGTAATCAAAAATAACATAGTATAAAGGGGGGGAGGGATTACTACTAATTAAAAACTTTAATATTTATGTATTAAAAATTGTCAAAAGAAAATTGAACAATTCTAATTTTACGTAATTTAAAATATAAATAGTAATATTTAAATACAAGTATATTATATATATATACTTTTAAGTATAGGCCTTATATTTACAATTAAGTTCCAGGTTTAAGAATGCCTATATTTCAAATCTTATATACTTTTAAGCTACATGTAATTAGAGGGGATTTGAAGCACGAAATACGTATGTTAGAGATCATTAATCTTTTTCGCGTGTATGTGGTCATGTGTTTCGGTTGTATAAGATGGATTGTATAACTAAAGGGTTATTGAAATTTTGGGTTCAAATCCTCCCTAATTAAATATAAATAGAATTAATTATGAAAGTTTTCCTTGTAATTTGGAAAAATAAAGTCGTTAATAAAAAAAATACGTTGCATGAGACGTAAATAGTAGTTCATATATATTATTAATAGCAGACCGAAACTAAGATTTAATTTTTTTAATCAGTAAGAAATAACTTCATAAATACAGCTTAGAGTTTATTTTATAATTTGAAAGCTATAGAGGGCGGTATAGTCGGTATCCAAAATGGCGCTACTTATGAAATTCTCGAAAGTTTTCTAATAGTTTGTTTTTCTTGACGAAATGAGCGCTAAAAGATCGGATGAATCCATCGCTTCCATATGGAATACTTGGGAAAATGACAAACACATCAATGCAGTGAAACAAGTGTTAAATATTTCGAAAGAAATAGAACACAGTGATTTAGTAAGTTAAACTTACTAATTGTAATTTTATATTTACGGTTATGCATTTTAAATAATTCATACTGTCTTTGAAAAGAGAACTTAACATATTTCTAATAGACTTTAATTGTTTTTTAATAATTCCAAGTAAAAAATATACTTACCATTATAAATTTTATCAATAACTAACTTTTTATTTTAAATATAAGGATCATTTGCCCCTATTTTTGGCTGTAATTATTCTATGAATATTATGGATGTGTTTATTATTATTATACCGTGCTTATATATAATTATTATTAAATATTTCAAAGCTAAAAAGTAATTTGCTTTCTGTCTTTTATGGTTAATGCCTTTTTTTTTTCAAATTTTAAAAGTTTATCTTGTAATATGCATATTGTTTGAACATGCTACAGTAAATTAACGTGTGATATAATTTGGAGTGAATACCTTTGTGTCACATACTTTATGTAGTCATTTTGTAATTAAGATAACGTATAGATAGATTCCGTGGCTGATGTATTACTCCAGAAAACATTTCGGTATATGTCGGAGTAGGAAATAACCCATAATGGAGATTAAGTATCTATAAACACGAACCAAGCGTTTCCTTTGCATGATTTAAAATCGCACAAAAGAAAAGTTTGAGAGGCATCTTGAAGTACATGCTGTACAAAGATTGATTAGCGGTTTAGGGAATATCATAATCTTAAAATAAGCAAAACTCTCCATACAGTAGTGCCACTCAGTGCAAGCCAGAATAATCAATGGATGCCAGAAGGCTTGCATAGGGATTTATGCACAAGCCTTCTGGCTTAAAATCTTCTGGCATCCATTGATTACTCTGGCTAGCACTGAGAGGCACAACTGTATGGAGAGTTTTGCCTGTTTTAATAACAGTTATGAGCAAGCATAAGAAATGGTAATCGTGATTATAAATCTTGTAAATCTTAATTATTATTTTTGTAAATCTTCAGGCTAAGGTTTAAATAAATTTGTATATTAATGGCAACTTGTAACAGTATAGCAAGCAATAAGGATCAAATTGTTGATTTGTGAAATAGGCTCTTTTTCTCTCTCAAATTTGTACCGTTGTTTGCAACCAATCTACATTATTATGTGAGATAGGCCAAAAATTAACCTAAATATTATATTATAATTATAGATCAATAGGAATTTATATTTCATTAATTATTATCATTTATAAATAAAATTGAGAAGAAATTAAAAAACTTTCTCACTGAATTTTTTCTCCCATCTCTATTTTTTTTTTTTTTTTTTCTGTAAGAACAAGATTGCTTAGTATCTAAAGGTTTTTTTTTTAAAAAAAAACAACAAAAAACTGCTTTGACATCCTACAAATTCTTACCCTTCTGCCAGACATTAAACTAAAAGTCCTGACTTAAAAAACATTATCATTGATTTGATTTTCAATCCATACCATTAGAAGGTTTTCATCTCTTCAATAAAATTATCTTTCTTAATATTTTAATGTTCATAGGAGGAGTATTTTTAATATTTTTAGAAACTTTTCTTTATTGTTTATAATGATTATTTTTTGGTTGGGCCAACTACTTATATCAATTGCGTGTGGAGAAGGGGGGGGGGTGCTTTCTATATGTTCATTTGCCAGAAATGTGTCATATTTAACAAATAGTGCAACATTAACTTGTATCTACTAATTATATAATTCATGAGCATGAAGAAACATTGTATTTTGATTTACTTTCTTAAAAACATTAACATCCAATCAATGGATTAAATATACTAATTGTTAGGAATATATTAAAATTAATATGAAATTTATTTATATAAGTACTTATAGTGTAATGTAATGAGCATGCTAATAGCTCTAAGTACGTTTTTCAATAAATGCCCAAGAGAAAACATTTAAAATCTCTATCTAGAATTATTCCTATTCCCAAACCAATTTCAAGTCTTGTCAGTTTGGCACTAGAACATTCAGACACTAGATCTAAAATACAAACTCAAGCCCAGCATTTATCTAATATTTAACTATTAAGTAGAAAGTGTAAAAATTTCAGACATCTGTATGTCTTCAAATTCAGCTATCTAACTTAAATAGCCATATGGGACTGAACAAAATTCAGATATACCATATATTAATAGCCTTAGCAATATAATATCACCAAAGCCTCAAAAGCCAAACTATAATAGTAAGAAAACCAAGTCATACATCACATGACTTAATTTAATAAGCTTGTGTTTACAAATGTAAAATAATGAGCATGCTAATAGCTCTAAACAAGCTTTTTTGAAAATGCCACAAGAGAAAGCATTTAAAAGTTCTATCTAGAATTATCCTTATCCCCAAACCGGTTTCAAGCTAATCGCTCTCATCAGAGAGGAGTCAGAGCATTCAGACACTAGGTCTAAAATTCAAACTGAAGTCCCGCATTTATCAAATACTTAACTATTAAATAGAAAATCTGAAATTTTCAGACATCTATATGTCTTCAGATAATAAAATATAATAAAATCTTTCATTAATTGCAATTGCTAATGACTTACCTGTTGAATTAGACGTAAGAAAATTATTTCTAATTTTGTGAATCGACTGGTTTCAAATAAAATTTAATCTTTATTTATTCTATTTATTTTAACGTGCAAAATATCTTTCTTTGATGATGTTTTTATTACTAATTAGCTCACAGCTATTTTGCAGACCCTTCTGAAACGCCAAACTTGCAGACGATTCCATAAAAACCAAGAATCAATCTTGTTTGTAACTTTTCTTTTTATTACCAATACAAGATATAAGCAGTATTTAATTACTACAATAATATTAAATGTGGTAGCACAAAAATAGTGAATATTAAAAAACCTTTAACACTGTAAAATTGTAAGAAATTTGTGATAATTGAAAGCTCTCATACATAGTGCACATGTTGATATAGCAAAAACCAATAAGATAGAACCTTGTGTTGTCTAAATATTTATATACTAACATAACAAATTTATTGTCTATTCATATTGTGTCTAAAAATCTTCATCATAGTTCTACAATTTTACAACCGATATGTAGATTTAATTTAATAGTCTTTTTTCATTTGGCTTTTTATAATCTGTAGTGTTCTGTATGTACACAAACATACGTACAAATTAGGCATTATGTTCCTCATAACACCCCCTTATCAATATTTTCAATATCAAAATTCAGTTATATTATCCCCGCATCTGGACTCAGGAAAATTGTGGCAGTATTATTGATGAAACCATTTCCACAATTCATTTCAGATCTGACTAATGATACTTTTGGAAGAGTTGAAATGGTTGAAAAACAATAGATGGAAAACATCAGTTTTGGAAACTTATTTAATTGGCCAACAGATTATTTATTGCTTATTTGTTGAGAAAAATATGCTGTTTTGCAGACTGTCTTATAAATAAAAAAACTGGTAAGGTGTGATGTGATCACTATTGCCAATTACTTTTATATATTAGAACATTCGTGTCATATTGCAATGAATACCTTATTGCATGGAAACAATCTAGATGGCGCTATATTTAATGTTCTGTAAATATTCATATATCTTATGAAAACAGGCAAAACTCTCCATATAGTAGTGCCACTCAGTGCAAACAAGAGTAATCAATGGATGACAGAAGGCTTGTGCATAAAATCCCTATCTAGTGTCTACTCATCCAATATCCTCAGACTAGTTTCTAACTTATGGCTTTTGTCAGTGAGGAGCTTTGGATCTGATAGCACTGCACCTAGTTCTTAGAATCTAATGCAACCCTCCTAAGCCAGATTTTATTGCTATTTAACTACAAAACTATGAGTCTAAAATTGAAAACACAATAATATTTTCAATCCAAGCTCATTAGCTTATATAGTCGTATAGGTCTGAACTCAGTTCAGTACCCATACATTTTGGTGTCTTTGGTACTTTAATAACCATAGCCACCCACTATCCTATTAGATAGGATTGGTATCAAACCACTAAACATCACATGATCACCATTTCTAATGCTTATTCATAACTGTTATTAAAACAGGTAAAATTTTCCCATACAGTAGTAGCACTCAATGCCATTCAGTGCAAGCATTCTGGCATCCATTGATTACTCTGGCTTGCATTGAGTGGCACTACTGCATGGAGAGTTTTGCCCGTTTTAATAACAGTTATGAGCAAACATAAGAAATGGTGATCACGTGATGTTTGGTGGTTTAATACCAAACCTGCCTAATAGGATAATGGTGGCTATGGTTATTAAAGAACCAAAGACCCCAAAATGTATGGGTACTGAACTGAGTTCAGACCTATATGATTATATAAGCTAATGAGTTTGGATTGAAAATATTATTGGGTTTTTCAATTTTAGACTCATATTTTTGCAGTTAAGTAGAGATAAAAGGTGACTGCTGGAGGGTTGCATTAGATCCCTAAGATCTAGGTGTAGTGCTCCAGATTCGAAGCTCCTTACTGACAAAAGCTGCAAGCTAGAAACTAATCTGGGGATATTGGATGAGTACGCACAAGATAGGGATTTATGTACAAGCCTTCTGGCATCCATTGATTACTCTTGCTTGCACTGAGTGGCACTACTGTATGGAGAGTTTTGCCTGTTTTAATAATACTTATGAGCAAGCATAACAAATGGTGATCATGTGATGTTTAGTGTTTTAATATATCTTATGTTGAGAAGGGTAATAAAACTTTACGAGGCTTTTTTTGCATTAAGTAGTATAATTTGTTGCAATATTTTTTATGATGTCATTTATTTATAATGTAAACAACATAATAGATTACATTTAATTTTATTTCATGATAATATATGATTATATTTTTAGGAAACTAGTGAAAATGAAATTAAGATGAACCGAGTGTATCAAATTATCACCGAACTGCAGGAACTAAAATCCCAACAGAATAAGTTATTGAAGGTAATTTTAGTTTTAAATAGAAGACCAATTTAATTTTACTGTTAAGCAATAGAAAATATTTGAGTGTATTGAAAACTTGTTTGCAAATTTAGAATGCATGCCATTTAAATGTAAAGTGTGTGCGTGGTTGTATTTACACTCACACATTTTTTATTAAACTTTGAATTGACTAAAAAAAAGTATAAAAATTAATAGGTTTTAAGCAGTCATAGAGCGATTGACTCAAGAGTTAAAGATTCCTGGATTGAACCTGTTACTTTTGATACCCAGATACCAAATGATCAACTATTCAAATTTTTAATACTAGCTGTTGGGTTTTTTACTGTCTAAAGTGTGTTTTGTGTGTGTGTGTGTAATTATATGAATGTATTATCAGATTAAAACTTGCTTTATATTTATATATCGTTAAACAATATAACAAAGAAAATACAAAGTTAATTTAAGAATCCAAGTGTACTTTCAATGTGTTTCCATTATGATCGCAGTGTTTCTAAAACTAATTTTATATTATCTGCTACAGATTTTTGCATTATTTACAAAAATGGCATTGAATCAGTCTCTTAGTTATACATATATATTTTTTCTTAGTTAAACTATGAAATTCAGATGAAATTGCTGTATCAGGAGACGGTGGATATTATTGGTTCGGAAAATTTAGGTATGTTAACATTTTCTTCCTTTTAAAACTGTGCTTCAAAATACACATTAAAATTTTTATTATAACTAGAAATCCTATATAAGAATTTAAATTCATTGGGCTTGTGTGGTTTAGTGCAGAGTATGAGGGATGACTCTAGCGGGCAAAGTCAAATGAAGTATAAACTTTTTAAGAACTTGCGGAGACTAAACCATTCTTATTATTATACACGTTCAACTTACTTACTCTGAATTTTAACTCGGCTGTCTAGATAAAATATGTTTTTTTTTCCACCAAATCCAATTAAAAAGTATACACTCTCCTTTTTTTTTCAAAAACTATTTTTTCTATCGCCATATATATATTTACTTGTTTAAAACATCCAACATTTCGACCACTTTATTTGAAGTCATTTTCAAAGATTTACAAAATACGTATTTACATCTTTATAATTATTAATCTAATTAAAAATAAAATAAAAAATGTAAAAATGATTACAAATAAAATGGTCGAAATATTGAATGTTTTAAACAAATAAATATACATGTATGGTGATGGAAAAAATAAAGATTTTGGAAAGAAAAAAAGGAGACTGTATTTTTTAATTGAATTTAGTGAAAAAGAACATTATATTTTATAAGCCATACATATTTTTGAAAGTAAAAAAGGAGGTATGTGCTGTTGTTAAAAAGGATTTAGCGGCAGTGATAATAAATAAAATATATTGTGTCTAGATAAAATCTTATTCAGTTTTCATCTATTTCTCAATTTCCAATTGGTTAAAACTTTACATACAGATGTGTTCCCAATGAGGAATACACTTTTTTAGTGATTGTGAACAATTTTGTTAGAAATTAGCAAAAAATTTAAATTTTAAAACTTTATATGGGATTTGTTTTAAGCATATTTTATTCGATATCTTTTTAAAACTTGACTTTCATATATAAAATTAATAAATAGAAAATAAAATAAAAATGTATTAAAAAAACTTTAAACAAGTGTTTTCATTCTCATAAACGTACTAAAAAATAAACAAATTTTCTTCAACTTTCACAATATGTGACCATAAATAAAAGCATAGACCACTCATGCTGAGAAATAGACATAATTACATTTTCTATCAATTTAAACATGAGCACTCATGCTTTTATTTTGGTCGCAATACCAAAAACATTGTGAAAGCTGGAGGAAATTGACTTTTTATGCATTTATGGCGAATAACGGTGTTGTGTTTGGTCTGCATTGCACACTCAAAACAACAGTAACAAAAAATACGAACACCTGAAGTTTAATTAATATGATTTATTAGTATTAAATATATTTATATAATATACAATCAATGAATATACTGCCATGTATATAATCTCAATTAATGCAGGACCAGTTATGCCTGAAGGACTTGACTCACTTCCAGCTGTATGTAACAAACTGTCTCATGAGTTTGTGCAATGACTTTTCCGGCCATACCAGGCAGCTTACCTCAAGTCGTTTCTGGTCTTAGCAGCTTCCAGTCCTATCATGGACTTGTCTCACTGCAGAGACCGATAGGGTAATGACTATAAGGGAAACACTCACTAATAGCAGTGGTTCCAACGGAGAATGCTTACCGTCGCTTTTGTCAGACAGATGTTTTCTGCTTTACCTCAAAAAGACTAACTATTTATTGCCAGATCCTCAACCTGACTGAAAGCAATTGGATTCACAGAGCATCACCGCCTATTGACCCATACTAACTGTTAGCTGATTTTTATCTATCTGTTTGCTGATTGGTTTGTTGACAACGAATGCTTAATCCGATCAGATAAGAAAGGAATCTCAATTAGTCCACTTCTGAAGGCAAGGTGAGATATGGCAAAAGGCATTTCTTTAGAAAAATTTTTTTACTTTCTAAAATCAGGCATCGTGTTTTTTGTCATAATTGAATGTTAAGAGACATTTTGCTATCAATTAATTTGGTTGGGATAACTTATTTGTACTTTTCTAAGCTTCATTTAATTATTTGAAAATGAAACTAATAATTTACGATCTTTCAAGTAAATATAACTTTATTACACTAGAAATTGTTATTCAGTTCAATCATAGACTTTAAACTCTTTAAAAGTCAATATATTATAATTCTAATTAACAAATATTGATTAGAGAAGGATAAGCAATGACACATCTCCACCAATGGGGATGATTAAATGTTACTGATTTGATTATCATATTCAGTCATTAGATATCTCACTTTTTTGTCCAACGTAGAACTTAATATACATATATGCTGATGTTGAACTTAATATACCTATGGTGCTTTCGACTCACAATCACATTTTCTTGTTTGATCATATGAAAAGAATGCCCGACATGGATTACTGCAATGGTGGAATAATGGACTCTGGGATTCAAACCCTATAGATTATAGTTCAGCTCTGTGACTTCCAGTACTCGAACATCTTATAAACTTCTGAAGATAAAACGATTTGATTATTATTGTTTTTACAAAGGAATGCCCCATAAATATGTTTATATTGTTATTACGTACATCGGCAAGTGTTCAATTCCTGTATGAACTTAATGACTATTTATTCTCAATATCATTATTAGGCTAGAGATTGTTATTATTATTGTCCCAGACATAGATTCAAAATTCAGTCAAAGGTCACTTTATCTATTATTATAAAGTCCAGTGACATGGGTTTGCAGTCGGTCAGAGTGCAATTCAAGTTCATGCTCGATTCTATCATTTCTGATGCATGAACTTCTTATTCCTGAATAATAAACCATTTTTTTTTTTTAATTACATGATATTATTTTAAATGTATTTTTTTCACCGCAAACTGTTATGCAATGTCAGGCAAATGAATAAAGACCTTCAGAGAAAGGCAAATGACTTTCATCTAGACTAGCTTCAACGGATGATGCAGATTATTATATCTCCCCAAATGTCTTATTGTTTATTAATATGTTTTTATTGACAGATTTTCACGTATATATATATAACCATAAAAATAATAAATATAATGGTAATAAACTATTATATACAGTCTTTCAATCCGCAGATGTACTTTTGGTTAATTCCTTAATCTGCCTCAACTACCATTCAATTCAAAAACAAAACAGAAGCAAATGTCATCAACTCAAATCCCATGAATCTTGAATTTTAATGTTAGCAGCTTCCATTCTGTTTTTGAATTTAACTTCAGTTGAGGCAGGTTAAGGCATTAACTGAAAGTACTTCTGCGGATTGAAAGACTGTACATAATAGTTTATTACCATTATATTTATTATTTTTATTATTATTACAATAGTATTTTTAATTAATGGACATTTTATTTGTATATATATATATATATATAAACATTTTAGGAGTGATAAAATTGTTCAGGCACTATCTTACATTGTGTAACTATGCAAACTTCCTCATATGGAAAATGAACCACTTCAAATTACTACTCGATTATTTGTAAAGGTGGCAAATATGTTTACACACTTATTAACATGCTTAAAATTATCCTATTATTAAGATAGATAGATATATGAATTGATGAATAGACAGTTATGGATTGACAGACAGATAATATCAAATGAACAAATTTTTCAGAATATCCCTATTTTCAGATCGGTTTCTACCTCAGGCTGTCATCAGTGAGGCGCTAAGATATTAATGCTGAAATATGCCAGAGCTAGAAACTGGTCGAGGATAGGGATATTCGGAAAAGCTTGTTAAAAGCTATTAGCATGATATATGACTTGATTTCCTTGCAAATATCAAATGAAATACGTCCTCTATGCTTTAGAATTATTAAGTCAAAAAACAAACAAATAATCTATCTTAAAAAATATTATTATTTAACGGGATGAACCTGGACTCTGAATTTAAAACTTTCTAGCATGATCAAAATTTAATAGTGTATATTTTAAGGTAATAGTGGACTGTAGGCTCAGTGTTTCCCCCCCACCAATCGTAAAAACTTATATTTCAACAGTGTTTTTTTGTTTATGATTACCGTGTGAACACTCATTTGATTTTTCAAGATTATCTTGGGATCAAACTGTGCGTAACTCGATATCCATTTTTTAACCAATTTAGGATGGTTTTCTGGATTGTCCATAGGTCACGTGTCTGTAAAAATCTCTAAACTTGTCGGGGTGTTTCTTGGCCGGTTGAAAAATTTTTCAAGTTTCACTCAGATTTAAACTCATATTCTAAGTGTAAATGGGGAATATATTAATTGCTAGTCTATGAGGCCTTGTGCAACCCTTACTATTAAATAAATACAACTAGAAATAATGCAGACTGAAGTATGTGCTATTAATAAAAGTAAAAATTTAATAGTTTATTATAGTAAATTCCATTAAACTGTTATTACATCTTTTATGGCTAAAGCATAATTACTCATTCAATTGAAGCTTTTTAATTTTCGGTCCTGTAGGACCTATATTTTTGAGGTATCCTGATAAAATCACCTCTAGTCATAAAGCATTTTCGCTATTTTCATCAGCACCTGTTTAGAATAAAGAAATTTCTCAAGAAGTATTATGTTGATTTTTTTAATGACCTGCACACTGTGTTGTACCCATTCTTAGTAGGAGTTTTTTTTATATTACTGTGCATTATCAGGTCCAAACTGTAATAAAAGTCAAATTGAAAAATTGGTTCACTTTTGATGAACATTCTAAAAAATGATAATGCTTGATTCCATATTTTGCATTGTATATTGTCATTAATAAATCAATTCTGAACCCATAATACATATTTAATCCATACCAAACCTTAGTTGTTTTGATTTTATAAAATGATTTTGTTCATGAACATTTTGTAATATTGGTCTATGGCAACTTACCGGATGAAGTTATGCTCAATGGGTGATGGGTTTATCAAGAAAACTAGCCTCTCTTTACATTGTTCAGTATCTTAATTCTTGCTAAGATTATATTGCTCAAAAGTTTGCAAAGTCTCCATAACAATGTAATTTCCTATGATTTTCACTGACAAAGCATTTTTTCTGAGAGCTTGAATTTTATACTTTTCCGCCAGTTTTGAAAAGATAGGAGTTCTGCCATTGGTTTATCTGGTGTGACATGTCTTGCTTCTTTATCGTAGTTCAAGTTTTTTACATGAGTGTGATCAATCGCATCATGTGATAAAAACTGTGAACAAACTAATGCAATGAAAACGATTGTCATCATTTGCACTCATTTAACATGTTTTGGATACTAATTATGAAATAGATTATGCCAATGCTAAATTATTAACTACATGCAACATATTGTACTGGCGAACAATTTGAAAGTCCATTGAAATTTAAAAAAAGTCTAACTGTATTAATCCTGATAGAAAAGTAAAGCTTTCAACTATATTGAAAAATTTGATGTAGTATGTACCAGTGAAATGACGATTTGTTTTGACTGCAACACCATCTCTAAATCAATGCATGCATTATATAATGCCAGTTTAGGTATTCACTGCAAAAGTTTTAGTCACTAATGTGTCTCGTTCACAAGTTACAACATGAATAATTTAGCCCTCAATGTAGTTACATTCTGACATTAATCTTTTATTTTAAATTGGACAAAATTTGCTGAAACATTTGAAATGGTTCAAATTATGTATGATAGTGAAGCACATAATGTTTTCAACTGGTTTTGCAAGATTTTATGATGGCAGGGAACGAACGCATCGAAGACAACTCATAGATACGAAATTCACATGCTAGTGCTTTAAAATTTTTGTGGTGAATCGCTAATCTATGTCACCACATAATATATGTGTTGAGGGGTGCTGCTATCTAAAGAAAGCACAAGTCACGTTTTCACTGGAATGCATTATATATAAAACATATTCAGAAAATGAAATGATCAAACTAAGCAATCATCATCTTTTGTAATCTGGTGTTGGTAGAAATAATTAATTAATAATTAAAATCATGATTGGAAAATGACTAAGGTTTCCACTTGCTTTTGAACCACCCAAACCATCTAGTTGATGGCAAATAAGATCCAGTTTTAATATCAATGATGAAATAGTAATAACAAGTAAGCACTCACACAGATCAACAGAAAACTATTAACACTTAAGTATATGTATTAAAGATATTAAAAATTTAATTATAAAAAAAAACCCACAAGATTACTAATTTTCTATTTTATTTTTTCTAATATGTTAAATTATACTATATTATAAATGATTTAGTCAAATTTAATTTGGTTTAATTTGGATTTAAATAATTTGATTATTATTTTTTCTTAATGTATTTTTGAAAAAGCTATTCGAAATTGTTTCCCAAGAGGCAAGTGTCTTCAATTATAAGCTTGCATTTAATTTCAGTTTCTCTCGAATTTTGTTTCTCATATGAACTTTGCTTGAGTTATAAAATTTTCAGAATGTTGGCAATTTATTATAAAAACATTAAGCAATAATATAGAAAACTTTATTAATAATATCTGAAGCCATAAAAAATATTACTTATATTTTTTATATTTTATGTTTTTTACTTATATTTTTTTTAAAAGAAAGGTTTGTAATAAATGTGTTTTACCAGTTGTTACTTATGAATCTAAGACTTGGACATTTAATAGAAAAGCAATACCGAGACCTCACATCACTCAAAGAAGTATGGAGAGATGTATGCTAAGAGTAACAAGAAGAGATCGAAAACGTAATATATGGGTAAGAGACCAAACATGTGTTATTGACATCATAGAAAAAAGTAAAAGACTCGAGTTGGGTTGGACATATTGCTAGAAGAGATGATTAATAGATGGACAATTGAAATTTTAAACTGGATTCTGAGAGATTGTAAAAGACCTAGCAAGAGACCACATGTGAGAGTGAGATGGATGGATGAAATAAAAAAATGTGCAGGGGTGATGTGGAGAAGAGAAGCTAAAGATCAGAGAAGATGGTTTGAAATTGGAGAGACCTTCATCCTGCAGTAGATTGATAATGGTTGATGATGATGATGATATTTTTTAAAAGATACATTTGTTATTTATCAATTGTAAGACATTAAAATATTCATTTGATTATTTACTTATATCATTTTTTGCATTCCTCTTTGGTGTTCATATTTACCGTGAGCCACGATGTAAAATTTGAAAATATTTTTTTAGCAAGTGAAAATTAACACTACGCTATATCAAAAAAGTTGTTTGCATGGCATGAGATATACAAGAAGACGAGGGCTGTTTTAACTGGGAAATCATATTTTTTCAATTTTTTTTTTCACACTTTATGCATACCATGAATTCTTCATGGTTATTAGATGCATAGATGCATTAGTCCCAGCTTTGAACCCTCGATGAAATATAAAAGAATAAAACATGGTTTTTGACACATTAAATCCAGGTTTGAACCTAGTCATCATTGATGAAATACAAAGGAATAAAATGTTTTTTTTATGCGTAAAGTAAATTTGTTCCAGCTTTGAATCCTAGTCCTCATTGATGAAGGCAAAAACCAAAAACTGATTTAGGGATGGGGATGTATTATAATACTATAGCATCTGGTTTTCTCGATTACTCGTGCTTAAGGCGTATGACTCTAGATTAGCATGAAAAGAACTGCACTTAGAAGCAAACAAATACGACCATTTTTTCAGGTTTAAAAAAAATAAGGAGCAAATCAAAGAAATACAGAAAGCATAACAGAAGAAGAAACAATTGCAACCCAAGTGGCTGTCTATATAAAAGGGTGGAAACAGTTGCATAAACACACTGCTTTCGCTATAGTTAGGACAGAGAGATGACCGGTCTGCATAGTAGAAATGAGGTTGCACACATATACAGTCCCATTCTTTCAGTTAGCACACACAAGAGGCTCATGATAACTATACACGAAGGTAAAGTAAAAAAAAATTAAAATAGTTCACAGGATGTTCAAACATCAGATGTGGCAGAACTGAAACGACTATCCATGAATTTCAAACCTTAGAGGCTGCCATTCTGCAGATATATTAAACCAAACAGATAAGTATGTGTACAAATAATGTACCTAAATAATTTATAAAATACATGATTGAAATTCAACCTATTATGTTTTAAATCATAGATATTGTTTTTAATATTTGCTTAGTTAAGTCTAATATTGTTTATTTTAGTAATTTATCTTTACCATTAAGCCTAGAAAGGACAAAATTAATACCAAAATCACACTTTTCTTTATGTTTTCCGTAATATCCTATAAATACAATTTATCCAAACTTCAAACACTTTTTAGCAAACTCTTTATTTGTACATACACATACACCTACGTTTCGACTGACCTGCAGTCTTCTTCAGAGCAATTGTATTTTGATAAAGAATTTGCTAAAAAGTGTTTGAAGTTTGGACAAAATTAATGTTATTTGTTGAACATAAATCAGAAATGTTTAAAGTAAATAGAATATATTTAATATTTATTTTAGACATATTCACGATATTCTTGATTTTTAACTTATTTATAATAGGAACTTCAAAGAAAATAATTATAAATGTATTAAATACTTCCACACCATCACACACGCCTTTGAAATTATCTGAATAAAGATACAATAAAAGACAAATGACTTCCAAGATGCATTTCTTTATGAACCAGCACTCATCTCTTGGCCCAGGTCACTCTCACTCATATATATCTTTATTATATGTACAGCGGTTATCAATAGTAAATTGTTACATCTTTTACAGGTGTCAATCTTATTCCTTCTATAACTTTGACATCATCCGTTCGAGGTAAGTACAATAATGATTATCACTAATCATTTATTAAACTAGAGATTATCTTTAGTTCAGATATATACTTTAAATATGGCTAAAGATTATGTCTGGGTATTTAATACATTTATAAAAGACATTACGTATAGGAAAGTGAAATATGAATACTTCCATGTGTATTTATATAATTTAAAAAAATCGGATATATTAATCTTTAACAGTTTTAAAGTTTGTATCTGGATTAGAGATAATCTCTGGTTGATTAAAAGATTATTGATAATCATTACTGTATTTATATAGAGTGGACGATGTCAGAGTTGTGGGTGAACTAAGTTTGTCACTTGTAAATCAAAATGGAAGAAAATTACCACTTTGAATTGCTGTTCCATATGTACATGTTAATGCACAATGGATGTTTTAATATAAGAACAGTTGTCTAAAGTTTTTTTTTTTTATGGTGATCGTAGGTTTTAAAAGTAAAAATGACTTTCCACAATAATTATTGATTATATCAATATATCACCTTCAAACAGTGACATGACATTGTGTGAAAAAGTCTGTAACCCTTTTACATATCTCATAATTTTGGATCATATGTGACAAACATCGCATTGAATTCATGAACAATGGCTTTCCCAATGTGATCTTTTCATTGTATTAGCAAGCATGTGGATAGTGACCTCTCATGTTTCCCGTTTGTTTTGTAGTGTCGAGTCTCATGACTTTGAATCTGAAACATACCTTTATCCATCTCTTCATTATCACTGATCATTTCTTGTCAAACAAGTTCTTTTAAAATAGATGCATTGCTCCTTTGGGTAGCATAGGGAATTAAAAGTGTTCCTCGATAGCATCACATATCAAATGCATCCATTTTTTTGTTTCACCTGATTTTCTGGGTATTCAAGGTTTAGATACATTACTTGCAATTAGAAAAAGTAAGACAATTGATCATTTTTAGTTTGCTACTGTCTTATATAGTTCTATCATTGCTATTTCTGCTATTACAATTCTTATGCGTATTTCCTGTTCACAAAATCTGGTATCCATGTTCATCTATATTATTTCAAAATCTGCGTAACACTTCTAATTTTTGACGACTGTGGTCTATCATCATGTCTTTGGTTTTCAAAGTATTTATTCATATGGCAAATGTTACGTAAAATTAAAATGTGGACAATAATAGTCTACTAGAATTAAGGATAATATTTACATGATAAAAGAGAGGTAACCCAAGAACACCTTTGTATTTTAAGCCTGTGGGTTATATCAGGAATACTTATGGAGAACTTAACAGAAAGGCAAAGGTCAGACAAGGCTGGAAAGGCATTATGGGTCTTTCCCGACCTGGAATTGGAACATAGATGGAACTTACGATTCAAGTAGCCGACAGTTTCTATATAAGGGCTCAGGATTCTTTTTTACATAACTTGCTATTCCTCATCTGTAAAAGAATATCATGAAAAGAAACCTATAAACCAACAAAGTGCAATTAATTATCCTATTATTTCTTCACTGAAGAGATGTTCGAGAAAACTTTATCTTACAATAGACTATTTGAGGCTACTTTATCTTGTGATGCCTGAGCCATATTTTAATAGATTGGGGAGTAGAGTAATAATTTTATTTACCGACAAAACAAACATCTTTTTTTTTTATTGTAGAGGAAAAGAAGCAGATGCTAGAAGATCTTTTGAAGTATTTCCAAAATATCATCGAACACAAAGCTCAGTTAATCCTGAGGCTGCAACAACCTATCCTGGAGCCATCTTGGAGTCTTGATATCGCCTGCCATAGGTACGTAACTCAGCTTCTTTTAATAAAATATACACGGAGACAAATTTATTAAACCCAAATTATTTCTTGCAATGAGTCAAATCCATGTTGTTGTTTTTTCAGTTTTAAGTTTAAATTTTGTGGTTCGATAATAAGTGGAACAATAGAACTAATACTATAGCAGTACTAACATGATGTTAGAAATTATTACCTAATATTAACAGAAGTAGCAAAAATGGTTTCAAATTTTATTTAATCTTGGGTAATTAATTATGATCATTTAATCGCTGCAGGGTAGTCAATTAATATGTAATGAATTGGTGACTGCTTTCATCTTTTTCTAAGATATTGTTATTTATGATCTCAGAGGTGAACTTTGCTGTTTATATATGTTAAGTTCTCTGTTTGAAGGTAGATTAAGTAACAAGGTAACTGAAGGGTGGCGCTTCCATCAACAAATATTCACTCATTGCAGTGTCATTACTCATGTTGAGAGGATTATTTGTAGCTCTTCATTATAAGCACAATGCATACAGTTTAGAGCTATGATAAGTGACATTTTAGAGCTAATCATGTCAGTTCCGATATTTTAGCATCACATAATGTATTAAGTACATTATTTTCATTCATTCATTAATGACACGCCATGTATAGTTTAAAGTAATGACGAGGTAACTGACTTTAGATCTAAAGATTTCCCTAATTTAAATTTTGTGTATGGAACACTTGAATATCAAAGACCTTTTTGAGAAATTAGCCATTTAATTGATATTAGTAATTAGGAAACATAAAGCTGTTAGGTAGAGAGAAAAAGTTTGAGGATAATCTTGGTTAGTTAGATGACGTTTACTGTAATGCAACAAGGATTGCATTATAGTTCACCGTAGAGATAAGTCTCTTGGATACAGAACCGTTGTCCTCACCCTATTTCAGAGCCATTTACGGTAAGTTTGAATAATCGATAGACTTCAAATCTCCAGATCAACTTGTTTCTGTCTTTTGCTTTCATCAGCACTTCAATATCTACCCATCCCATTTACCTTCTTATATGATTCAAGATAATAACCTGAAATTAAAAAAGGTAAGAAATCCACGCAAACTTATTCTGCTGCATAGATATGACATAAATAAGTTTTTATAAATTTTTGAGATTTCAGTTTTATAACAACTGTAGTCCTCTTCTATCCTATAGCTCCTGGCTTTATATATATATTTTTTTACATTGTTACGAATAATAATTGATGAATGTGTATTTGATGAATCCAAGATGGCATAGAGATACTGAGTATGTTTTTTATACTGGAATAAATATGAAGTTTTATCTTCATTTTTTTTTAAATATTACCAAAATCACACTTTTCTTTATGTTTTCCATAATATCCTATAAATACAATTTATCCAAATTTCAAATACTTTTTAGCAAAACTCTTTATTTGTACATACATATACACCTACATTTTGACTGACCTGTAGTCTTCTTCAGAGCAAGTTTATTTTTATTTTTATTTAGATCAAAATAAACTTACTCTGAAGAAGACTGCAGGTCAGTCGAAACGTAGGTGTATGTATATGTACAAATAAAGAGTTTTGCTAAAAAGTGTTTCTTTCTTCTATTTTGCCTTGGTTTCTTGTTTGCTTTTGTAGTTTAACATCTTCTTTTGCTATTTTGTTTTTTATTTGAATTTTTTTATAGTTATTTTTGATATTTAATCAATTTTCAAATGTAAAATCATCAACCTGCCAATTTGTTCTCTAACTTCAATAACAATTCTTAATCTTTCTTTTTTTGCTTCGATTCTGTTAACATTTTACTTTCATAGTAAACTTTGTGCAACATTAATCAATCAAGCAGAATAGTGTATCAAGTTGCTCGCTATTATCTGCAAATATTACCATAATATTAACAAGTCTGACATAATTAACCATTCTACTTTTAATGCTAATTCCATTCATGTCGAAGCAACCTCCGTTTTACATCTCAGTTAAATATATTTTATGTAAAACATTAGATAAGCAACATTCTGCCATTACCTTTCTTTCAGCATCTATCTCTTCTGTAAGAATGCTGTTTAATTCACGTGTGTATCTTCTCCCTAAAATGTTAAAAATGGAACAGCAAGATCATGGAACCACAAATGTTCTTCAACTTTCTAGATCTGATACTGCAGAATCCACTATTATAAAATCTCATCTCCGTTGGATTGGGCATAGGAAATGAATGCATAACACCGGATTTTCTTGAACGATGTTTTAGTGTGAACTTGAGTGTGGTTTTCATGGTAGAGGCAGACCTGAATTTTTATCCCAAAGACATTCTGAAGTGCAATGTTGATGGTTTTTATTCGGAAGATACAGCGGAGAATAGAATGTATTGGAGAGCTATAGTTAGATAAGTTGTTGAAGTATTTAAAAAAAAACTTTTGTTCAGCCTTACAAAATATCAGAATAATGGACTAGCACATTTTACATGTAGACTTACTTGCGTTTTACAGATTGGTTTGTATAATTGTTGTAAAATTCATTTCTATATCTTTTATTTCATTTTTTTTTTATATTGGACTTGGAACATATGTATTCATTTGTAACAACTGCTGTTGCTGCTGAAGATATAAATAAAAATTTATAAATAAACTTTTTCTTTTTTAATTTATATTTCATTACATTTATCAAATGCCTTTTCAAGATGAGAAAAAAATACTAACCTTTTTTTCTCTCTATCTATATATATATATACATATCATTGTCACCCATTATCAATCCACTGCAGAATGAAGTTCTCTCCAATTTCAGTCCATCTCCGATCTCTAGCCTCTCTGCTCCACATCACTCCTACACACTTTCTTATTTCAGTCATTCATCTCACATGTGGTCTCTTTCTGGGTCTTTTACAATCTCTTGGAATCCAGATTAAGATTTCAATTGCCCATCTATTATTATTACTTCTAGAAATATTTCCAGCCCAACTCTACTTTAGTCTTTTAAGTTTTCAACGATGTCAGTAACACCTGTTTGTTCTCTTACTCACATATTGCGTTTTTTAATCTCTTCTTAATTACTCTCTGTCTCTATTGTTCTTCTATTAAATGTCCAAATCTCAGATCCATAAGTAAAAACTGGTAAAACACATTTATTAAAAACCTTTCTTTTCAAACACATAGGCATATTTCCTTTTAGCATTAAGTTATTTCTACCAAAAGCATTCCAACCAAATTTAATTCTATGATTAGTTTCATCCACTATGTTTCCATCTGTAGTAGTAATCTGATGAAGATATTTGTAGTTGTTAACTTCTTCAAACTCATCATAATCAATCATTATTTTCATCTTTTGCGAAAATCCACTGAACATTACTTTAGTCATCTTTAGTCCTACTTTCTTACTTTCATCCGATAACTCTTGCAACATTTTCTGAAGCTTTAACATTAAAATGTATATATATATCAAATTATTACAGTTGCGGCTATTCTGCCACTATTTTTAATTTACCTCAGTAAATATCAAATGTATTCTGGCTTTCTTTTCTTCAAAAACATCCTTACTAGCTGCTAATTCTGCTAATTATTCCTAAAACTATTACATTACATTAATGGAAGCCTACTTTTTAGCAGAATCATAACAGCGGAAAGGAATCAAGGCATTCTATTGGCCATTTTTCAAAGTTATGAATTTTACATTACAGATGTCAATTCTTTCTGTGACATATCCAAGTGCCCAATTTTTGCCAATCTTATTAATATCTTGTCAATTTTCATCTTTTAATTCATGTTTTTATAACTTCTCCTTCATTTTCAAACAGCTCAGTTAATTCTTATTCACATTGCTTTCCGCTATTCCCTTAATTTAAAATTTCTTAGTTTCAGTTATTATTTTATTTCTGCGACTCTATCTTTGCCACTATTTATTTATTTTTTTACAATTTGACTTAAATTTATCATTTTTGTAAAATAGATTCTTGGATTTTGTACATTTCTCTTTTAGATATTCTTTCCTAGTTTTATCTATTTCTTATCGTAATTCAATATTAGACATTCTAAACACATTTCTAACTTCTTCCGATTTCACATTCTTAATTTTTTTTTGTATTTGCCTCTTTTTATAATCCACTATCTCTACTTTAGCATTATTTAAAAAAATTTTCTTGAATTAATTAATTTCTATTTTTTATTTAAATTTATTTTATCAATCAAGCTATTATTATTTACTGTATGCTTATTTTCTTATCTAAAAGCGCTCAAATTTGTTTTCCAGTATTGTCTTCTATTTTATCAATTGTATTTTTTTATTATCTGTTTTTATTTGTGATTTTAATTGATATCATTTCTAAGGTGAGTACACATACTTTTAATATTATTTTAAAACTCCGTTTTGTCGAAACATGATCTAATCAAAATCACTTATTTCTTGTGTAATTTCTCTTCTTGTGGTTGTTAAATCAAGTGTCCTTTACTACAGTAATGTATTCATCACATTCTTCTTAATCAATCATCTCTCTCATTTCTTACTCCCAATCCGTAATTTCTGACAATTTTATCGATTTCTTTTCCCCTATTCTATCCCAGCCCTTCAAAAACATTATCATTTCATTTCCATTTGCCTTACAGTGACTTTTTCAATTTCTTTATACCTTTTCGATTTCATCATCATTTCAATTACTGATTGGCATGTGCAGTATAGCAGAATAACCAACTCTTTTAGAATATGTATCATATTAAATCTACTTTTATCTTCAGAATACAAATTTCTTTCATTTTGTGTTTATCTAAAAATTAATGAGGATTGTATTGTATTTTTAATTAAATGTTAACCTATTTTCTTCATCTCATATTAATTGTTAAATTGTTTTAGAACAATTCAACAAAGTTTTTGAAATGCATTCAACCTTCAGTAATAGCACATATGTGAAATTTCAAGTGATCTCTTTTTTTTTTTTGCAGTAGTTGCTAGCCTGACCAGTGACAGTATTAGCATGGGAATTGAACATATAACTTTTAGCTTCACAAATACTGAATTTGAAGAGATGTTCTAGTAACTAACCTTTGCATAAATAGCCTAGTCATTAGAAAATTCATTAAATTTATTATTCACAAGTCTTACGTTCCCTGGTTCAAATTTCCATGCTGGTACTACCGTGTTTCCCTTAAAATAAGACCTAAGCCAAAAATAAACGTTAGCTTGATTTTCCAGGATGCTCATCATATAAGCCCTATCTCAAATATAAGCCCTAGTTAAGACCGTCAGCCAGATGGACAGATTTCGTTCGTCCGTTAAAACACACAACAGGTATTGAATTATAAAATAATGAATGTATAAATAGTATTATTGACATTAATGCTTTAAATAAATGATAATATAAATTATAATTAAGTATTTCTAAATACTTAAATGGGCTCCTTTGGATGTGAAGTAAATATCTATATATAAGTAACGTAAAACTTAGTAGCACTTGCAAAATAGACCTTTTTTACACGTGCGTGGTCATAGTCTATCACTGCCAACTTTGTAACGATCCTCCTTTTCACCTGATCAGCTCTGAAAAGTTTAAACATACCTCACATATTCACTGCTCCCCAATTCTTGGCTAGGGAATGACATGGATATTAGGGAGACAAGTTGCCCCACTGTAATGCAATTTTGCTACAATTTTTATGAGTTATGACATTCTGAGATTATTACGAATAATTTGATATTGCAATTAACAAGCCATTCAAGGACCATTTGCACTTAGGAATCAATGATTACATCGAATGTAGAATGGAGAGTAATCAGTATGATAACTTTATGCCTGCATGAGGTCATGATTTGGGTCAAAAATTCATGGGCTAAAATCACTAATAGCTCTGTCGTCAATGCACTATGAGCAGGCCATATGGATGAGAAGCGCTCATTTAAGGAGAATCTTATTGTTGGACATGACACATTGGGGACAATGAATCAATGTGAAATGGGGTTTGGAGAGTTATGATGATGTTCCAGAAAAAGAGGGATGTCATGACTGTATTAGAATAAATGTAGATTTTTGTACATGAAAAAATAAGACATATTCTGAAAATAAGACCTAGGGCATCTTTTGGAGTAAAAACTTATATAAGTCATGGTACTATTTTCACACAAACATGGTATCATAGCAACGTGTGAAAAAGAAAGGAAAATAATATGAAATGTTGTGCTATGTATTAAGCTGCATGATGTTTTTAATAATTGATTATATTTCAAATATTTAAGTAATGTTTGAAGGTTTCTGTAATCGTTTAATAAATAATATTAGATAACGGAAATGATGGATGAACCATATCTCGAAGAGATTCTATAATATCTAGCTAGAAAAGGTAATACATTTATTCTTGAAATTTGTTTTTTTTTTTTTATTTCTTCATGTTTTAACTTTCCTTGTATTTCTTTTAATGGCATTATGTTGTTCCTAACTGAATTGATTTCTTCAATATTGAAAATCCATATTTCAACCAAAATAGTTTTCCATTTGCTTTCTTCAATCACTTCACACATCTTTAGATCTCTCTGCCAACACAAATCTAATTCAATTTGTAAAAATATCTGTATGATTTAGATATATCTACTACTTACAGGCAAAACGTTCTTTGTATCACAACTGTTACTATTTAAAATTAAATAAAAAATGTTACTCAAAAATGTTTAAAGTTTTATCGTCTTGAAAGATTTTAAGGGTTCATATATAATTTTGTGTGGTTTAAAAAATGTACCCGATTAAGAAATTGTATGTCTATTGTACTAGAATAGTTCATCTCTTAGGAGCTGGAATTATTGTTATGGTGAAAGGTCATGGCAACCATGCATTTGGAAACTGAGTAGAATGATATGGTTAAATTAGTGGTCAGTTTAATATTGTTTGTGTAAATAAGGGATGATAATAGTAAGGGACCTCATTATTTTGAAGTGAAGCACCACGTTGGCGATGCTAAAATGAGTTGTTAAGGCAAGTGGCACATTATCAGTGATGATGGTCATGTGCTATTGTTTGGTTGGGATATCCTCTTGCATAATTGTCCAACCTGCTTCTGGGAAGAGAACTTAATATACTTGTAATAATTGTAAGTAGCTTATTAATGGATTGAGATTCATAACCTTGTCAAACTCGGCAAGCGTGAAAGCTTTGAACATGAACAGGATGTTTTTAATAATCATTATAATTAAATATTCTCTATTTCTTCCACCAACTTTTCTGCCTGGGATGTATTAATAGTAATGCAAATAAACTATATTAACATTCTCTTCTATGCATCTTACATCGTGCAAGTACAATATTTTATTATTTACAATTTTTCAGAAATAGCTGACAGTTTCGATGTTCCAACGACCTTTTTCATTATTCTTTCCATTAATAAAAAAAAATGTGTAAACTATTAAAGAAAAAATATATGAATACTTTTTAAAATATTTGTTTAAAATGTTTAAATGTTTTTTTTAAATAATTGAATGACTTCTGAAGAAGTCTCTTGGCCAGTCGAAACTTAGACTTATTTTTGAAATATGAATGTAATAAAATATTGTATTTTTAGTGTGCTAAGTGCGTAAAGGAGGGGTGTTTGGTATTGTTTAATTATAATAATCATTGTATTTTTAATATATAAAGAAAGGAAAAATTATTTCATTATATAGTTTTAGAAATGAATTTTATGAATGATTATCATCAATTATGAATCAGCATGTTTTTATAAAAATTGAGCTAATAAAAAAAAAGAAACAAAAAGTGTAGAAATTTATTATTTATTGTTTTTGCAAGCTTGAATAAATATTGCCAGCAGGAAGTAAAGTTGTCTAGCAGATTGTTAAATTACATCAATTTTATTTTTTCTCTCACTTTTCACATTTAATAAACAACAAGGGTAAGTTATTTGAAATTGATAAATTAATTACAAAAATGTCATATTAAAACAAAAAAAAAATTATATGCATTCAGTTATTAATTTTGCTTTAAATGATCATATTGTTTATACATATATTACTTTTATGTTTATAATCTTAATAATTATTTATTAATAATATTTCTAAAATAAACATGTTAAAGTATATACAGTAAGACACCCTTATCTATAGTATTTGATTTTAGTGCACTCGTGGATTCCAGTGACAGTTCATGAATCGCATATATAATAATTAAAACAGGCAAAACTCTCCATACAGTAGTGCCACTTGGTGCAAGCCAGAGTAATCAGTGGATGCCAGAAGGCTTGTGCATAAAATCCCTATCTAGTGCCTGCTCATCCAATATACCCAGACTAGTTTCTAGCTTGTGGCTCTCACCAGTGAGGAGCCTTGGATCTGAGAGCACTGCACTTTAATCTTAGGATCTAATGCAGCTCTCTAGCAGCCACCTTTTATCTCTACTTAACTATAAGACTGTGAGAATAAAATTGAAAACAATAATATTTTCAATCCAAGTTCATTAGCATATATAGTCATATAGATCTGAACTCAGTTCAGTACCCATACATTTTGGTGTCTTTGGGTCTTTAATAACCATAACCGCCACTATCCCATTAGTCAGGATTGGTGTTAATCCACTAAACATCACATGATCACCATTTTTTATGCTTGCTCGTAACTGTTATTAAAACAGGCAAAACTCTCCATACAGTAGTGCCACTCAGTGCGAGCCAGAGTAATCAATGGATGCCAGAAGGCTTATGCCACAAGCTAGAAACTATTCTGCAGATATTGGATGAATAGGCACTAGATAGGGATTTTATGCACAGCCTTCTGGCATCCATTGATTACTCTAGCTTGCACTGAGTGGCACTACTGTATGGAGAGTTTTGCCTGTTTTAATAACAGTTACGAGCAAGCATAAGATAAGATGCAGCAGCATTATTTATCTGTATTTGAATTGTAATCATGGATCATTTAAACCGTGCTATTTATTGTTTGTGTATATCACTGTAGTACAAATTTGGGAAAGTACAATATTTTTATATGTTATATACTATTAAATCTTCCAATGAGTGCCATGAACTTCTTCTCTTCTTTCTTCTAACAAATTGTATACAGATCTGTATATGGAAATTGTCACTCCGCATTAAACACAAATTTTTAATGTAACGAGTACTAGGTAATGATATATGAAGAAAAATGTGACATGCATAAAACATGTCTGAATATAAATTGTAATCATGCTTAAATGATTTACAATATGCAATTTATTGTCATATTACTATAATAGAAAATCAGGGAAATCCAATATATCATTATGCTATATTATATGCTATAAAATATTTCAACATGTATCTTGCACGTTCTTCTAGAAAATCATAAAAAAAACTCATGTATTATAAATCTTTAGTTAAATCAGTGATCATCCAAAAAGTCAGTGGGCCAGCCTAAATTTTGGAGATATGATGTAACTATAAAACTGTAACAACTCCTTATAGCTAGTTCAAGCCATAGTAATCAGTAGCTGTTAGGTTTGTGCATAAAATCCTATCTAGTGCTTACTCATCTAATATACCCAGACTGGTTTTAACTTATAGGTGTCATCAGTGGGGAGGCTTGGATCTGGGAGTACTGCATCTTGAACCTTCGGCAGCACTGTTGTATGGAGAGAATTGTTACCATTTTAACATATTGTATAAGAAATGGTGGTCATATGATGTTTTAGTGGCTTAATACCAATCCCATCCGAAGGCTATTGGTGACTATGGTCATTAGAAAACCAAAGATACTAAAATATATAGATACTGAACTGGATTCACATATATATTATTATACAAGCAAATTAGTTTGAGCTGAAAACATTACTGTATTTTGAGGTTTGCTGATAGCTTTATAATTAATTAAAACGTAGAAGATGGTGGTCGCTGCTGGAGAGTGGCATTAGATCCAAAAGATCTACATGCAGCGCTCTCCAATCAAAGGCTCCTCACTGATGAAAGCCATAAGCTAGAAACTAGTCTGGAGATATTGGACAATTAGGCACTAGATAGAGATTTTGATGCACAAACCTAGCATTCATTGATTACTATGGCATGCATTAGGTGGTGTTATTCAGAGAGAGTTGCTACTGTTTTAACATATGGTTATGTATTGTTTTTGTGGTTTCATGTAATAATTACTGTTGTATTCGTATGGAATTATCATGCTTTTTTAATTAATGAGACTTTTGCATACGTGTTAAAGTTATATAGACATAAATATCTGTAAGGATAAGAAAAACAGAGATTATAATTGAAGTAGTTATTGAATATTTCATAAATGACTGATTACATAAACACCCAACAAAAAATAAAGGCTCACAAAAATCATTTGTTTCATAAAACATGAATCGTAAGCCTTCCTAATTAAATGTCTTCAAGTAGTATAGTATTAAATATGGCCATGTTATGTATAAATATTATGTATAATGTAGCAATGATTGCTAATAATACATCCCTGAAAAGGTATGTGTTGAGGTCTAATATGCAACTGAAATGGGTAGGCTAGTTCTTAACGCTGTTTTTAACTAACAAAAGCATCTAATCAAGAGACTTCTAATACTCGGAAAGCAAATCTTATATAATAAAATTATATAAAATCAGGTTATTTCAAAATATTATTAATCAAAATAAATCTCTTAAGCAAATCAGATTTCTTAAAGTAAATTTTTCTTAATCAAATCAGATCTCACCAGTTAAATAAAGCTTTCCTAATTAAATCAGATCTTGGGATTCTTGCTATAAAATTCTTGCGTAAACCAATATAATCTTACTCTTCATTTTAAGTTCTTATTTAAACCATGAATGTGATCTTAATAAACAAATATAATAAGGCATGATCCAAAATAAAATAAACCAATCTCATCGATGGATGTTATTTTAACATCAACAATATAAATTTTAAATACTTTTAGAGAAAGGCTTTAACCTTTTATGCACCTTGAACTTTTATCATATCACATGATCACCATTTCTTAACTTTTATAATAGTTAAACGATGTCTTTTTTTGATTATAAAGTGACCTCTCAAACCTCGACACAAGATAGCGACTTCATAAAGATAAGAACAACCGTCTCATCTTTAACTTAAATTCTCACTTATATAGGCCAATCTGAAGCATCTGGATTTGGGAACGTGAAGCTGTTAGTTTCTTCACTTTTTTTTTAGGTCCACTATTTCCTTTACAAATTAACCTTCATGAAATCAAACTCCTTATAAATCACAAGATTTCATGAGGATTAATTTGTAAAAGAAATAGTGGACTAAAAAAAGTGAAGAGAATAACAGCTTCACACTCCCAAATCAAGATGCTTCAGATTGACCTATATAAGTGGGAATTTAGGTTAAAGATAAGACGGCCGTTCTTATCTTTATAAAATTGCTATCTTGTGTCGAGGTTTGAGAGGTCCCTCTATAGTCAAAAAAAGACATCATTTGACTATTATAAATGTTCAAAATGCATATAATAATGATTAAAGCCTTCTCTAAAAGTATTTACATACTTTCTATGCACTTAATAAATAATCACAACTTATAATATAAATTTTAATAAAGTGACTTATATTCTTCTTGTACTCTTATATTATATATACAGCTCACAAAATAAGCTCTTAACAAGCTTTGACTTGATTTTATTGTAATTGTACTCTTATATTATAACAAGATATATGTATGATTTTTGGATTTCTGAGAATGCAAATGGTGATAGAAATAGAAATGCCAAAATTAATAATTAAAACAATATTTATTAACATTAATAAAGATTAACAGGAGAAATCATTAAATATTTTAATAAAGTCATAAATTATAATTATCACAAGTTTCAAATAAAATTGTAAATTACAATTAGAAATGTAAATAAATAATCCCAATATAATTTACCCATGAGTTCAGACGGCTCTCACATTTTTTAATCCCAACTTTCATTTACATATTTCTCGTAAGAAATGTATTTAATAGTACTATTACCAAATAAATCGTACTATTGTAATTATAATGATGAATTTGGGAGATGTATAATTTTTAGGGCCACTTAAGTAATTGTAAATTCAAGCGGAAAATACTATATCAAGATTTTTTAATACACATCAGATATGCAAACTAGGCTTATCAACACTATAAACATTCATAAATTATTCTGATTTCATCTAAGCATAGTTGGCATTACTTATGACCTTAAAATATTTCAAGTGCAAAAATAAAGAAATGGTTGGTATCATGCATGACTTTAATAAAATCTCGCCAAGATAAACATCAGAGGATATAAAAGAAAGGCAAAATGCTGGAATAAAGTCAAAAATAACACTTATCCAAAAGTGCACATTAAGAATTAGGGCTTGGTCGCTAATCTTAAAATATATGAAGAATAAACCCCAAAAAGGTTGCCTAAAGTATAGCATCATGTGCTAAACGACAAACAATATCTCACTAGCATGATAAGAACAATATATTAAAATAGGGATCATCGTTCTACCTTATATAACAATAACGAATAAGTGATGTGAAAAACCGATAAAATATAACGTTCTTATCGTTATAAAAGCCACTATCTTGTGAAATGGTTTGAGAGGTCCCTCTATCAGCAAAATAAAGATATTGCTTGACTATTATAAATTCAAAGGCACTACGATACAAGTTAGAACCTGTATTAGAAGTATTTACATATACTTCTTGTGCCCTTAAAAATAATTACAACTTTATAACAGTTATAGCAAAATATAGCTAGGCGGATAAATTTGTGGCTTAATAATTTAATGAGTAAAATAGACATCTACTCCATTAATTCTTCCATTCATTTATGCACACAGGACTAATATGGCAGACGATTGCATTTCAAAAACAGTAATATTTAGAACTGTCATTAAAACAGGCAAAACCTCTATACAGTAGTGCCACTCAGTGCCAACCAGAGTAATCAATGGATGCCAGAAGGCTTCTGCATAAAATCCCTATTTAGTGCCTACTCATCCAATATCTCCAGACTAGTTTCTGGCTTGTGGCCTTTGTCAGTGAGGAGCTTTGGATCTGAGAGCACTGCACCTAGATCTTAGGATCTAATGCAACCCACCAGAAGCCACCTTTTATCTCTACTTAACTACAAAACTATGAGAATAAAATTGAAAACACAATAATATTTTCAATCTAAGCTCAATAGCTTATATAGTCATATGGGTCTGAACCCAGTTCAGTAGCCATACATTTTGGGGTCTTTAGCTCTTTAACCACAAGCCAGAAACTAGTCTGAGGATATTGGATGAGTAGGCACTAGATAGAGAATTTATATAGAAACCTTCTGGCATCCATTGATTACTCTGGTTGGCACTGAATGGTACTACTGTATGGAGAGTTCTGCATGTTTTAATAACAGTAATGTGCTAGCATAAGAAATAGTGATCGTGTGATGTTTAGAACTGTCGTGATAAACATATTAAAAATCACGTAGGCAATATTTGAAACATAAGACACATGAATAAATTTTATAACTAAATATCTATGTCCTTTTGCCAAATAATGTCTTTAAATCTTGATTTCCATACCATTTAGCAGTACAACAGTTCCAATAAAGAGTCCTTGGACACATTGATGATTTAGGAGAATATCAGGATGATTTTGAATACTAAATATTGGCAAACAATTCAAAATCATAATCACTGACATTACTGAAAAGCGATTCAAAGCAGTAACCAAGTATTTATTTAAATAATGTGACAATACGAAGTATAATTTCTTTCAAAGCAATTCAAATATAAAACAATGAAATGTAAAAAGGAGACTATCAAGTTTAAGTAGCACATACATAAAAATATTGTTTCCTTTGGAAACATAATTTATAGCTTCATGCAATGAGACATTAACAAAGAGGAGAATGTTTCTATTCACGTAATGCAAAGTCTCATATAGCAATGAATTATTTTATATTAGGAGTAGAGCAATTCTTTAAATAACAATACACATTATAAAAAAAACAAGGAGATTGTAGAAAGCAAAGATTATATAATATTTTATATTTCATGAATATTATCTTTAAGAGACGGATAAAATATTTATTAGCAAATAAAGTATATTCAAGCATGATTATATTTATTTCTATTTCTAGAATAAGGCAAATATTTCCGTATTAATATTTTATCATGCACATTTCATTCAAAGGTAAATACGTATATGAAAATGGCATTTGTCCGTTTATAAAATATTTCATAATAAGAAACAATAATAAATATAATCTGTCCATTCTTCAAATTTATAAATTGTGAATTGTGAAACCAAATGTTATATCCATTCCAAAAACAATAGCACGATAATAAATTTTACGAATGTTATTTCAAAATTCGTAGACATAACACTAGAATTGTTTCTTTTAGAACAAAGCAAAGCATTCATACATTCATAATTATTTCATAACTACTTTATCATTCACAATGTCCTTCAAGCTCAGCAAAAATTCCACTTTGGCTTAAAAATATGAAATTAAACTTAAACAATCATTTGAAAAATATAACTTGTGTAATTCCTTTAAAATTAATGCAAAATTATATACAGCTCTAGCATTCAACATTTTAAAAAGTAATATTTCCAGATAAATTTTAAGCATGACTAAACAAGCAAATTGAAAATTAATTTAAAGTTGACGCAATATTTATATCTTCTGTAGAAAAATTTCCTGTTGTCATAAATCATTATAACAGCATATTGCTTTCTTCCTTATTTATGCATTGTTGGAGATTTTTAATAGTGAATAAATTTGAAGTGATTCTGAAGTGACACTTAGGCCAAAGATAGAGGCCTGAGCACATAATTACTTTAGCCATTCACGATTTAAACTGGCAAAATAATAAGCAATTATAAAAAATTGCACAAGAAGATGAAGAAAAATGATGAAGTAGTCAAAAAATATACACGGTTAGAGCTTAAATATTGTAAATCATGTGATCGATAATTAATTAGATGATTGCCAATGAAGGTATTAATCCTTAATTTATGTGATCTAATTTATAAGACATCAAATAATTCTAAAAATAACTAATTACATTGTCTGGAAATTTAGATAAACAATAATTACATCAACATTTACAAATAATTATTATTTAATAATTTATTTAATAAAACAATAATTATCTTAATAAAGAATACATTTATTTAAATTTTTTTCCAATTCCCAGAATATTAACTTTAATTAATTAAAATATTAAATATTTTTCAAGTGAATAAAACCATTAAGTCACTTTAAATATTAACTCCTTTAAATAAGGAAGTTAAAACATAATTATTATTTTCTTTTAACATTAAATTAAAATTAATTACATGCACACTCACACACCAAAGACATCTGAAACAATTATTTAGAAATAACTAATTTAAAGTTATTGATTAGTTAGTATGATTTATAAAAGATTAGAACAGCATTAAACAAGCATGTAAAATCATAATTTTAAAATAAGATGTAAATTAATTACATTATGAAAAATCGATAACGTATTAAAACTATTTTGTGACAACTTAATTTAATAAACAGGTGCAATGAATACATTAAGAGCATAACCTAAAGCTTTCAACTATAATATGTTTAAGAATAGGTTATGCTTTAAAAATAATGACTTTATGATTTTATGCACCTACAATTATCAAATTAGCTTCACTGATAAGCTAAAATTATTTAAATTCATTTATATTGTAAAGGTCATATTTGTACATTCACGCAACAAAATCCAGAGTCCTGGCAAATTATATCAAGGCTGATCTAGATGAGGGATTGATACCTCGAATCAGATTGCACCTCAGCTCCACCAACATTCCACGACCTACTACCCTATGAATGACACATGAGGCTACACTCGGAGTTTCTTAGTTCGCGTGCCGGCAGTAGCAAAGGGTAGAGCAAGAGACTTCGGGAACATTAACTAAATTACTAATAACTTGGTAATCACACTCACATTTACGGCTGACTAGATAATGCATATATCATAATTAATACTAATATTAAGAATTTTAACTAAGATTTGGGATGGATTATGAATGAAACACAACACAGTTATTATATTTTAATAATTAATTAATAAATATAAATTAAATAAACAGGAGTGCATTGATCGACACATGCAGGTATAACAATGATGAACAAAATATCTCATGCACTATCGTTTAAAGAGTTTATTATATCTATGGTCTATTTATGCCCTAATTTTACTATGCCCGACCTATTAGGTTTACGACAATTAAGTCGGTTCAAGAATGATGATTTATCATCATAACATTTAATAACAGGTCATTTAATAATATTTGATGAGCTGCCATAAGCTCTATGCAGATTGTAAACTTACAAAACCAGATTACCTATTCAGATCAGTGCTGAAATATTACATTATGGAAGAATGAATTTGAGCTTTAGTATGGCTTCGGATACTACAGTGTTATATATATTACTAGAGATGTGTGTATCTCAAATGTGTAGTTTCTCGGGGGATTCAGTAGCAAATACACGGTTCCCATGGACCGTATGACTTGCTGTGAATAAATTGAACACAGTTCGGTGATCGGAGCAGCTTATAAACCATCTGGACCCTCATGTTCCAGTTCTAAGGAAGAGCTGAATTAAGTACATGCGGTGGCCACTAAAACCAGAAGCCCATTCATATAAGAAACATACAGCAAGGCGTAAATGCACGTATATGCTTCCTAAAGACACAACACACTAAATATAATATTAATTAATAACTTAAGTATGCAAAATTCTATAGTTTCACTCCACGAAACTACCATGTGCCAGTTCATAATTAGCATTCTTAAAACTCGCTAAAAGGGGTACTTAAAGTAATCTAATTTATCAATAAGTGTGCAGTTTATACTATAACTAAAATGAGGGCTAAAGCATATCTTGAAATTAAGCAATACATATAAAATGCTTTATAACTCATGCTTGCATTTATTAATTAATTACTTTATTAACTTGCAAACCTAATTCTAACAACAATAATAATAATAATAATAAGCTAAACATAATGGCTTAATGAATATATTTAGGTTTTCAGAGTGGAGATTTATGTATGTGTGCTAAAGAAAAACATTACTTAAATATGAGAGAGCCTCTAATCATCTCCCCCTCAAATTTTATTCATAGGATCAATCTCCATTCTGAACTGGGCATAACATAAATTATCAAGTAAACATATATAAAACAAGAAAGGCATGACTGCAGATTAGCTTTAATAAAATAATAATTGAATAAGTTATTATTTGACAAGAATTTAGAGTTTTAGAAAGAAATAGGCAAGTTTACAGATATTAATTTTATCATAATTTTAAATCATATTTTACAGATTGAAATTAGCTTTTAGTTTATTAAAACATTACAATTTAGAAGTTTGTGCATGATTAATATTAGCTAGCTTAGATTCATTTATAGATTTATGATAATTAATTTTAAAGAGCTCTGTGGGAAAATTTGTTACCGCTTCTTTGCTGAGGCTTCTCTAGCTGATCATCACCATTCTTGGCTGGGCTGATCCGTTCCTTATGTCTTTTTAGTAGTTTAACTGGCCTCCCCATTGTCTATCTCCACAGACTGACCTCTCGAAAAGAGAGTTGGGAAAGGGTAGGGCCTTAGCCAGTCATAGACGACTGGTAGCAATTACTGTATCAAATATAAAAATGAACACCCCTACACGAAATTTAAGGTTATTTATACCTGAGAAATTGGTAACTCGAGTGCCCTCTTTACAACATTCCCCAACGTTTTCATCAATAATTTAAAATGCATAAAAATGAAATCTTTGTTCATTTCTTTAGCTAAAAGAATAACGGACAACAGGTCACTTGTTCTTAGTTTTTATTTTTAAAATACATTAAAGTTGTGATTCTAAGTGATTAATTGCCCACAGATGGTTTTCTATGAATTTAAAACTTTTTATAAAAACAGCTAACTTTTTTTGAAAAAAGTTTAAGTTTGTAAACATTTTATATATGTGTGTGGGACTGCCACAGGAATTGAAATTTATATACCAGTGCATTTAAATAAAGAATGGGTAACGGGAATAATTTAAATTTATATTAATTTAAAAGAATTGTAATGTTTTTAAATCTATTGCATCACGGCTTCTTTGACATAGTAGGTAATTACATACATATAACAATGTTCACACAATTTAAATTGTACCATTTTATTAATTTTAAATTTATAACAGTGTATGCACTATATGCATACGAACATTAATATGACTATTAGGTATGCGGACATATACAAATACACGCACATACACATAAATATACATTATTTCATATAAACTAAAGTATTAGAAGCTTATATACATGGATTGGGATGGGTTTGAACTAGGGAAAAAGATACTACTATGGAGCATAGTAGGTGAAATGGGATGATGGCTAAATAATACCATTTCAATATAAATCTGTCTTATAATAATAGTAGTTATAAATTAACAAAATAGCTTATAAAATGATTCCTATCTTTAATGTGGTAGTGACATTTATTTAATAGAAAATAAATTATACATTTAAAAAAAAAAAATTATGAATACTTAACATAAAGTTCTTTAGGAAGAACTTAAGGTTATAATATAAATGTTTTTAATATTTGAAAAAGAAAAGATTGTTCCGCATTGAGACCTTTAAAACTTGCAGAGAGTGCTTTCTACAGCTAAGACAAAAATCATAGCACTCAAAACCTGCAGGATGCATTGTAAAATTGAAATATTTTATTTTTCCTGAATATAAATAAGTTTAAATAAACTTATTTATTACATTACACCTGTTTTGTTTAGGATGGTCCTTTGTTTATCATCCATTAGCAACTATTAATAATAATAAAATAAAAAAATAGAACATTTTTTATACCATCAAACATCACATGATCACCAAACTTGTTTGGGGATATTGGATGAGTAGGCAATAGATAGGTATGGCCACATATAAAGAATGGTCCTCACTATGTTTATTTGTGAGCCATTAGCAAGAGCAGCGATGCATCTGTCAATCTATGTACTTGAGCTGAGCTGGTAACACCTGTAAAAGTATTAAATGAGAATTTATGATATTGGGATCTTATAGTTTTATTGACATGGCTAAAATATAAGGATGTTGTTTTCCATTCATCCAAGTGCATGTGTTGTAAAGAATGTACCAAGTGGGTTTGAACCAGGTACACTATGAACAAATATGGTATAACTTTATCTGATGTGATGTGATGTACCATGACTTCTCCTTAAACGGAGTCAGGAATCTCTCAGCAACTATGCCCAAAGAAATGGGTTAGCCACTTTACCTTCTCCTTCCATTCCCCACCCTAAGCTTTCCCATAATCTGCTCCATCCCATTTCCACAACATAATCTTTGTCAACTCTATGGCCTTTATATCTAAATCCCCCTTATGTTTTCCCAAACCCAGCATAAAAACCAATAACCCACTTTCTGTATAATCACTTTGTTCATATTTATTCTTCCATAACTTCTTTATTTGTACCCTTTCTGCTTTCAAGCATTTACATTCAATCAACAGATGCCTAATATTTTCTATATCTTCCTTACACAATTTGCAAACTAAATCACCCATATTTTTCCATTTACATGTATATTCTCTTGTTGCTAAAGATCCCGTTCGAGCCTTAAACAATAAACTACTTTCCTTACTATTATCATAAATTAACTCGCACCCAATGTTCTGTTTATTTCTATATATATTTAAACTCTTTTTACTCTCCATACTAGTTCTCCAACTCCCTATTCTTTATTAATGTATCTATTCTTTTATCCCATTCCTTACCACTATAACATTCAACAATCCTCTTAACACAATCATCCCACCTTTTATACAAGTATACTGATATAAATTCTTTATTCAAATCCTTTGCATACCGCATTACCTTTCTCACCCATCTTGTTGCCTGCCCTTTACTCATAACCCAATTAAATACTATTTTGGCTATTCTTTTATCATCCATAAACTGCAACCTACCAAACATTTTCATTTTACTTTTTACATCTCTCATATAAAAATTTGACCATCGCATTTCTCCTTGAATTGCCTCCTTTGCTGTCCATACCTCTGCATCTAATGCATGTCTTCCTACACCCCTTTGTACTCTCTCTAAGTAATCTAATACCCTTTTACTAACACATAACGCATCATTGCCATATGTTAACCCTGCTACTACAATTCTCTTCCATACAATTCTAGCTACATCATATTTATTATATGAAAACACTGTTAATTTCTTTACTAAACTCTTTCTTTTCTTTGCTTCATTTACCAATTTTTTCTCCCATTCAACCAAGCAATTTTCCTGATTAATTAAGATGATTCCAAATAACTATATCTATCCAACACACTTAACTTTATATCCCCCCATTATTAATCATCATTATATTTGATTATTCTTCACTAAATTTAATCCCCATCTCTTTACTCACCCTTGCACATGTCCTCAGCATAACTTCCATATCTTCTCTTCTTTCTGCACACAAAAAAATATCATCCGCAAAAAAAAGACCTGGCATAATATATACTCCCTTGCCGCCCATTAATGGTATCTCTATCCCTCTTCCTAGTCTTTCTATTGCTTTCTCCATTTCACTCAAATACAACAAAAACAAAATAGGTGACATAGGACATCCTTGCCTTAATCCCACCCCATTTTTAACTTTATCTGATTCTATATCCCCTAATTGGTAAGTATAGTAATTATTTTTCATATAATTTCTTAATAATATTTACTAAAGCTTCATCCATTCCCAAATTTGCTAATCTTACCCATAATCTATTTCTATTTACTTTATCATATGCCTTCTCTATATCTATAAAACTCATATATAATAATGTAGATGAATTCCTACTCATATCCATAAATTGTGTAACTACAAATAAACTATCTCCTATACGCCTATCTGACCTAAATTTTTCTTGCATTTCCCCCACTACATCCTTCTCTTCCAGCCACCCTATATGAGAAAATGTTATATAAAACTGATGTTACCGCTATCGCTCTATAATTATTTAACTTTCTATGATCCTTACCCTTTCCTTTAAATAATAATCTTACTCTTGTATTAATCCAACTCCCCGGAAAAACTTTCTACTGTGCCATCTTATTAAAACAATAATAACTTTGCTTTTACTCTATGCCTTAAATTCATTACCATCTCTGCTACCCATCCATCTAAACTTCTCGCCTTTCCACTTTTCAATCTCTTTCCTGCCTCATTCAGTTCATTTTTTGTGAACCTAATATTCCCATTACTAAATGCTTTCATGTTTTCTATCACTAAGTCCTTCACATCTAACATCTTTGCTATATCCATTACATATCTATTTAAGATTTTGTCTAACTCTTCTCTAGAGCTACACTCTATTCCCTCATCATCTATTAATACTATCTCTCCCCCCACATTTCTCTTTTAAATGTAATTCCAACATTTTTTACTCCCATCTCTTCCACTTTTATTAATATCCTCCAACAATTTACTATTCAACTTCATCCTCTCTTTATAATTATCTATTTTAGCCAACTTCTTCTTTTCTAAGTACTTTCCCCATTTAGCATTAATATCGTTTTCACTTTCTTTGTTCTTAATAACACCCTTATATTCTTTGCATGCTTCTTTCCTCTCTTTTACACTTTTATTAACTCATTTTTTAATTTTTTTTATTCTTCTGCATATTCTCAACTAAAACTGTATTTGCCACTTTTTCTATTTCACCACACCAATCCTCATACTCATCCCCAACCAACTGTTTTATGGCTTCTTCAACTTGTATTTTATACTCTTCCAGCTTATTCTTATCATTCACTCTCCATCCACATCTTTCACTATTGTTTCTACCTTGATTTCTATCCTCCATCACATTACTAACCATTTCTATTACAATAAAATTATGATCACTATTACATACTCTCTCTTCATTATCAAACACCTTAATTTCCCATATTTTATTCATTCCCTCTTTTTCTACCAATACATACTCTATTGTGTGAAATATATTATTCCTAGACCATGTGTATTGTCCCTCATACATATTTGATAAATTCCCAATGCTCAAATTTACTCTTTGACAAAATTCCTTCAAAAACTGACCATTCTTATTATCTACATCATCAATTTCTTCAATATGTTCATTCATACCCCCTATAACCATTACTCTCTTCCCCTTTTCTTTAAAACTCTATATATCCTTAACTAGGCATTCATATATATACTACTGTTCCATTCCATTACAGGTTGACTACCTCCAGTGGTTATATACACTACAGCCACCATCCATTCTTCTCTACCCAACCTTATTTCAAACCACAAATGTTCTTGACATTTAACAATATTTAAATATTTTTTCAATATAATACCTATACCACCACCCCCTTTTTTTTTCTATTTATACCCTGCCTTACCACATCTTCCAAAATAGGTTCTTCGTCTTCTCTTAGATGTGTTTCCACTACTGCTAATACCTCAAGCTCTTCATTTTCACTTGCTTTGTTTAATTCCAGCCACTTTTCTGGTCTCCTACCACCTTGCATATTCAAAAACTTAATTTTAACAATTTTTTCTTTTCTAACTACTCTTTTATAAATTGTTTTGATTCTTTCTTCGTCATTACGTTTATAAAAAACTTTCTTACCATTAATCTTACAGATCCATTTCTTTTCCACATCTACACTTAGATCTAAATCAACCACCTTTTGCTTATTTCTTATATCCCATCCATTCTTCTTCTTTTTGATAATATTACAATTTAAAAGCCCATCCCCCTTTAAAAGTTTCCCGAATTATATTCTTTAAATATCACTCCCTAAAACTTCACTTCCTTGCTCTCCGAAGTGCAATCCATCTTTACTATATAACTCCCTCTTTCTAATAAACAAATCCCAAACATCCACAAACAATATTATTTCTCTTACACATTTTTTTCAATCTTTCATTTATAGAACATGCCCTATCTAACAAATGCCTCTTGTCAAATCTTAGTAATATTCCAACTACCCCTACTCTTCCTTTAATCTCACTCAAATTCCTAATTAATTTTATGTACTCATCCATTACTCTCTTTGATGGCTCTAACAAATTATTAGTCCCTACCATAACATATACATCTCTACTACCTTGCTTTCTTACTTTATCTGTCACATCCCTAATTCTAGCTCCAGGCAAACACACTCTTACTACATACCTGCTTCTATTTTCCCTTGCAATTACGTCCCCACATTCTCTGATTATTGAATCTTCTATCAGTATTGTCTCATAGTCTACTTTCTCTACTCCATCTGTAACATTTTCTACCATCTTCTGGACCTCCTTATCCATTCTGTATCTTTTCCACTCAATAATTCCTTTATCTGCTCACACTTTGTCTCTTAACAATTTTAATTTTACTTCTACATCCTTCACGTCTTCCTCTATTTTATTACTACTTTCTCCACCCATATCTTCTGACACTCCACTAAAACCATACTCTGTCATATCTTCCTTAACTACATTTTGCTCCCTCTCCCCTGTCTTTCTCTCTAGACTACCTACACTTAGAAACCACTTTCTCACCTCTTTAATCACATTTACACACTGACTACATAACCAGAAACCTGTTACATCCTTCCTATTCTTATTCGAACCTTTTAAGTCATACACCTCAGCACACAATGTACACTCTACTAGCACCTACCTAATTTTTTTCTGCTGATTATCTATACATTGTGCAATACAAATGCAATCCATATTCTTATTTTTCAAGTCACCTATTCTATATTTGACTTTATAATACCTCTCCTATTCTTCAAACCCCCTTACACGGAAAAATAAAAAAATTTACTCTTTCTCAAAACCGATCAAACTATAACCATGTGTTTTCCAACCTTAGGCCTCCCAAACGTTGTCTTTTTTCTCAAAATAAATGACTGTTTTAAAGTTTAAAAAACCTTCAGTAATGAACTTAACTAAAAACAAATTAATCTTACATACAACTTTCTTATAAATATCCTTACACTAATACACATTCAACAAAAAAACTTTTTTTTTATTTTAAAACTTCTATACCTAAAATGGCGAACGAAATTCTTTCAAACACAAAAATTTTCAATCTTTCAAATAACTCACTCTCTTAACCACAATTTATACTTTCATACACAATAATTTGTCTTTATAGTGATGCTCGCAAATGATCAATCGCATACGCATTTAACAAACAGCATACAAATTTTTTTAAAGTAAAACTTATCTCTGCTCTTTGTTTTATTCGTATTTCAAATCGTTTAGACAGCCTAGTGGTGCCCAGGTAAAACACATGTACATAGGTAAACTGAATAAAAGAGTTTGATTTCTTTTTCCAACTTGATGATATTTAATTTTTTTTATTTTTAATTAGTTACAAATAGCGCCAGTGTGTGTGTGACTATGAACGTGCTTTATATATGTGGAGAGAGGAAAAGCGATATTCTTTGTTGAAAGAATATATTATTGGAGATAAGCGTAATTCACTCCATTGATTCACTATCATTTTATAGACTTGCTATAACTAATATTTATTTATATAGTTACAATGGCTAGTGTATTTTATTGGTTACAATGACTTCCCAACATCGCGAATACGCTAAGTCCTTATCCAGACTAGCTCAATCTCAAGGTCAGGGGAATAATGTCTATCGGGAGAACAAAGCTAAGGTGATCTTATGAAGAGATGACATATATATATCTCGTTATAATTTATATCTGCCTACAAATCCTATTACAATAACCCAGAAGTTATCAGAATCCCAGAATGCACACAATACACAAGTTATAATTAAATTCTAAGATTTATTAACACATGTATACATATCTCAATATCTTAAGCATACAACTCATTCTTTCCGATAGACATATATATAAGATTAATATACATATCAACGAAAGAGTGCAATTACACGTCAGCGTTGTGTTTATTAAATGATTTAAGAAATTATTAATTACTTTCTTTAAATTGGAATAACACGTGTTTCTTAATCTATTACTAAATGTTCATTTAACATATATTGAGAAAAGGTCATGGTTACCTCTGTTAAGAGCGAATGTTCATGAGGTCAAGGTTAATGATCTGAATGATGATGACAGGCTCCGAAATATTCTACACAAAATAATCCATCTTAGAAGTTAAGTAGATGATTTTTAACTTGCTTGTGACAGGTTCTAGCTGTTTGGAGTTCCATGGCCATTACACTTGATTGAATAAATGGCAAATCTCCATAAATAAAGTTCAGGCGGGTCCCACAATAGCTGTCCACTGAGCCGGTCTAATGAACCCACATAATTATATTTACCCCTGCATTTCGATGAAGTACATTACGAATAAATTTTCATTAATTAAGAATCGCGCTAATTCCTTTACTTTCTCGCTTTTTTCTTATTAACCGTCTCTTTTCGAATCACCTCACTAAGTCACCGAAAATAAAAAAAATAGTTATTTTCTTTAATGCTCTTTCACCTCATATGCCAATGACCAGATCTCAAGAATGCTTTTAGCTTCCATTGTTCTAAAATACTAACTTGACCAGTTCTTAGAATTCCGGTGGACAGAGTCATTAACTGAAACCGCCTGCAGCACAACTTTCAATTCTATTTATTACTCTCCAGCCTTGTATGTTTAATGAGTTTTCATTAAGAAACATGTGCTACTACTGACATTATTTAAATCTATAGCTTATGACATTAATAAACAACAATATATATATATATATATAAAACACAAATAAATAAAAAACTACAACTCTGCACATAATCGCTTCTCTACATCCTCACATACAAATCTGTTAGTAATTCTACTCACATCACAATAACATGTACAACAAATATATATATATGTATACATTCATGCCTTTAACTGATTAACGTATTCCATTCATTCTCTTTTGTAACAGGGTTTGAATGACTATTTATAAATTTTCCTGCATCTATCTATTTATTTCGTAAAAACACTCGCAATTAACACTCTTTATAATTATTATTACCTTTTACTTACTTTAGCACCCGTATTCGAACCCAGCTATTGTTACAATATATATATATTGTACCCTCACTTCTCGATATATGATATAATTTAAAATAAGACTAGCTCAATTAAATTATTATGCTCAGCTAAAATATGTACAACTATCTTTAATATATTTTTTATAATATTATAACTTATCAGATTTATTACAAACTTATCAAAAATTAATATAATTCAATATTATGTACTAATTAAATAAATATTTACTAAAATCATGAGACTGTGAAGTGAAGTTACAATTGGTAATTGGACTTACATTGAGTCAATGTCTTTCCAAGACACTGTCTCAATGGCATAAGAATACTATTACTTCTAATTATCTCATTACTAACTCTACAGCACTCTTATGACTTTTATAAATGAACTATCTTTAATAATAACAGATAAATAAATCTCAAACTTTTGTTAAGGAAATATAATTAAAACGATCTCAGGTTCTTCTAATTATCTTAAAGTAATAATAATTCATGTAGATAGGAATGATAAGGGATTTAATATCAAACCTAAATACACCTAACTTATTCTAACAACAATAACTAACAATAATAATCTTTAGTGTATAGCTTAATCTTATCTATTTGATTATACCATTAATCATTAAGAAAATAAGTAAATCATATACATGTCTTCATTTCCATATAGTATCTTAATTTTAAAATATACCAAAATCTTATAATTTAACAATCTGTGGCAATAAATAATATTATACTCTTATATTGTGCATTATAATTACTTTATGACCATTGTAATATTATATGTTAATGTCAATCAATTTCTATAAATTATATTAAGAAAATATTGTGTTTCTTTCTCAAATAATAAAATAATAAATTCATATTGTGCAAATATTATGTACATTCAAATTATCTGTTGTCAAATGCTGTGGTGTAAAATAATGAATTCAACACATCTTTTAAACAACTTAACAAATTTATTTACATTAACTTTAACAAATAACTTATTTACACTATTTACATTTAAATGGAACTAAAGAAAATAAACAAAAATAAGAAAAATAATAATACAAGATTTTTTTACACTGTTACTATTTCCATAATCATAAGTAGATAATTTATACATTTATTAAATGTTCTATCAATAACATTTAATTAAGTTTATGACTTTAATTTTAATAAACATCATTTGTCCTCAGTTAATACAAGAAAAAGGTTTTATGTGAAATATCATTCATGTAGCATATATGTAAATAAACAGACTTTAATACTCAAATATTATTTCACCTAAGTCTTACTGTTATTTATATTATAATGTATTAGGATGTATTACATTTACTATCAGTATTACTCAAATATTAATTATTGTACAAACTGATATAACTTTGTAATATAATAACAATTATATTATATTATAACTATTTATTTCATTCCGATATAATGTCATACTACATGTCTTATCAAAATATGCAATACGTATATGTTCTTTTAAAATAATACTTTAAAAATTATTCAACAACTTCAAATTTTATAAAGCACCATATTAAATAAAATTCTATGATTCTTTTCCATTTTAATTATTACACTTTTATTTGTTACTCTTATTCCTTCCTAATAAACTTCTATCTACAAAAGTCATTTTAACCTTATTTAATTTCAGAAAAACAAATGACCAATTTCAAAATAAAATAATAACGATCCAAACTCTCTTATACCTCATCCTCTATATACAATAAGCCTTCAATCAAGATATAAATTTCTACATAAAATTAACTTACTTATCTAATAAAAATAAATAAAAATATAGACTTTATATACTTCTTACTAACTTGAAAAGAGAAAAAAAAATGAATAACTTACACTAATAATATATCTAATTCCTAATATTGTAACAGAAACATTAAAATTTATTCACGAAAGAATCATATAATTATTTCTAGGTTCTCATATTACGTTGTACTAAATTTATATCATCAATTTAAAATATGCATATTAAAATAAAACTGCTATTACTAATCTTATGTGTGTATATTATTTAAATATTACTACATTCATTCAATAATCATATAACATTTGGTTGATCTAAAGAAAACATAGTAAATACATCAAATTATTATTATTATTACACAATTTTTACCATAAATGATACTTCAATGTACAGTCCGTCACACGATGTCCTCCAAAATTTCAGTTTTACAAAATAATTTCACATTTACACTCAACAATTATTCTTTAAAATATTACGTGTTGTATAATTATAAAATAAACTTTATGCAATAAAAAAAATTATATTAATATTTAGTTATTATTTTTAAAAAAATGTAAATGTACCTTTCCTATCTTTCAATAAATTAATAATTAATTAAATATTTATGTTAGTCAATAAATAAAACATATTACATAACATCCAACGGTGTCTTCTTCCAGCTATAATTGTTCTTTTTCCTAGGCACAAATTTTCACCAAACATTACTTCCTTTTCCGGTACATCACGTGTTTTTTAAAAGTTTTTATAGAATAAATGAAAACGTTCTTTTTTTAAAAAAAATAAAATAAAAAAATAAAAAGTCAGTTCCACCATACAAACAAAATAAAATTAGAATAGTTTATAGGATCCGTATTCTTTTCTTTAAAGAAAATTATTTTAAAGTTATTATTTTTTTAGTATTAGTCTATAATTTATAAAGTTCTTGTTTAATTATTTTAATTGATTTGATTTGGATATCCACATATATTTGATTTGCGCATTCCGTAACAGATATTTAGGTAAGATTACTTTTAAAGTCTTCTATACGACCAGCGTTCAGACTTTAATAATATAATAATTTTTATACAGGTATTTCTTTACTTATTAAATCTCCAATTTATTTGCCTTTTAAAACTGTCAGAATTTAGTCTTTTAAACCATAAAGATTTAACAAGGCAAATATTTTTATAATCATAATTATTTACCATCTTTACTAAGTTATATACTTAGATTTATAATTTACAAATACTTTCTTCATAAAGAAGTATTTTTCATACTTTTAAATATCTGTTTTATAAAAATTAATTACGATCAGCTTTTAAATTTATACAAGGTCCAACGTATTACTGTTATGCATTTAATAACTCTCCTAGTCAATCCAGCGTTTGTTAAATTTTCAGTATAAAGTCTCCAATATATTTTATCCTCATACGATGTCTTCATGATTATTTGATAGTAAATTGAGCTTCAATAAGAAAACGATCAATAGGAAATTATAATAAATTAACACTGCATATTTATCGGTAACTTTTATAAATTATTTTTAAAAAACTACTCTCTAATAATTTTAAAACGATTTTGAGAGCGTCTATAATTACTTAGCTATTTCTAATAGCACTCTTTACTTTTAGAATTTCAATCACAAGTCCCCTCCAAACAATTGAACCTTGGTTTTATACCGGAAGAAAACTCCCACTTGATTGGTGAATTAAACAATCGACTTGCTAGCTTATTTACATATTTTACCAACAAGATAGAATTAAAAATAAATAATGACTTATTTAATATTTATTATTTATCACATTATTAAATTCTTAAATTAATCCTTATCATTTATTTAAATCTATTAAACATTTTTTTAAAATATACTTTCTTACTTTATTTCACGTTTAACTTTTATAAGATTATTTTTATAAATAAACTAAGTCTATTTTTATTCGTTATGTTTTTAAGCAGTATTTTAAAAATCAGATTTAATATTCCACATTAATTATTCTTATTTTTATCTCATGATAGCCAATATAATATTTATAAATTTTATAACAGAATTTTAAAAATAGCTTTGCAACTTTACTAAAAAAAACTCCCAAGCATGTGTGTATGTATCTAACTAACATCTGTTTTACAAAAGAGCTACAGACGCTTGTAATAATCTAAAAATAAACTAACAATTCATTTTTTAAAAATAAATATTTTTAAAATAAATAATATATTACAACAGCTTTTAAAATAATACTTCGATATTATTAAAATCAAATATTAATCTTCTATCATGTACTACTAATAATTAAAATATTTATATTCATTTATTAAATTTTAATCTTTATCAACAATAAATATATGCATTTAATTTTAACTTGTCTTTTTAAAACTTTTAACTTTAAACATTTATTTATTAAATTTATTAATGCAGTATTGGTCATGGCCAGTTTTCCCAACCATATACTATTATCATTCCCATTGAAACGTCTCTCTCAAACATCAGCACAATTTTTACATATCAAACACTCATGAATTACTTTAATTACACTTTTTAAAAGATTGTTATAAACAAAATTAACATCATATAGCTAAATATATCTTAAATTTAAAATTTTTTAAATAGATTGATACAATAATTTATGGAGACCCATACAAAAGGGCACAATATAAATATATATATTGTAATGATATATAAATATGCCGTTACAAAAAGTATTTGAATGTACTTTTTTATAAAAAAATACAAGATTTAAATATACAAATATTTTAATAAAGAAATAACGTAAGTAAAAATAAAAACAGGTATTAATTAATTCCTGTAAATGGAAATGATTGTTTATTAATTGAAAAGCAAGCTAGCCTTGGGACTCTTGTGTAATTAAAAAGTCAGATGAAAATTAGATAAGAGAATAAAGAGAATTTAGCTTGACCAGTGGAAGCACCAAGCCTCTCGGACTTTAACGAAAATTTGGATTAGTGACGTCTTTGTTCGTTCAATCCATAGGAGGATTATAAAAAGAAAAATATTCAGTTTCCTGACAGTTTCCAGCTTGATTTGGTAAGACGAACGATAAGATGCACATATCGTTCTCTCTCACTTATTTTAAAAATGAAAAGACTGTGATACCAGAATGAACCAGCTAAGGCTACCTCCAGAATATCAGACCGGTCTTCCATGAAAGTCTTCGTGGGAATTGCCAACAGGAACCTGAGCTCTTCTACTGTAAGCTATATGAACTAAACAATTTTTAAAATCATAAAAAAAAAGAATAATTAAGAACCTTCATCAGGGTTTGACAAATTTAATAAACAAGCCAACTTAAATGTTAAAATGGACTCTTATCTGATTTTTGTAAGTTTCAAATCAATTAATAATGTTTAATTTTATATGTTTCGCGTTTGATAAAAATCATTTCCATTTATTATTTTATTTGTATTAATATATATCGTTTAAATTATTAAATGCATTAAATTTCAGTTGGGCATAGACGCTTGCATGGATTCGTTCACATTTAATTACGTTTTTGTTTTCATATATGATTAAAATATATAGACATTCGGTAAATAATGATATCTTACGGTGAATATCTAAAATGTATTTATTCGGATGTCTTTTTAGTTATTGGTGTTAATGCGGCATCTTATGATGAATGCCATTGGGTTTCTTGTGAATTCCCTCATGCAATTACATCAATGACTTTATATTTTGATCATTTATGTTTATTTTTGAATGTTTTTGAGCATGTAATCTGTGTAGTCGATCTATGCTCAACATTAAAAAACAAACTTCTATAAATCCATCTGTGCGAATTTAAATAAATGTTAAATTTAAGTCGGGCGTGAATGGCTATATAGATTTGTAAAGTTATATTAAGGGAGGGTAATCTTAGGTTATTCGTTTCGTAGTTGAATTGGGTCAATGGATTGGATATATTGGTGTAATTAGTAGATGTAGTATGAGGTTCGCTATGGACAGAATCGCTGTATATGCCACACAAAACCTTTTTGCCTATGGATGGGATTGTAAGTCGGCAAAAAGGACCACGGTCCTTTCCTATGGAGTTTTTATTTTATTGTTCTTCTTGCCATACAGATGTGACATTCCTGTATTGGACAAGAGTCAATGTCTTCTCTAACTATACTATTCAGATGTCCATTCCTGACAGTATAGTATATTGTGCTGTTGTATTTTCATGCTACATTGAATACATCAATGTATCAGATGGATTGACACCAGTTTGACTGCAAACTTTTGGCCTAAGGTTAAATAAGGTATAGAATATTTTCTTTTGAAATGCAAATCTATGTAGTTTATTCATACGCATGACAATCTTAAAATAAATATAAAATTTCATCTGTGTAGATGATTTAAAAGTTTAAAATAATTTAAATTAAAAGTTATATTAAAATCTAAAATAATGTTATTCCTCAAAATTTAAAATGATTTAAAATTTATATGTGCGTAAATAAATGTTTGTTTGTTATTTACTGGCAGTGGCTTTTATTTTTATATATATATTTAAGATGCAATTAAATAAATTATTTATTATCTCTGCATCTTCATGAGCTAGTGACAATAAGCTAACGGTCTGAATATTTAAATAAAGTGGAATTTTAACGGCGCGTATCTGCCTACTTTATAAATTTTTCTAGGCTCAAAAGCCTAGATGACGCCCCTATAGTGCAGATATCGTAGACTGCTGGCCTCCACTTTCTTCTGGATCGTTATAATATATATATATATTGAGATATCAATAAACATAATTATTAAAAAAAAAAATAGAGTACTGTACATGTGTATGAGAAGGTTATAGTTTTTTAGTTCATATGTAAATTCAAATAATTTAATTAAATAAGCTTGTGAATTATCGATAAACAGAGCAAAACTCTCCATACAGTATTGCCACCTTGCTAAACAGAGTAATCAATGGATGCCAGAAAGCTTGTGCATAAAATCCCTATCTAATGCCTACTCATCCAATATCCCCAGACTAGTTTCTGGCTTGTGGCCTTCGTCAGTGAGGGGCTTTGGATCTGAGAGCACTGCATCTAGATCTTAGGATCTAATGCAACCCTCTAGCAACCACCTTTTATCTCTACTTAACTACAAAACTATGAGAATGAAATTGGAAAACACAAAAAATATTTTCAATCTAAGCTCAATAGCTTATATAGTCATATGGGTCTGAACTCAGTTCAGCACCCATACATTTTGGTGTGTTTGGCTCTTTTACAACCATAGCGACCACTATCCTATTAGGCAGGATTGGTGTTAAACCATTAAGCATCACATGATCACATTTCCTATACTAGCACATTAATTGTTGATAAACAGAGCAAAACTCTCCATACAGTATTGCCACCTGTGCTAAACAGAGTAATCAATGGATGCCAGAAGGCTTGTGCATAAAATCCCTATCTAATGCCTACTCATCTAATATCCCCAGACTAGTTTCTGGCTTGTGGCCTTCAGCTATGGTTGTAAAAGAGCCAAAGACACCAAAATGTATAGGTGCTGAACTGAGTTCAGACCCATATGACTATATAAGCTATTGAGCTTAGATTGAAAATATTTTTTTGTGTTTTCAATTTCATTCTCATAGTTTTGTAGTTAAGTAGAGATAAAAGGTGGTTGCTAGAGGGTTGCATTAGATCCTAAGATCTAGATGCAGTGCTCTCAGATCCAAAGCTCCTCACTGACGAAGGCCACAAGCCAGAAACTAGTCTGGGGATGAGTAGGCATTAGATAGGGATTTTATGCACAAGCCTTCTGGCATCCATTGATTACTCTGTTTAGCACAGGTGGCAATACTGTATGGAAAGTTTTGCTCTGTTTATCAACAATTAATGTGCTAGTATAGGAAATGTGATCATGTGATGCTTGTGAATTATCATTGATTTGAGAAAGTGGATATTATTTACACGTTTATTAAAATGATTCTCTGAATCTAATTTGTGAATAGTTGCTATGGTAGCCTTCAAGATTTAATAAACTTATATAATTCATATTTACATCATATGCTATTCGTTACCCATTTAAAAATTACTATAAACTTTACGCTGTCATCAAAAATAATTAACAAAAAGTATTTTGTAGGGTTTTTAATCACTCAAATGTGTACAAAAATACCAATGCTTTTAACATTAATAAATATTTAAAAACCTCTTTATTATACTCCTGAATTTATTTATGTACGAAAAACACTTTTGTAAAAAAATGTTTTCAAATATTTATGGCTGAAAAAAAAAGTATACCAAATTTTAAAAGAATAATAGAAAACGTAAGATATATTTATGATATATATATCATTATCATCAACCACTATCAATCCACTACAGAATGAAGGCCTCTCCAAGTTCAATCCATCTTCTCCGATCTTCTCCACATCACTCCTGCACACTTTCTTGCTTCATCCATCCATCCATTTATATAGATTTAATATAGGTTAAAATATATTCACATAAATGCAAATGTCCTTCTCTTATTAAACCTTAGGTTATGCTTTTATGTAAAAGAAAATTTTTATAATCACATATATTTTTACATTTTCTTTTCATTTTAAACATAATACAAAATATGCTATTGACGTTAACAACTTACATTTGAATATCATATTATGTATACATAATTAAAATATTGAATATATAATATATGCTCCTATCTATTTTTCTATGTACTACATTAATTTTTTTCTCTTTTTCCCCCTCAATATAAATATAGGGGATTTGAACACAGACTTTTAAGCACCCTTCCACTATCCACACTATCATACCGCTGATACACATGACCACACATGTAGAAAAGATAAATAATCACCAATATACATATTTCGTGCTAAACCAGCACTCATCAGTTGATCCAGATTTCATCTCCCACATATATATATATACTCAGTGCTCAGTTTATATTAAGATAGCAAGTCTTCATACTTTAATGGACTGGCTTCAATCTACTCCAACTCTTCAGCCCTCCATAATGATAATCTGGACCAACTGATGAGTTCTGGTTTAGCACGAAATACATATATTGGTGATAATATATCTTTTCTACATGTCTGTGATCATGTGTATCAGTGATATGAGATAGTGTGGATAGTTGAAGGGTGCTTGAATGTCTGAGTTCAAATCCCTTATATTTACAATTAAGCTCCAGGTATATGAAGAATTCCTGTATATCAAATATTTCCCCCATTAATATATTTTTTAATTTGATTTTTTATTTTCCTATAATGTTAGAGATGAGAAAAATTTGATTATTTTTTTTTTGGGGGGGGCAAACTTAGGATCTTTTAGATATCAATCCAGTTAACTATCCATTATGGATGTGTGGCTTTTCTTAATTAAATAATAATAATAATAAAAATCCTCAAACTTTTCCTTCTAAGATTCAATAAATAAATTATTGATTTAGGAACTTAATGGATTCTTATTGTATTTCCATATTTATTACAATAATTTGAAATTATGTGTATCTGTTTTTCTTAGACAGATTTCAAACTGTTTTATATAAGATTTTTTGAAAGTACTATTAAAATATTATTTTCTCTATAAATATATATTGACAATGTTGATTGAATAATAAAATACTATATTTGTTTCCACTTTTTTCTCTCTTTTTTTTTTTTTTTTTTGTATAATTTTTTTCTATTCGATCCTTTTTTGCAGTACTATTAATCTAGTAATATTAGAAAAACTTGCAAAACCATGAAGTGTTATCTCATACCTTAATAAAGATTCACATAAAGATTTAAATATAGCAATAAGAATATTTAAAGGAAAAGTATTTTTAATTTTGTTGAACATTCTTATAAAATATCTACATTTAGGAATTAGTATGTTATGGTATTTTCAAGAAGTTCTTTCATCTATCATCACACCAAGATATCAAATATATTTTGTTTGTTCTACTTTTATACACTTATTATCATTACATATTACATTATTATCAACTTATCCTATTTTATACATTGACAAAATTATAAAAAAAATCAAACAAATCTACCTTTCTTATACTTATTCAATGCTTATTTTATTGCACAGGATAAGCTCTCCATACAGTAGCACCTAAACATAAAGAATGGTGATCATGTGATGTTTAGTGATTTTAATACCATTTCTTCCCAATAGGATTATGGTGACTGTGATTATTAAAGAACCAAAGGCATCAAAAAGTATGGATGCTGAACTGAGTTCAGATCTATACAAGTTAATGAGCTTGATTTGAAAACGTTATTGTGTTTTCATTTAACTCAAAACTTTATAGTTAGCTAATGAGATAAAAGATCGCTGCTGGAGGGTTGCATTAGATCACTAAGATCTAGGTGCAGCGCTTTCAAATCTGAGTCTCCTCACTGATGAAAGCCACAAGCTAGAAACTAGTCTGGGGATATGGGATGAGTAGGCACTAGATAGGGATTTTATACACAAACCTTTTTGTATCCATTGATTACTCTGGCTTGCATTGAGTAGCACTACTGTATGGAGAGTTTAGCCTCTGTGTAAACAGCTTGTGTACGCATAAAAAATGAGGATCATATGATATTTAGTGGCCATTTTATTAAAATTCGTCCATCTGACAGTTTCAATTGTCCAGCAGTTTTCCTCAAAGCTACAAAACATATATAAATACATGCTTTCTCAGAACACATATTTTGTAGTTCTGAGGAAGATTGCTGGGCAATCGAAACTGTCTAACAGATTAATTTTAATACAATAGGCATTGAAAAAATAATAAGAAAGATGGATGTTTTTTTTTACATTATTATCATATATACAATTATGTAAATATAGGTGTATATCAATATTTTTATATTTCATATAAGGAGAAAATATTAACATTTTGTTTTTTTCTCCATTTATATAAATTCTGCTCTCAAAGCACTGAAAGATAATTTTATTCAGACTTTAATTGCAGTGTCAATATTAATATTTCCTAGTTTCAATACCGTTTTAATATTAATGTTTAGTTACCATGTGATGGAATGTGGTATTTAACAAACACTTCACTAAGAGGTCACAGTATGAAGTAGAAAACTAAAATTTCATTTTGTTACTAATTTGTGATTTTTAATTTTTTTATTATTATATATATATATTGTAACGGTCAGATTCGTCTATCTCACTAACACACTGCAGAATTCAAACCCCAAACACGAAACTGAACACTCTAGGAGGGGTTACCTTCTAGATTATTTTGGTTAGAACCAATTATCCCTTAAAGGTTCTACCTTGTGGATGGAGCAAGACTAGCCTTGCAGATTGAACATCTCTATTTAACGATGCTTGTGAGGAAAGGACTGTTACTTTCAATAGAGTTACAATCCAAAACACAGCGCTTGTAAAATTTATCAAATGTTACATAATTTAACATCATTTTAATATTGGCACAAAGTAAATGTAAAATTTCATAAGTGCTAATAAGGATGTTAAAAATAAATAATAGATTTAAAGTGAATGATTTGAAAATTCATGCTCTCACTTCTAGACACTTGAGATTGGCTTATATAATTACATTTGATTTCGGAAATAAGGTGGATGCTCATATTTCCTTAAAGTCTCTATCTTGTGGCTGGGGTGAGAATCTCCTTGCAGATTGAATACCACTGTTTAACAATACTTCTGAAGACAGGGTAATTACTTTCTCTAAAACACAGCATTTGTAAAATTTATCGCATGTTCCTATAATGATTGTGAAAAAAAAAAAGAATGTTTTTTTTTTTTTTAAAAAACTGCCATTTTATAAGATTGATGATATCATAGGATAATGTCTTTATATCATCCAGAAAAAAAAATGGTGACATAATACATTACAGAGTTTATTCATTGCAGTGTACAGTATTTTGATTATAAGATTAAAATACAGTTAATGTACAGTTCTCAATTTAATTTTTATTCAGTATCCTTATAAGACAATTAGTACATTCTTTAATGATATCCAAAGTAAAGTTTAATGACTCCAAAAGTAAAAAAAATAATATGTGCCTCATTCAATACAATAAATAATCAAAGGTCTATTTTGATGATGTACAATAACCAAATGTATTAACCTTTGTAGCGGCTAGTATTTTATTGGCTGAGTGAGGTAAAATTGTAAACTTTTAATTGGTCAATTTACAAACTTAAGTGCCAATTGACATAAATTTTTATTTTATAATTTTAAAAATATTCAATTGCGGGAAATTTAAAACGAAAAGTTACCAATCAAAAAGCTTTGATGATGGTGATTTTTTTTGCAAATTTTACGTTGTGATAAGTAAATAATATTTGCTAAAGTCTTAACTATTTTTCTAAAATAATTTTATTTTTGGCATATTTTTATCAAAATAATTTATAATTTGTCAAAAAATACTTCTAAAATGGTCTAAAACATTCGTTTATCATTTTTGAAATGAAACAAAAGAAATCGTATTCTTTACTTTTTGACAGCCATTTTCTTTGTTGTCAAAATTTAACACAGCCAATCAGATTCAAGAAAGGGTGTTTTTTTTTTCTTTTGTCAGACCTATACTGACAGTTTTATTGATTTTTTACTTTAAAATAATTCAAGAGAGGGCATAATTGCTGAGATATTTTTGACTTCGTTTAAGGAGAAGCCGTAATTCATCACATCACATCATCACATAACTTTTCAAATGAGTGCAAAATGTCAAAAATAGCATTAAAAATGACGGAATTTCGAGCGATTTGAAACTGCTTCGAGTCAACTCGTAACAGTCACGGAATGTGTACATTAGCTTGTAAACTGTATATTCACTCACTCTTAGGGATTAAAAGATAGAATGGATCCACTTTATCCTGTTCATCGAAACTATATGTATAGGCAAATTTGAAGCATTTGGAACTGAGAGCGTGGAGATTTAATTAATCACTTTAAATTACTTATGGTATGAGATTTGTCAATGATGCTTGCAAAATTTTTCCAATTTATGATATGGAATAAGCTACAGTTATTAATAATTTATAAAAACATCACGCTATATAAATTAAATATTTACATATCTTTAAGTTTTCATTTGATAATGACATATATATTGTAAAAATTTTGCAAGCATCATTAACAAAAATCATATTATACGTAATTCAAAGTGATTTATTAAATCTTCACCCTCTCATTTCCAATTGCTTCAGATTTGCCTATACATATAGTTTAGGTGAAAAGGATAGAATGGATCCATTTTATGTTTTAAAAAGACTTTATCTTGTGTTTGGAAAGGAGAGTATTCATTATAATTAGCGCTCGATCTGTAAAGCCCATGTGGTTATTGATCATTGTAATTGTAAAATTTAGATATCCATAATTGCAAATTATTTTGAGCAAAATAAAATGATTTTGGCCATTATGCAATTAATAGTTTAGTTTGCATGATCAAAGTTACAAAATATGTGTAACATATCATTTATTGTACAATATTTGCCTATTTTTTTAAAAAAAATAAATTTGGGTCATATACTGTACTATTAATAATTAATTTTAAGTTGTGCACTGTATTAACCAAAATATTCAGTCAAATAATTTGAATTAAAACTTCTCAGTTAAATTAAAACTGCTGCATCACCAATCTGAATTATTTTCTATAAAAAAAGTTGGGGGGGGGGAGGAAATATCAGTGGAGATTGATAGTTTCCTAGTAATATCATCTGAAATACCAACTGTAGTTAATTTACATAGAAGTAATCTCAAATTTTAATTTTTTTTACATTATAAAATACCTGAAAAATTCAAACGTAACTTATCCAACCCTTTGAGGGAGATTAAATATTAACTTTAAAGAAATGATCTGAATTCCGATGCTTTGAAAAAAATAGCTTTCTGAATTTAAATCCCTTTGGGCTAGAAAGAGAGATCTAACCATGTACATTAAGCTTGAGTGATCAATGGATACAAGATGGTACAATGTTATAAAATTTTCATCTCTACATTGACCGGATTCTGACTTATCCTTTCATTCATGAAGATTAGGATTTAAAGCTAGAATTAGCCTTTAAAACTGAGGTCTCGAAAATATATAGAAAGTGATCTGGTGACCGATCTATATAGCAATGCAAGTAAATTAATTAGTCTCGGTTTAAAACCTTGGGATTTTATTAAATTTCAGGTTATTACCGTGAATTGTGAAAAGAAGTAGACAAGACTTTAATTATATTACTTCCAGCTTTCAATCCTAATTTTCATCAATGAAAGCAAAAGTCTTAATCCAGTCTGTCTAGATACATAGCGATGTATGATCGGGTGTCTATTCATTACTCAAACTTACAGTTGATTGCTGTAGATTAGAGTGCAGATAATTGTTCTAGATACTTATTTACTGAGCAATAATCACTTGTTCGCCTAGATTGGCATTGGATCAGCTACCTGAAAGAAGAATCTCAAACTTTTGGATCTAAATCATTAATTTGGCAGATGTATATATTAACTATACATAAAGCCTTTAAAAATCATATTTTAAGGAAGTTATAAGTACTTAAGATTTATATCCATATCTAAATAATAGTGTTAAAGAATTTTTTTTGCAAACTTGAAAACCTTTCATATGATTTCCAACTGGCTTACTTGAAAGTTTCTAGGAAAAAACTATATATAATGTCAATTTTACCTGTAAAATTAATCTAGAAGTAAATTGAGATAACCTGTCAAAAATTATAATCTTGTCATGAAACTTTCATTGCCTAACTCATGTAGTCAATCTAAGCTGAGTAGGAAACTTAACCTATTTTTTAACATCAAAAGATGTATAAACATTGATGCATGTTTGTTCATGGTAATGTCGTTAATCTTATCATTACCTGCGGAATATTTCACCACTTCCTGCTTAGGTGAAAAAAAGTTATATCCATGTCACATATTAATTTGTGGTCTCTGTCAGTGACAATTTTAAATTGAACCTAATGCACTCACACATGTACCATGCCATTTTAAAAGTCGTGACTACATGCATTTGATTTTATTATTAGGCAGCATAGGTGTTTTTTAAGAAATGAATGTAAGATGTTTCAAATATCTGAAATAGACTGCTTGTTAGTTAAAACTTATATGTATTAAATAAAGCATCGTGAAAGATGCGTTTTAAGAATTTATGGTGTTTTTATTTTATAAAGACACTTTAATTTTCATTGTCAATTTATCATTTACTCATACCTTGAATTTATATATTTCTCCAATCCATGTAACAGTTAGTGATTTTGATCTTTAATTTAATTTTACGTCTTTAGTAATATCATTGATTTAAAGTATTATACCATTTACAACTTTCTTAAACACTTTATCAATACTCTTTATTTATATCAAACCTAACGGTTTTGACTGCCCTGCAGTCATCATCAGACTATTTATTTATGTAATGATTGTTTATAATGGTCAGGTTAAAATGTATGTTTTAATTTTGTTTATTTTGTGTATTAATTATGTGTATGAGTATGTGTATATGTGTATTAATTATATAATTATATATTTGAATATTGTAGCTCTGATGATGACTGCAGGACAGTCGAAACTGTTAGTTTTGATATAAATAAAGAGTATTAATAAAGTGTTTAAGAAAGTTGTAAATGGTATGATATGTTAAAGTAGAAATCAATACATAGAAAAGTGCTTTAATTTTGTTAGCAACTATGTTGAGATTGCACCACGAATATGACTTTCATTACTTTTGTTTTAACTTGAATGTAACTGGTGAAAATTTGTAGCACTGATGTTTTTGATATTATAGTGCAAAACTGGAAGGTAGATGGATGCAAACTTGTTTAACTATCCAATATATTGATATTAAAAAGTTTGTTGTTTTGCATGTTTTCAGAAATCGCAAAACCGAACCCTCTTGTCAGATATCCCAAATGCTCTCTAAAACTCTATGAAGGCTCTGGTTACTCAAATTTTTGCTGTTTAAATTTATTATTACACTTAAAACATTACAAAAAGGATATATATATATATTGCAAATCTAAAGTATTATACTGTATTTTTATTCTTCTTTGCATTTCATGTTTTTTCCCCCATAATTTTGCTGAAAGTTTGAAAAATAAAATTAGAACAAAAGAAACGGGAATTAAGGATATTAAATAAATACATATATAATTTCAACATTATCGATATGTTAAGTTAGAAAATACATTTATTGATTACCATGTGGTTTGGCGCAGCGTTAGAGTTGTAGACCCAAGTGCTAAAACTCTCTGTATCGCTCAACTTGTCATGTCTGTTTCCCAAGCATTATACAATGTGAGTAATTAACTGTTCATTTATTACCTGTTTATTAAAAAGCTGATTGTTATTTTTTTGTAAAAAAAAAAAAATCAAATATTTACTATTATTTCCACATGATCGTTTTACCTATCATATTTTATATTTTCATAACCAATTTTATGAGTACTTATCAAAAAGTTAGAAGTTTTTATTTTTTTACTGCTCAGTAAATGTGTTTAACTAAAATAAATGTATGCTGCTTAAAAGGTAAATTCGGCAGCAAAATGTCAATGAGGTATTTTTTATTAGGATCAAAATGAGTGATATGTATGTTACAGATAAAGCAGTTTGTATTCATTTTTTACATTCGGGTTGGTAATTTAGCATTTCCAGTTTGTCTCTTGTGAGGGCTCTTTATCATAACAAATAGCTAAGGTGAGAATATTTTAAGTATCCATATGTGTATAGGAAATAAGTCCCGTCCCCCCCAGCAAAAACAAAACAAATTGACTTTTATTCTCATCATAATCAAAAAGTAATATTTTATATTTTTATAGTACACATTTTTTTTACAACAAAATTTAATATATCTGTTTAGAATACCAATCAGAGAAGTTTTTTTAAGAAAATATTTTATATACTAACAGTTTCCTGCGGTCTTAAATCCAACAAACCTAAATCTGGATTTACATAGATAGTACTTGACACACACGCACACACATAAAATTATGGCATAGATTTAAAGGAAAAACTTTGACATACTTTTCATTGCTCTCTATCTAAACTAATCTTTTTTGTTATATCATTTATATAAAATGAAGAGGAGTAATCCAGCCTCCCTCAGGCCATAAATAAATAGCACTTCATATGCCATTATGGTCAAGAATACAATAGATCGTCTATTGTTTGAGCTTTTGCTAACGGTGAAAATTCAGAATGAAATTAATATACCAACCAGATAGAATGGCATTAATAATTATTAAACTAATTAATCAGTGAAGGATGTAGATGGAATCCAAGAATTATTTGTAATATTAGCAAATATTTCGAGAATACCTGATGGGGTTAGGTTATAGTTGAAACATGTGGTGTGAGAGATCAATCTGTATATTTTACATTAGATAGCAGATATTGATGTTACATATTTGTGATATTAGTAAATATATTGAGAATACTTGATGGGGGTTAAGTTATAGTTGAAACGTGTGGTATGAGAGACCAATCTGAATATTTCATCTTAGGCAGTGGTTAATGATATTAAAGTTTAAATTTACACTAAAGGGAGTTAAAATATAATTCTTATTCATATATATATTGAAACTGGAACCATTTAAATATATAATACCATTCAAAATTAGATAATTCAGTATTTAAAAAAAGGGATATGGCTTTATTGCTCGAGAGTTATAAGACATTCAAGCACCAGTCTTACGAGTACTAGAATCAATCCTGGGACTTTCCGATCCCAAGATCAGATGTACCACCAACTGTGACAAATCATACAGGGCTAAAAAAAAGGATGTGGTTCTATTGGTTGGGAATTCATAAGAAGTTCAAGCATAAAACTTGTGAGCAACAGAATCAATTCTGGGACCTCCTAATGACATGTCAGAAGCTTGACCAGTTGTGCCAAATCACAGGGCATTCAGTATAATATGGAACAGAAGGTGAAAAATAACTTACTAATAACAATCTAATTTTAGCTTACCATTGAAACAAGTATGAGGGGAGAGATTTTTTATTTTTTAATCATCTGCAGAAAACAATTTCATTTTATCATATCATTTAAATATGAATAATAATTTATTTGTAAAAAAAATACCAATAAGACAAAGAGAAAAAAAAGTATTACCTTTATTAATTATAAAATTGCTTATTACTGGCACAACTCTATTTAAATCCTGTTAAAAATATTATGTATCAAATAATATGCAATTGTTTTATATTTAAAAATAATATAGGTTTTGTGAAAATGTTTTTAATAATGCTTTGTAAAAATCAATCTTTTAAAAAAGATGCAATTTAATACATTGCAGTAATAAAAATTTATAATTGTTTGCATGGATTGGATTCCACAAAATAGTTATTGAAAGGGATTTACATAATTTATTAACTGTTTATATATATATATATTGAAAAAGTTATTTCATTGTTTTGAGTGAGCAGAAGTTGCATTTGAAGGGAGTGGAGGGGAGGAAGTGCCAAAAGCTATTTAAAATTGGAAAAGAGGAAATAGTAATAGTTAAATTATTATATAATGTCAGTGCAAAGATGTAAATTACACACATTCATTAAATATTAATAATTTTTATTAATCATTCATTAGACTAGAGATTATCCAATAATGAATAATATTTCTGTAGTGTAATTTTCACTACACCACTCTCATGCAAGGTTAGGGACTGATTTCTATCCACTTTTAACATCTTATGGAGGGATGCAATTACAAACATGTGATAAAGATGTCTGACCCACAAAATGCACATTTGATGCTGAGCCAGTACTCATCTGTTGGCCCAGACCACAATCTCTTACACCATATCTTTATCATTGTTTAGTATATATAGATGGCAAAGTAAGCAGATAGAAACCAGTTTCTACCTTGCTTGCATGCTGATTCAGCATGAAATGTGCATCTTAGGGATCATATGACTTTTTCACATCTTTGGTCATACATTTATGATTACATTCCTTTGCAAAGTGTTAAATGCAGAAAGACACCAGTTCTTATCTTGTGTGAGAGTGGTGTAGTGAAAATTGCACTACATAAATATTCATTTTTGGATAATCTTTAGTCTAACGGATAACTAATAAAAATTATTAATATATTTTCATTATGTGGTTAGTGTGAAAGTTGTGAGGGCAGCAAGTTTGACACATCAATTAAACTGTAATAATTTGCTATCTATATATGCTGAACGATGATAAAGATATATGCAAGCGATTGTGGTCTGGGCCAGCATGAAATGTGCATTTTGGGGATCATACATCTTTTTTACATGTTTTTGGTCATATGTTTATGATTACATCCCTCCATAAGGTGTTAGAAGCGGATAGAAACCAGTCCCTACTTTGCATGAGATTGGTGCAGTGAAAATCACACTAAAGAAATATTCATTAAGTAATCTCTTTCTAAGTAAATGGATTTATTTAACAATCCTGATTAAATAATTAAAAAAAAAAAAGCAAGTTTCACTTCTATCTTAAGATGACAGAATAGTCTATTTGATTAGAGTGTCACCTTAAGTTCAGTATTCACAATCTAAAGATCCAAGGTTTGATTCCCATACTAGAAATGTCACTGTCCTGGAAATACATCTGAAGGGGGGTGGGGGTATTGCCACCCGAAACGTGTTTTGTGCCTTACTAATGTTAAATGTATTATAAAAGTTTCGAAAGTAAAGTTTGAATTATTTAAGTAACATTGAATGTACATGAAAAAGTTTGGGAAATAAAATTTGAATTTTTATGATAATCTGTTTAGATTATTTACCTTTTCGACATATATGTGTTCAAGTGTATCAGTGTTATGAGATAGAGTGGAGAGTGCTGTGTCGTGTGAAGTCTGTGCTCATATATATCCTTTATATTAACAATTAGTTCTAAATGAAGGCGATAAGCCAACCTATAATTACAAAGTAATCGTAGAGATTTTTCTTATGTGTTGTTGTTCCAGGTAGTTCAAATGTATATATTTCTAATTTCTTTATTTTCTTTATTCTTAAAGGATTAGATTTGCATTTTTTTTTTTAAATAACAAAATTATATAATAAAATCTTTAATCCAATAACTTCTAAAAAAAGCTCTACATATTAAAGAAAATGCTTTTATGCATGTATGTGTTAAAGGAAGAATGTGGTTTGTCTGTATCATGTTTACCAAAAAATTATGCCTAGATAGATTGTAGTGGGAAAAGGCAGAGGGACGAGTAGTATCGAGTCAGCAAGAAAGGTTTCTGTCTCGTATTCAAACAAAATGATACACCAATTTACTTGTAATATGGCCAATTAGATGAACTTAAAATCTTCCATAGCTGCTGTCTTTCCTCACTCATCTAGGTGTCTCTAATACTTCTGTCCGTGACATTTAAACAACTTAATATCACCATTGAATTTTTGCATTTTTTGAATTATGTTATTGCAGAATATATTGTATATTCATGTGAGACTCTTTAAACATACACATATATAAATTATATGATGGACTTATACAAAAACATGTATACGTGCTTTTGAAAAGGTTAATTGTATGTAAACATATTGTGAGTATTTTATACCGGTAAGATTGTCAAGCAACAATTTTTCTGATAAGTAGCAAACTTTACAGCAAATTTCTAATTTATCACATTTTATCTGTATTTTTTTTTAAAACTTAAATACTAATAAATAAAATAGTGAACTAGTTGAATTTCAATCTGCTACACTTTGAAAAAATAAAAGTTTCTAAATTAGGAAAGATTTTAACGGAATGAGACAAATTTTAATATGTCTGGCAGATTGCTTAAATAATAAAGAAGTTAGTTAAATTAGTTTAGTAAAATGAAAAAAAAAAAAAAACTAGGTCTTTTTCTTTTAATAAGATTCACTTAATATTTCTATGATGAAATTTTTATGAATAATTTAATTTTTGAAAGAGAAATAAATTAATCATTCCAAACTTCTAACCTTTTCAGGTAGCAAAATAGAAAAAACTAAATGATATCAAGTTAAGTTTTAGAATTGGAGTTACAAAATTAATTATCATGAATTTTTTTTATTTATTAAAATAGTTTTTAATTATAGGTCTAGTTATAAATTCAGTTCTTCTTGAATCTATATTTGTGACAACATTTCATTTATATTGAATACATCAGGTTGATAAACATCAAATTGTGTATATTGTATGTAGAGGATCTTGATTTTTCAGCCATTTAGCATGTTGAAACTAAGGCTAGTTTTCTTACATGTCCAACATAGCCTATGTGTCTCTGTAAAAATGTAATTTAATTCTTAAATAAATACAATGTATCAACTACTTTGATTACTTTTTAACAAAAACTTTTATTGGATCTATATGCATACACAATCTTACATTTTGACTGTCCTGCAGTCTTCTTTAGAACTATGATATAATGAACAATATAAAATAAAATACAGAACTATATAAATAATACCATAAAAATTGTAAATAATATTAATTATATGATAGTTCTGAAGAAGGCTACAGGGCAATCGAAATATAAGATTGTGTATGCATTTAGATACAAAAAGGGTTTTGCTACAAAGTGCTCAAAGTAGTGGGCAAATTGCATTTATATAAGATATTACAGCAAAATAAAAGGACATGGTGAATTTGGTAATATATCTAAATAATTTAATTCTCTAATGATCAATGAATTTTACTGGCAGAGTGTCAGATATTGATTCTATTTAGAAGGTAATAAACCTGCCTCAGTAGTGCCATACATAATATTAAATCAGCAATGTTAATTGCGAGGATACTCTCATCACAGCCAAGATAAAGACTTTGAGAAAATAAGAATGACCAATAGTGATGGGAATTTACTTTTTTCTAAATAGAATTATAACTTCACATGATCACTATCTTTTATACTAGCACATAATTGTTATTAAACAAGGCAAAACTCTCCATACAGTAGTGCCACCCTGTGCCAATGGGAGTAATGACTGTATAAGCTATTGAGCTTGGATTGAAAATATTATTGTATTTTCAATTTCATTCTCATAGTTTTGTAGTAAAGTAGAGATAAAAGGTGGCTGCTGGAGGGTTGCATTAGATCCTAAGATCTAGGTGCAGTGCTTTCAGATCCAAGACTCCTCACTGACGAAGGCCACAAGCCAGAAACTAATCTGGCGATATTGGATGAGTAGGTACTAGATGGGGATTTTATGCACAAGCCTTTTGGCATCCATTGATTACTCTGGTTGTCACAGTGGCACTACTGTATGGAGAGTTTTGCCTTGTTTAATAAGAATTATAACTTCATTTTGTTTTTTTGAATAAAAGGTCTTGGCCATGTTTGTTCACTTCAGAAAATTGATATTATATATCATGAATTAAATATTAGAAGAAGCAAAATATTGCTAATTTTAATACTTTGAATTGGAAATTCAGTAGTGTGTAACTGAGCATGCTCAGAGATTTTGATTGTTAATCAATGTTTTTTTAATTTTATTTTAAGAAACTGATTTTTTCAAGAACCTATAGAACATACTCAGTTTTTAATATTTTATAATATATGTATTGTTTTACACATTGATGTGTGTGTGTTTTGTTATTTATAAAGGATGTTACACATGGTAATAGAGAAATAGAGTTGAATTCCTTCATGTGTGTGTATTTAATTTAAAAAAAACTATTAATCTTTAACTGGTTTAAAGTTTATATTTGGACTAGGGATAATCTGTAATTTAATAAATGATTAGTGACAATAGTTGACGTTTTTATCTGAGATGGTTTCTATCAAACTTGCGAGTACAGTAAATTTGACACTTGTATATCAAAATGTATTAAATTATTTGTGTAATATTGATATATTTTTATATGAGAAAGTAAAATATCTTTAATCTGAAATCTGTTTCAAGAGCTTTTTAGGGTTTGTGAATTTGTTACATGTAAGGAATAGAGGTTTTACCCCCTCATTGCAAACCCAAACTTTGTTTAACATGGAAAAAAATAAACAGCAATCTGCAATTAGACTTATTAATTTATAGGGTTTTTAGGATTTTTTTTAGGAGGGGAGAGGGCTATAAATTAATTTATTTGTTGTAAAAGGTTAAAGACCACTTTGTTTGAATATCAGAAGTATTTGAGTAATGGTTATTTGAAAATATATAATTTTTATTTTTGTTTACTTTTTTAATAAATCAAATATAAGCAATTACTAATTAAATAAAGCTACTTATATAAATGCAGTTTATCCATTCAACTTTTTTCTCGTGTGTCATAGCCTCAGCCGAGAAGTGAACCCGCTAATCCGGGACAACTGCTTGTAAAGCAGCCATCACTGACCTTTCGACCACCAATGCTTGACTATTCATTCAACTTTGAACATTTTTTTGTGAAAAAAAACATTTATTATATATATGCATATGCAATTTTATGTTTCGACTGTCCTGCAGTTTTCTTCAGAGCCACTTCTACTTTAATTTTAAAGTGGCTTTGAAGAAGACTAGGACAGTCTAATCATAAGATTGTGTATGCGTATATGTACAATAAAAAGTGTTTTGCTAAAAAGTGTTCAAAGTAGAGTGGATAAATTGCATTTATATAAGACATTACAGCATCTAAAGCTATTTATGATAAATCCATATTCACATAAAGATGTATATAGATGTTCACACACATATATAAAAATATGGCATACATTTAAAGAAAAATTAGATAGCTTTCATCATACTATAAGTTCATAAATTCTATAAGTATAAAAATATACAACATTTGAATAATTGATATATTTTCCAGGTTCATCTGGCTATGATTTTTATTATAAATATATCAATATTTCACGTGATCACACACACCACCTGGACGATGAATAGAATACTATAAAAAATAGTTGCAGGGGTACTGTAAACAGTGATTGATAACAGTGTTAAGTTTTACTTATAGAAAAAAACAAACTTGAAAAATGAACTATTTAAATTGTTTTTTTAAAAAAAATTCCAAATAGGAGGTTTGCATGGGTCATCATGTTTGTTGATACAGTATGATCTTTTGAGTATGTCAATGGCTTCTCTGATCTTACATCGATGTAGATAGTCAAAAGACTAAATTGTATCAACAAAGTGATGGCACATTGAAACCTCCTCCTATTTGGAAGAATATTTTTAAAAAAACATCTAAATATTTTTCAAGTGTATATACTGTACTTGATTTTTTTTTATTATTAGTGAAACATTAACATTGTTATAAATCACTGCTTACAATATCTCTACAACCATTTTCATGGTATTCTATTCATCACCCAGGTGATGGCTTGTGTGATGAAGCTGAAATGTCCGTATATTTATAATAAAATCATATCCAAATGAACTTTGGTAATATTTACAACTGTAACCTGTGAAAATTTTCGTATAAACATTTACGTGGTGTGGGTATATATATACACCGTGTTTCCCTGAAAATAAGATCAGGACATATTAATTTTTGCTCTAAAATTTACCATAGGGCTTATTTTCAGGTGGTGTCTTATTTATTCAAATACAAAAATATACATTGGTTCATGTATTTCTCTTTAGAGAAAGCTGTAAGATTCTTACCACAGGAACCTCACCCTCATGCCTTTTATGTACTAGTTGGAATAGCTTTCTTTTTGCACTCACCTTATCAGGCAATCAGAATATTATTCTGTTTACATATATATTATTAAATCAATTGTTAATTGAAGACTTGTCGAAGACAGGAGTGGTAACAAAACTGATGATCACAGTTAAGAAGGATTGTCCACACAAAAGCAACAACAACAAAAAAAAATACAAGCACAAAAATTCAGAAAATGTTTCTGTATTTTTTTTAAAAACTTTTCTTCATGTGAAAGATGGATGATTTAACTTAAGCTAAACGATTATTAAAATCACTTATAATTTTTTAAGAGGGGAAAAAATGTTTAAGAAATCAAACTAATTTTTTTTTCTTAAATATTTAAAAGCTACCACGATGGAACTCTAAAACCAAATCTGAGTTTTAAATATAAATAAGTACCTAAAAATATATAAATGAAATGATAAATTGTCGATAGACCGATTTGTGATAAATAAATTGTTTCTCTATACAGGTAGAATTATGTTTGTCGAAAATGATTGACAGGAAAATACAAAAGAACTATAATATTTATATTACCATTTATTTAAAACATTAATGTCAGTAATATTGTTTATTTATATATTCATTACTTTATGATTTAATGTGTTCGTCAACGGGCTGATAATTATAATTAGGGCTTATATTTGGAGTATAGCTTATATTATAAACATCCTGAAAAATCAGGCTGGTGCTTATTTTCTTGTTAGGTGTTATTTTTGGTGAAACGTGGTGTATATATATATAATGTATTGTACCAGTCAAAATATGCTTATCCATCTAACGCGAGCTGGTACTCACAAAATGTACTTCAAACCCAGTCGAGCCCGAGATTTTGGTCAGGGACCAGCCTGGATTCGAACCCACTCTCCAAGCCCCAGATCAAACACCTAATGGACAACATAACAATGATGGTACACGAGAATTAATTCTTAATCCGGCCCACTAGCAAATCGGAGAAAACATAAGACTCATGGACTTAAACATACACATAAACAACTTAAATACTAAAGACATTCCAAAGATAAAATCTAATATATTAATTTAATAGGGGTTTTACTAATGAAATAGCTATGGACAATTAGTGAATTGGATTGATTTAATAATGAGACAGAAACTGATATATGATGAATTAAAATATATTTATTGACAATTGTTGTTGGCAAATGCACGCAGGCATTTTATTTATAAAGTAACATTACTCTAGGCCATTTAAACAATAATTGATACGTTGGCTATTATTTAATTGCGCCAATATTATTTAATGGAAACAAATACCCTACTATATAACTAATCACTACATTAACTTTTATTAGTTATGTCCTTTTATAATCAGTTCGAGTGGCTATTTTACATGAAATCAAACCAAGTCTGGAGTGAAACTTAATAATACATCTGACTATAATAATTTTATATATCAACTATGGGCTTACAAAGCATCCCAGATAGCTTTAGATCGAACGGGTTTTCAAGAATGCTTCGGATCAACGCCGAAGACTGCATATCAGGGAGGAAAGAGTTGGCTATAACGATTTTACTAATATGCTAGGCACAAGTAAAATATAATAATAAAGTTGCTCTGCGGATGGAAAATAGTTTTAGGGTTTTTGTGACAAACAACGGTTTACCCAATAACCGGTGTCATGCTGCTAAAAAGGGGAACCTTTATTTGGTTCAATGAAGGGGGGGGGGACTTACGTGCTAATCTGGCCCGTAGCTCAGACTTCGCTACTGCACTACCCATAAAAGAGGAAGATGGGCTGGACTTACCGTGGCTCCATCTTATATATATAAAACAGCACAACGAGAAAATATTAATAAGTTTCACATCCGCCAAGCCGAAGGATATTATAAATTAAATATCATATATTAAATGAACACCAGTTCATCAGCTTGATCAAAAGAGCCAACTCTTCTGTAGCATGAGAAATACGATATGCTACTGACGGGAATATATATATCTATACAAACTTTACTTTATCACGTTCAATCTCTTAAGTTACTTATAACTACTAAACTTTTAAAAAGAGTGAAAAGTATATTTAATAAGGGACTTACGAATACTTAACTAAAAAATATACTTATGATTACACTCCAGGCTAGTTTAATCTTTAGTAACATAATAATTAAAGGTTGAAAAGCCACATTTTATATTTATTATTAATTAATTTACTAAATGACAAAATATGAATTTGGGTTTCGAAACAGCGCACGAAATGACGCTATATAAATAATAATACGGAGATTTTAAATTTATATCTTTAAAAACATATTCTATAATTAAATGCACGCAGTTTCGAAACATGGGCATAATTAATAATAATTAAAATAAGCAAAAGAAAAGCAAAATATAACTGCAGTGATTAAATTATATAGCAAAACATTAATTAACACAGAAATTTCGCAAAAGTATTTCATTTATAGAGAGAGTTTACAATATTGAATTAATAAAGAAATTTACAAAAGTATTTAATTTTATAGAATTTAAAGATTATTTGGAAAAACAATTTAGGAAGAAGTTTCAATAATATGGTTAGCTAACCTGTTTTTGAAGAAATAATGATTGTTTTTGAAATTCACACAGAGCTCTGCTATTTTAAATAATATTATAACAGTTCTATAGCTGGACTGGATAGATTCGAGCTGGAACGAAGGTGAGTTCTTTGGCGGCTTATGGCATGTTCTTATTCAGTTGCGAGACGATTTAAAATGATGTTGGAACGACGGCAAGTCCCTTTTAGCGGCTTATGACATCTTTTATTTGGTGTAAGCTTGTTGGTTGTTGCTTCGGCATTTGATGGATTGAACTCGGCGTTCCATCGCGGGAACGGCAGCAAAATTTTGCCTGACTTTAGCCAGACATGGTAAAATTAAACAATTTATAACTTGTGATATTAATGGCTCTTCAACAGCAATATGGAGTCTATCTTTTCGTTTAAAATAAGCCCTATTTATACATTTCAACTAAACTTTAACACCTTTTTGGAATTTCATTAGCCTCGGGACCAATTGACTTTTAATTAAACAAAATAATATAATCCAATTTCTACAAAAGATAACGTCTCCGAGGTGTTACATTTAATTTACTTAAAATTATTAAAATATATAAATCATATAATTCGATTCAGATTTCACTAATTAAATTCCTTTCTAGGTGTTATAGAATGTTAAAGCTTAGCAGAAGGAACAGTATTCTGATTTAATGATAAAGTCTTTTGTTGCAAACAAAAATCAATCAGTAAACTAGATTTTACTTTTTACCCGGGGTGCAGTCACTAATTGATCTCTTGCTTACACAAAATTCTCATTTTTAATTACAAACGGATGATTTTTATTTTACTGAAATAAATAACTTTTAAACATATTTGTTTTTACAAAATTATTTGTTTAAAAAAAAGCAAATTTAAAGAAAATACAGTACTTGTGTATAATTCAACCGATGACATTTTTGACTTACTGATTTCCCTTCCGGTAGACATTGACGTTTTTTGCATGACAACATTGTCATGGTAACCAAGTGACTGGCGTGATTAATCCATCAGAGAGTCAATTTTTTTTTTCACCCGCGAGATTTAAAATTCGTAGAGAGGTTTGGGAAATTTTTTGATTTTTCTGTCTATTGCGATTTTGCTATCCACGGCATCACAGTTACTTTTTTGAGCTGTTAATTTGGGTAAAGTGTTTTATTTATCTGTTTATTTTAAATTTACAAAAATTTTTTGTTAATATTTCTACAATTCTGAAACTTACATTGAATTACGTTTAATGTGTAAATAATTTATTCTCCGGTAAAGTGTTTTTTATTTATCTGTTTATTTTAAATTTACAAAAACTTTTTGTTAATATTTCTACATTACGTTTTTAATGTGTAAATAATTTGAAATAATTTTTTAAATCAATTTTGCAATATGCAGTACGTTTTAAAAATTACCAAATGCATGTAAAAGTGCGGCGTTTTCTGGACGCCATTAATACCAGATTTGCATTAGATCGCGTCTTTTTTATTTAGGTGTTTATTTAAAATTTACAAAAAGTTTTTGTTAATATTTCTACAATTCTCAAACTTATTTACAAAAAATATTTGTTAATATTTCTACAATTCTCAAACTTACATTGAATTACGTTTAATGTGTAAATAATTTTCAATAATTTTTTAAAACAAATTTTGAATATACATTACCAAATGCATGTGATAACAAGGACGCCATTAATGCCACATTCGCATTAATTCGGGTAAAGTACTTTTTGTTAATATTTCTACATTACGTTTTTAATGTGTAAATAATTTGAAATAATTTTTTAAATCAATTTTGCAATATGCAGTACATTTTTAAAATTACCAAATGCATGTAAAAGTGCGGCGCCATTAATACCAGATTTGCATTAGATCGCGTCTTTTATTTAGGTGTTTATTTAAAATTTACAAAAAGTTTTTGTTAATATTTCTACAATTCTCAAACTTATTTACAAAAAATATTGGTTAATATTTCTACAATTCTCAAACTTACATTGAATTACGTTTTAATTTTATTTTTAATTTCTGAATTATATCATACAGCTATGAGAGTAATACAATGTCTGATATACGTGTACGCCGGGCCTGCGGCCCGACAAAAACATCTGTAGGCTCCCCCCCGCCAATTCCAGCGCTACGCGCTGCTGTATTCTAAAATTGAGAATAATATTTTGACGCATGCATGTACATTTTTTTTTTTAGTATTTGCCTGACCTGCATCAGATATTTTTCATTTTTGAATATTTTTTAGCATGTGACCTGGATAATTCAACCGATGACGTATTGCCCTGAAGGCATATCAGTCTAATCTTGCGATTTTTAACGTACCGTGTTCACGTGATCTGCGGACACATTTTAGCGATTACATGTGTCTGCAGATCACTTGGAGATATTATCTTAAAAATCGCAAGATCAGACGGATATGCCTTCAGGATAATACGTCATCGGTTGAATTATGCACAAGTACCGAAAATACTTTAGTTTCAATTATATATGTAAAACATTAAATCAGAAAACCGTTAAATATAATTTAAAGAAAATGTTTTACATTATCTTTATTTAAACTTAAATATATATATATATATATCATTCCTATGTTTAACTTATCCATCCACATACGAATATAATAGCGAATATAATTAAGAATTGACTGAAAATTAATAAAACATTTTATAATAAATTATGAGCATTTCTCCGCTATAATTTTATCAAACCTGTCTAATTATAGCGTGTTTCGTCTGTAAATGGATGATGCAATTCAAGCGGCCATTATAGCAAAGTTTTCCAGCTCGACTTATATATAACATTTTTACATTTCAGATAGATTCGAAACTAGTTCAGACGAGTAGGTCATTAGGTTGATGGTGAAACGGAAAGGGATTGGAGGTTTTCGTTTCAGTATAAAACATTTTATGTTTAATTCCAGAGTTGAATAATATTGCATTATAGCAGTATGCTTCTTTCATACTATATATAAAAGAAAATATATATCTTTCTGACATCATTAGCAACAGAATAAAATAAAATTGTTTATTGCAAGGCATCTATTATTTGAAATTCTATTAGAAATATGATTTTCTTAAATATATGAATTGTCAATATCTGCAAAGCTTTGTAAATGTGATAATTGAAAAAATTCATTTTGATATATCACAGCTATTAATGTTCATAATTTTTTCAACTTATGCATAAATCATGTTACCAAGAAATTGTCAGATCTGACTTCATATGTATGTTGGGTAATTATATGTGTATTAAAACTAATAACTCTGTGTAGGTTGCCTGCATTTCTTTGAGTTTTTCTTGTTATCTCGAAGCTGTAGGATTATATGTTTCTCATTTGTTGCTGAAGTATGTAATGTGAGTTTCAATGACAAAAATGCATTTGGCTTAACATTTTCAATGGAAATTTAATTTTCATCATAGTGAAAAATGTCAAGCTGTTAAAATTGTAGTCATAACTACTGTGTCTAGATAGTATCAGTAATTAGTATGCCAGAGAGAAAGAAGAAATTTTATTTCTATGAGAAATGTACTTCTCACTTGCATAACCCCCTCCTCCTTTTCCAGTGTAGAAAGAAAATATGAGTGTTTTTTGCTATTTGTTTACAAGTTAATTTTTTTTTGTAAAATTGTTAAATATTTATTTCTTAATAAGTATATGTTTTAAGTCTCTCTTTTGTTTGAATATATTTGCCTTTTAAAATAAAATTAGTATATTGGAATACATATATGATATCAGATGTGGTTTTATGTAAGTTGGGATCATGTGATGCCTTATTGATTTTATACCAATCTGCCCAAAGAATAGCAGGTCTTTATAGTAGTTAAAAAAACTAAGATCATCATAATATATAGATGTTGAACTGGTTTGAGATTTATATGAATAAGCAAGTTGGCTTAGATTGGAAACAAATATGTTTTTCAATTTTGGCTATTTACTTAATAGTCAAACAAAGTATTAAAGATGGCTGCTAGAGGAAATATGCATTAAATCCAAGTCACTTCTCACAGATTCAAAGTTCCTTATTGATGAAGTTTGTATGTTAGAAACTAGTTTGGGGACATTAGATATGAGATCATTTGATAGAGATTTATTAAGCATTACCACCTCGGATCTATTACTAAAGTTTATACTAAGTTGCATAACTGGTAACTGGTGGGAGAAAAAATATTTGCAACTGAACAGCAAGGAATTATATTGTTACTTCACTTTATTAAATAATACTTAATAAAGAGAAAGTATTTTTAAAGACTTTAAAATTATATGGGCTGAAATTGATCTAAAATTTGAAACAAAGCAGATTGCCATTATTTTTGAGCTTGGACCATGGCTAATACCGAAGTAGTACTGACTATTAAAAATCATAACTATTTTTGGAACTTCAAAATTGGTCAAATGGAATACTACTGGAACATAGTTTAAGTATTTTCCTGAAGGTTTGTGATGATAGTGTTTTAGCTGTATTTATATATTGGACTATTTCCATCATCTAATATGAGTATTAAATGTCTTTAGAAAAATTCAATTTTATTTAAATAATCCCACATCCATTCAATTATTAATAATAGCACACAAGTTAGTATATGCTCGCATTTCGAGAGATATTATTCTCCCCTCTTCTTCATGTATTACTGGTCTGACCAGTGATAGTACGGAATCAAACCTGGACCCTTACATTCTTGAGTATTGATTTTTAAGGTAACACTCTAACCAACAGGGAGAGTGTTACCTTAAAATTAAATACTCAAGAATCTAAGGGTCTAGGTTGTTCGATTCCCATGCTAGTACTGTCACTGGTCAGGCCAGCTATACCTGAAGAAGAGGGGAGAATAATTCATCTCAAAACATTGTGCATATACTAACCTGTGTGCTATTACTGACAGTTGAATGTAATTGGAATATTTAAATAAAATTAAATTTTTCTAAAGACATTCAGTATTCATAGTAGAAATCATCCAATATATAAATACAATTATAGGTTAAGTATGTTTAGAATTTTGCTATAAAGCATCAACTTCTTTATTTACTGCTTAGAGTTATCCTTGTCTTTGTACATAACATTTATATTATTAAGGTTAAACATGTCTTATTTCATTTTTGTGATTTTACAAAAAGTTGAAGTACATTTAGAACCAATTTTTGAATGATTATATTAATAGGTGTTCTATTTGATTTATATTCATATTAGCTCTTGATTCAATATATTATATTGACTGACAATTTGGAAGTCCACACTCCATGCAATATTACCTGTTTCATAACTTTCTTTTTTTTAAAGTTATTATTAAGTCTATTAAAGGATAATAGAGGAATAAAAATAAACTTTATATTAGTTTGGCATGTGGGAATAAAGATTGCATGTGGATATAGTATAGAGAAATGTGGTATTGTCATCATTCAAAAATTGATAGTAAATATACTTTTTTTTTTTTAGGCAATGAATAGGAAATGGGTTATATGTTTAGCCTTAATAATGTAGGAATTTTAAGCTAAGAACGAAACCAGCATAAATGGAAAGTAAAATGGGTATTATCCATAGTAACATCTACAAACCAATAGTATTGATTAAACCAGTTTTAATATTTGTTCTGTTTATAAGAAAAAAGTGTCAATAGTTTGTTCAGCAGTTTTGAATTTCAAATAAATTTTACTCCATTCCTAAGTCTTAATTATTTATTTAAATTTTAGGAGGTAATTGTAAATTAATATACATTTTGTGTTATAGATATGTTGCTGAAATCTTTCCTCTCATGTCTACCCTTATATCAGATTTTGATAAAAATTTGGAATCTATTTCTTGGATCAGTAATCACCATTTTGATCATTCCTGCTTGGTAAGTTACCTTATTGAATATAATCAGTAGTTTATTAAGGGAAAAGGTGATTGGTTTATTCTTCAAGCTGTCTTCGGTTTCATTATGGTTAATTCTACAAGTTGTCTTCAATATCATTTCTGAATCAATGCACATTTTCCATAGTGACATTGTTTAGTTATTTGTCACACCGATTTGAAGGTATTAATGTGTCAGAATCATAAATTGAGATATGCAATGTGACAGTGTACCATATTTTATGGATTTTTGTAAGACTCCCTGCTATCATTAAATCTTACAAACAATTTGAAAACATTATTGTAATTCATGATTTCACTGCCACATAAAATAAAATGTATTGTTAACATGTTGTTCCATCATTGTGACATATCATGTCACAATTCATGGTCCAAACATGGTATCTTAAATATTTTTGTGTTGAATAACTAAATTATGTCGCTACCTAATACTTGTTGATTCAAAGATGACACTGCGGCTTCTTGGAGAGAGAACCAGTCACTTTTTCAGAGATAAAATATATATGTACAGACAGTTTTATGTTATATATATTGTAACAGTCAAAACATGTCTATCTCGCTAACACACTGCAGAATTTAAACCCGGGACATAGAACTCAACACTAGGAGAGTTACCTCCCAGAAATCCCAAGTTCGAATCCAAAGCCCAAACTCCACAACGCCCTCTATGCGATAACACATTTGATGCTACTAATAGTATAACTTAATGCCGGTGCTGGTGATCAGGGAGAAAACAAAAGACTCTAAATCTAAAATAGCCCTAGGTTAATTCAACAATAACTTATAGATGTGCCAAAGATAAGTTTAATGTACTATGTAATTTATATTGCACCCCGAATAAATAGAGAAAAAGAAATAAATTTATAAATAAGATTTTAATGATTTGATAAAAAATAATTTAGCGATATAACTTTGATAGTTATATAATAAACAAACAAGATGGCTGATACCTCGTACTTGGGTTCGTTTAAATAACATGTCTAAAATATATTGACACGGTAGGCATATGCGAGTCACATAAAGTCTAACACAGAATTTGCAATATTCTAAAATATTTGTAATTGGAGATTTAAATGGAGATCGAGAGTCGCTCGCGAATAGATTATAAGATCGAGCTACACTGAACGGATTTGAAATTCATTTGAATAGAATTCTTTTAATAAGTCAAGGGAAATATACAGTGGTGCTAGCGAGTATATGCTGAGGAGGGTGTAGTTTATGAGTATGCAACTTTAAAGGATGGCAAAAGGTCTTGGCATTGGATAGGCATTTTGCCTTTTATCAGGGATGTCTCTAGCCCACTCACAGCTCAAGCCTGGCCCGCACTCAGGAGCTTCGTAACTTTGGGGACATACGCGAAATAATTCCCATGTGCCATTTTAGCACAGGATTGGGAACCGGGAGTAAAACAAGGGGGAATGGATTTGAACGATGATGACCTTTGCCAACAGGAGGATTCCAGCACCCCTGCATATTTACTAGCAACACAGCTTAAATTTCATAAGAATTTATAAAACAAAGGGCAATTCATTAAGGAACAGAAATAGCTCGCTCTCGACTTTCATATTTTAATGGCCAGCAGACTCTCAACGAAACTTAAGATAAATAAATACTTATTTAACAAAATTCTTATACGCAAAAATATTTTAAAACATATATAAGAGATACTTTTAAATATAAATGATGGGATGGGAAAAATGCGTGTTTGCGGTTTATAAACTAAGATGGCAACCACGCATCATTTTACTTCCCTACGCAACTCGCATTAGTCTAAAGAAATTAATTATATATTTCTTCATAACACATTGAAATAAGACACTTATAAATATAATAGAAAATCAACCCAAGCACAAGTTCAGCATGCATTAGAAAACGTTTAAATAGATACATTTATAGAATATACAAAATTGTTAGCTATAGCTCGAAGTTTTCTGAGATCTCGGGTTGATTTTAATTACCTTGTTCTTTTAACTATGTCCGTGGCATTTCCAAACTTGTAGCAAAGTTCTTAAATGAAGTTATGATTTTCTTTGATTCACGGTTCCGCGGCAGCAGTTAGTAGATTTTTAGGAGCAGCATTTCATTGGGCTGGTTTAGTTGGATTTGATGATACGGTGACAGGACATCGGATTTTGAATGACGGACGGCCAAGGCACAGGATCCCGAGGAAAGACAACTATTGCCCCGTTACCCTGACATTCTGAGGTTAAACTATTTTAAAATGGATTTTCTGTCACGATCAGGTAGATTAATTAATAACTCTGTCTCTAATAACTCTCTCTAAAAAATCCTAATTACAATCAATCGGCCCTATTTATATGCTCTCCTTGATTACAATCTAACCCTGTGGTGATAAAATCCATTCTTTAATTATTACACATTTGAAAAACACGGACTGCATTTTCTAATTAAAATCTTTACGTAAACACTGCTTTATCTTATCAAATGTACTGGCACCAATATGATTAAAATTAGCTACTATTGTTCTTTTTCTACCCTCACTGATTTAAAAATGATGACATGTTTTTGAATAATATTTTACAACACTTTACATTTATCAAACATTATTTCTGAATTTAATTTCCCAAAATATTTCTCAGTGATATTATTTCTTAAAGGCAAATAATTATAACGAAATAACATCACAAATAAATTGATTCAAAAACAACTTTTAAATAAAATATTTTGATAAATTTTAAATATTATCGAAGTATGTGTATAGATGAGAATATGTGACCGACTTACTGTACAAGCATATATACGTAATATATACTCGACGGTTTGAAAATAAAACCGTTTAAAAACAATTTTAATTATTATTAAACCCCGGGCACCCCATTATACATATAAATTTAGGCGGGATTTCGGTAAATATACCCAGTACACACACAATACGATGAAATTAGGGTTTTAAATAAGGCGTGAGAGTAGGAAACAGGAAGGCAAGGTGAAACTAAGATTGGTAAGGCATACCTTACTGTTTCAATATATATATGTCATATTATTATTACTATATGCGGGATATACCGTGTAGTGATAAAGCTAAATGCTGACGTTTCAGTACAATATCAAGTACCTTCCTCAGAGCGTCCTCTTTCTCAAATCATAAGAATGCGTGTGAGATTTAAAATCGTTTTTATCTTTTTCTTTCTCCTCATATTAAATTCTATTGGTTGAGAAGTTTTAAAATTTATTTTCTCTTCCAATAGCTTCTTCCAAATGTTGTTAATCTTCTTTAATTCACACCTTTCATTTATGCTCTTGGGCCTTTTAATAATTTCTATAGGTTCTCTTAGCAATCTTTGGTCATATTGTTCAGTTTTTGCTAAAATGTTTGTTTTTTCAAAATTGATATCATGATTTGTTAATTTTATATGAGAATAAATAGCTGATGAATTGGATTTTTCTCTGACTGCCAGAATGTGTTCTTTCTTTCTAATATTTATTCTACGATTAGTCTGTTCAATATATGTATGTGAACAGACCCTACATGGAATTTCATATATACCATGACACTCCAAAGCAATTTTATCTTTAGGAAGTGGAAATATTTCACTAATTTTTTTATAAGTAGTGTAAACTGTGTGAATATTATTATTCTTTAAAATGTTACCAATTTTATCAGTTACTCTTTTTATATATGGCAAAATTTTCTTAATTTCTGATGTATCAAAATCTTATTTATTTTTATATGTATAAGCCTTATTAATAATGTTGTAATTAAAACCATTATCAAGAAGCATTTTATTAGTAGCAGAAAGGTCCCTGTGAAAATGGCTATCATCAGAAAGTCTCTTTGTTCTATCCAGTAATGTCTTTGCCACGAAAAATAGTTGTGCAGGATGGTGATGAGAATAAAAATGCAGATATCTCTCAGTGGGTGTTGGTTTTTTATATATACCATGGGATAAAGAACCATCTTCCCTTCTTTCAATCAAAACATCTAAAAAAGGTAATTGATTATTTTTTTTTCTATCTCCATGGTAAATTTAATATTGTTATGAAAAGAGTTTAAAAAATTAAAAAAGTCATCAAGAGCATGCTTGCCATGAGGCCAAATAACAAAGGTATCATCAACATACCTCAGCCATATAGATGGTTTTTTAACTGCTGAAGTCAAAATTTATTTTCCAAATCCTCAATAAAAATAGAAGCTAATGCTGGAGAAATTGGTGAATACATAGCTAGACCTGATATATGTTTATACATCTGTCCATCCAAAACAAAAAATGTATTCGATAAGCAGTGTTCAATCAAAACCTCAGCAAAATTAGCCAACTGCATATTTTTTAAAACTTGAATAGCTTCATTTACAGGTACACTAGTAAAAAGCGAAACAATGTCAAAACTTACCAAAATATCATTCTTAGTCAATTTAATATCCCGGATAAGCTCGAGAAAATGATATCAATTTTGAAAAAACAAATATTTTAGGAAAAATTGAACAATATGACCAGAGATTGCTAAGAGAAGCTATAGAGATTTTTAAAAGGCCCAAGAGCATAAATGAAAAGTGTGAATTAAAGAAGATTAACAACATTTGGAAGAAGCTATTGGAAGAGAAAATAAATTTTTAAACTTCTCAACCAATAGAATTTAAATATGAGGAGAAAGAAAACGATGAAAACAATTTTAAAACTCACATGCATTCTTATGATTTGAGAAAGAGGACGTTCTGAGGAAGGTACTTGATATTGTACTGAAACGTCAGCATTTAACTTCTTCACTGCACGGAATATCCCGCATATAGTAATAATAATATGACATCTTTTATCCATGAAAATATTAGAATTAATATATATATATATGCAATTTCAGCTGATAATGAAACATTATACACATTGAGATTGATGATAAGGAATTGGTGCAAGTTCATATATATGTATGCTTAATTTTTATATGCAAATATAAACATTCCCAGCGATTAATATTACATAATACATCGAGATTAATACTCTAAAATTGGTTGAGTAAATAAATGAAATACTCTCAAACCAAAGCACAAGATAAAACTTTTTTAGAGAAAAGGACAGACTCTTTACCTCAATTGTTTTTCTAGAGGCCTATCAAGTATTTTGGAAAGAAAGCATGAATATTTTTAAATCATTCGTATTTCTTTTTAAAGTTATATTTTAAATTGCTTTATATTATTCTAATTGACATTTGTGAATTTTTTACAATTTTGTCAAGACCGATTCAGTTAATGAAATATGTAAATACAATTATCCCCTGCAATTAATATTAATTTGTATTGTTTCAGTCACATATTGTGACATATTATGACGCAGGTATGTAATTGTAGTAGAAATTTAATTTTGACTTTATGATTACATTTAGTAACTTCAAAAATTAAAAATAAGCATTAAAATATAAATTTTTGATTTACTTTTTTTGTTGTTGATCTTGTTTAAACATTACTCAACTTTTTATTAAAAAATAATACGAATTTTACATCAAACTATTATTTATATGCCTGTATGTTTATCATAATTAGTTATATTTAAGTGTTTTTATTGCTGTAAAAGAAATGAAACAAAAATCAGTAGTCACAAGAGGTCGATCCATATTCTTACTTAAAATTTACTATAAACATTGGTGAACTGTTTAGTGAAATAATTATTTATATTTATAGACATTACACTTTTTAATATTAAAGGTATTTGGTGAATTAGAATTATAGGAAAGATGATTTTTTTTTTTTTCTGTGTTAGTTCAAATTTTTGTATTTAGTTTATATATAAATATTAAATATGCATAGCTTAATGTATATGTGATTTAAACGGCAATAACTATACTTCCAGAAGTTACTTGTAAATGATATTTTTGCATCAATAGATGCAAAGAATAGAAGGTCCATTGTATTCTTTGATTTATTGGCATATGAGAGTTGTTTAAGAGGCATAATTACTTTTACCTAAATTATATTTTTGCAACATAAATGGGCAAATTCAAATTTAGGCTAAGGCAAAGAAAAACCAAGACCTCATCACTGAGAGATGAAAATATCTTTTATAACTGGTGATGATCACATCATAGTCCAACCATATTTTATAGTCTATGCTTTGACACTCATCTGACCAGCTCAAATTGTCTTGGGATTTATATTCTCTATCTCGGTTGTTTTAGCTGCTGTGTTTGGGAAATTCTCAGCTGCCAAAAAAAATCTCTATGCTTGACCTTCATTTAAACCTTACATCATAAATATATTAGGAAAAATACATTAACTGTTATACCTTGAGACCTTTTGATGTTTAGATAAAGTGTTGTAAAATCACTGTTGGCTTCTATTAATGTCCTATCTTACATTTGAATCTTCAAATTATTTTGTAAGATAAGACCGTTTTAGCATACTTATTTGTAATTCCAATAAAAATCTTCATCTGGTAGCAATCTTGGGGTTATTTTTTGAGTACATAAGCTGTTTAGTCCAGTAATTAATTATTAACAGTACTGTTGATGTTCACATATCTATTGCTTGTTCACAGTGTCCTTTGCCTTGAACTTTTGAGACATATAGTTATGAAAATAAAATATAATTTATCAAAATTAAATGTAAATATCACTTACTTATTAAAAAATAAATATTTATCAATTTAACTTTAAAAAACCTTAAAGTAAAAAAGTATACTTACTTTTCTGCCAACATCAATATGAAGTAAGATAATCTCTAAAATCCACTTATTTTTCTTCTCCTTCCTCTGATTATTGATTACAGCTGATGTCCGTGAATAATTACTAAAATATATATACTCAACCATTAATGAAAGATATCTGTATGAGCTTTACCATATCAAATAGTAGTATCACAGCCATGAAAATGAGAGATACATGCAGTTAGTGAACGTGTGAAGTGAAAGTTCCAAGATTCACTGATTATAATATTTTTAACAGCATCACAGATGTATTAGTACTTTTGCTAATCTCCCATTCGTATTTGTCAACTTTCCACATGGAATTTAAAATATAATTTTGTACAAAGTAAACATGCATTTATTATACAAATGGAATCATTAAAATAAGTATATCAACATTGGGTCTGGGGATTAAACTGCACTATCATCTGTCAAATACTGAATACTCAAGCTAACAATAGGTGGTACTAAAGTAGAGAAGGAAATGCAGCTTGATTAGTTCACTGCAAGATAAAGACTTTCCTGGTGTCCATTTAAAAAGGGTTTCGAGAAGACATCATTCGAGTGTCTAGTTGAATTTCTGGATAGTGACTTTTTTGTTGTTGCTTTTAGAACAGAATAACTAGATACATCTTCACTGACCACTGACACTATGGTTACTTGGGCTAGTTATGGATCAACTATTCTGAGATATTTTTTGTAATACTTTATGCTGAGATGAATCCAAATTTTTATTCAAATAAATGGTGATTACATTTCATATTTACTTTCTGGTAAAAGTAATAATTTAATGCTCAGATTTGTGTGTTTAACCAGTTCTGTGACTTTGACTTTTTATTTCCGCTAATGTTTTAACCAATATCTCCAGGGTAGTTTCAAGCTTATAGCTTTCATCAATAAGGAGTTTTGGATCTTGGATCCAGGAGTTTTGGATCTTGGATCCAGTCTGAACCTTTAGGATCTAATGCACCGTGTCTCTGCTAGCCATCATTTACCTTTCTGTTTCACTCTCAAGCTATCAGCCCAATTTAAAAAACATATAAATGTTTCAATCTGAGCCAACTTTCCTTAATAGGTATTTACAATTGAAACCATTTTGGTTTCTATATATTATGAAACCATTTTGGTTTCTATATATTATGGTTCCCTTAGTTTTTTAATAACTACAGGCACATTTATATTCTGTGGCCAGGAATAGTGTAAAACTAATTTCTCACATGATTATCATGTGACTCCAGCTTATTGTTGTTTCAGCAGCATTTTTTCCCCTCTCCATATCTATATATCTTACTGTGGTTTAGATTGAAAACATTTATATGGTTTTCAAATTAGGCTTATAGCTTGATAGTGAAATAGAAAGGTAAATGATGACTGGCAGAGGAAATGTGCATGAGATCCTAAAGATCTAGACGCTGGTCCAAGATCCAAAGCTCCCCACCAATTAAAGTCATAAGCTTGAAACTAGTCTGGGGGTATTGGATAAGATAGCCTGGATAAGGGTACCATTCCACATCTATCATTTACCAAAGCTTACAAGATGTGGCATGAAAATGGAGATGATGCAACTGAAAGTAAATGTTCTACCCTAATTCAATCTTGAGGTGACCAATCCAGAACGGAGTTAATTGTCTTTAACTTTCATTTTTAATTGCTTGTTCTTTGTATTGTATGTCTTGCATTTTTGTTTACTGCAAAAATTATTTTCATCAATGTAATTGATAAATAAAATAATGTCACCATGGTCTGACCACTTTAAATTAAAAAAAAAAAATGTTGTCTAGTTTCAATCTAATGGAAGCAAAATTTAATCCTCTCCCCCCACAATACACTATCATATTATGAAAAAATCGCTTATTTATAGCATATTGTATTTTATCCAAAAATTGAACAATAGCACAAATGTACGGTGTATGTGGAATCATAGCTGTTAAAATTGGCATTTCGATTGTAAAGCATTGGCCACCCCTATTAATGGGTCAAATAGCGATAACAAATTATCTCTGACAATGATCGATTGTCATCACTTGGTCTTAATAGCCCTTTGCCTAAATATTTCCATCTGCCTTTGTAGAGAACCTTATATTGGGTTTATACTTTTGGATATAGTTTGATTATTAAAGAATGTTAGAAATATAAAATCATTGGAAACATTATTAACCTTCAATTATTATCTACTGGTTTGCCATACCAGCACATCAATTTATCAGCCGTTAACTTAAAATGTGCATATCTGGGATCATGAACACTGGACTACCTTCTTTCTATAATTAGATGCAGAGAATTATGCGTTTATATTATTCTGCATAATTTAGTTTCATTACATGTATTGAATGCATTATCTAATACCAGCGTGTAGCATTTGTGTAACAAATTTAAACTTATTCAGAAATTTAATTGTAAAGTAAATGTTATTTTTCTTCACAAAATGTTTGCATTTTTAATCGTAGGTCTTTGTGAAATAATTTCTATCAAACATGTTAAGAAATTATGCCAAAATTGTGTATTTAATAAAAAAAAAAAATGTTAATGGATTTATTGCTCGGAAATTCATAAAATGTTTGAATGTCTGAACTGTGATCGCCAGTATCGATTCTGCGATCTCCTGATCCCGATTAGGCCATTCTACCAACTGCGCCAAACTGTGCAAGGTTGTGTATTCAATGATTAAGGAATGATAGATTCATTTTTTTTTTAAATAATAAATTTACGTTTTTTAAAATCCTTTTTGTGAAACATGGAAGTTTTAATTCATTTTTATTAATAAAATTATATATAACTTTAAAAATGACTATTTTATTGAATGCTACCTAATTAATTTCTCAACCATATGTGATACTGGCATGTAGTAATTGTAAATTTTTATACGTTATTAAATCCCTGAAGAAATCCAATTTTTGTCATGCTAAGCTGGTTTTATTATATCTATATGTTCATGTTTGTTGTTCATCATTAATTTTAAATCATGATAACAATAATCATTATTCACAGTGATTGTTTTTATTTATCATTTTGTTAATACAAGTGTTGTACGTTGTTTTGTGCTCAGCTAGGGTGGTAGATTGGAGCTCAAGTTCATGAATTGTGCTCATTTATGTCATTTTCAGTACTCAAACTTCTCATGAACTTCTGAGCAACAAAACATTCAAATTTTTTGGGGGGAGGAAGGGATGGGGCCTTTATAGTTTGGTGCAGTTGTGGAATAGCTGGTTCTAGAGCTCAGTTCTATGATATGTGGCCCTGACAGTCACTTCAAGTGCTTCAACTTCTTACAAACTCTTAATCAGTAAAGCTTTTGATTATTTTCTTAATACGGATTGTATTTATTTTTCATATATGTGTACCTATATATGTATTGAACGGAATGTGTGCTACAAAAAAAAAAAATGTCCAAAACTTTCAAAAGCTTTAATTAAAATTCAATTTAAAAAAATTCACTTTCAATTTTTTTTACTAACAGTTGAATTGTTTTTATATACAGGAAGATTGAACTTGACTAATGCATTCCTGTAGATTATAAAAAATTCAAACAATGCTAAGATCTAATTTACAGTTAATATGTTAAAAGGATTTGGAAGATAAAAATATATTGATAATATATTCTCTGATTTACAGATAAGAGAGGTTCATATTTTTCTAAATGTGTGTAATATATATATTAGGCACTATTATGTAAAAATTGTTGTGGCAAGTGAAATAAAAACATTGTAAAAAAAGAGAAGTGTGCTTCCGTTCCTAAAAATGTCTCGCTTTGTCACTGCCATATATATATTCTATTAATTTTAGCAATCCAATAAACAAACAATGGCTATGCTGGGAATATGTAGTAATATTTACAGAGAAATAATTCTCAAATGTGCATACTACGAGTCGAAGTATCTGAAGTCATTTTAAAAAACCTGCAAATTACTCTCTTTTATAAGGTGAAAAATGAAGCATTTTTTTTATAGCATGCACATTTGAAAGTTGTTATATCACAAATATTACCCTATATATTGAATATTTCTGTAGTGTAATTTTCACTATACCACTCTCACGCAAGGTAGAGAATGGGTTCTATCCACTTTTAATACCTTGTGGAGTGATGTAATCATAAACATATGAGCAAAGAGATGTGAAAAAGATCCATGATCCCCAACATGTATATTTTGTGCTAAACCAGCATTCATCAATTGGCCCAGATCACAATCTTTTACACATCTTATTTAAATGTTCAGTTTATATAGATAGATAGATAGATAGATAGATAGATAGATAGATAGATAGATAGATAGATAGATAGATAGATAGATAGATAGGTAGGTAGGTAGGTAGGTAGGTAGGTAGGTAGGTAGGTGGGTGGGTGGGTGGGTGGGTGGGCGGGCGGGCGGGCGGGCGGGTGGGTGGATGGATGGATGGATGGATATGGAACATTGATGTAAGATATATGTAAGAGATTGTGGTATGAGCCAGCTGGTTCAACACAAAATGTTCATTTTGGGGATCTCTTTGGTCTTATGTTTATGAATATATCACTCCACAAGATATTAAAAGTGGATAGAGCCCAATCCCTACCTTGCTTAAGAGTGGTGTAGTGAAAATTACGCTACAGAAATATTATTCTTTATTTGGATAATCTCTAGTCTAACGAATGTCTAATAAAAATTATTACTATTACTTTCTATATACATATTGTATTTCATATATATTTATATATAAGTAAAAATCAGTCATATATCACATGACCTATATAGCTTGTATTACCAATATGTAATATATAAAGAGCCTGAGTTAATATTTTGGCTTGAGTTAATATTTTGAATCTAATGTCCTAGCACCTCACTGATGAGAGCCATAGCTTGAAACCGGTCTGGGGATGGGGACCATCAATAAAGGCTTCTGGTATTTTCTCTTGTAGCATTTATCATAAAAAAAATTAAAAAAATAAGCTTGTTTAGAGGCTTGTTATATATTATTTTAGTAAGTATGTGAAGAGTTGGACCTATATGTAATTATGGAAAGGTTCTCCCAAAGCAATTATTGTTAAATGATTGATTTGCACTATTCAGTCATGTATAAGGTATAAATAAAGCCATCTCCTATTACTATCTATTGTTATCATCATTCATCATTTTCAATCATTATTGATCCACTGCAGGATAAAGGTCTTTCCAAGTGCAATCCATCTTCTCCAATCACTAGCCTCTCTTTCCCACCTCATCCCAGCACACTTCTTATTTCATCCATTCATCTCATATATGGCCTTTTCTAGGTGTTTGACAATCTCTTGGAATCCAGTTTATAAATGACTATTATTGATAATTTCAGTCACAGTGATGAATTTTAAATCAGTGGAGCAAATTACTGATAATTAGTTTTAAGTTGAATGGAATTTTTAATTGCGCAAAGCTGAGCCATTTTTATTCATTCTTAAACTTTGCAAATAAAGATTCAAATGATGTGTATGTATAAAAATAAAATTACATATATATTCATCACTATATTTATATACATGTTTCATATATTGTACCACCAATGAATATATGGGTTAAAAACACACATATTCTGTGTTATATATGTAATCATTAAATAATAAATGATCAAATTGATTTTAAAAGGAAAAGAAAAATGATAATAATGAAATATAAATTATAATATGTTTTTAAAGAGTTTTTTTTTTTTTTTTGAAACACAAACAAGAAAAAAATAAAGTATTGCGTCACCTTTTCTTTGAAAAATAAAAGAAAATTTTAATACTAAAGAGTGAGTAGGGGAGGGGATAATTCTTAAGCAGAAGTTAGAATGAGCTCTCCTTTTTATAAATAAAAAAAGAATGAATGTAAAAATTAAAATAAAAATATAATTTGTAACAAGAAACTTTTGAAATTTGCAATTCATTAAAGATTGCCTGGCTGATAAAAAGAAATGATAACTCCCATTTGTACTAATTAAAGAAACAAATGAAAAGACTGCAGACATTATCTTATCAAAGTATTAGATTAATCTAAACAAGTGATTAAATTAAAATGGAATTCAAAAATTAATTAAGGAACTATAAAATTAATTAAACCACATCGAAGGACGATAAAGAGAAACAATGAGAAAGAAACATATAAAAGAACCAAGAGATGAGAAATTATCATTCATTCAGTATCATTGCCATTCAGATTGTTTCAGGTGCAGTAAAATTATTAGTTAACACTGCTGTATTATTATAAAAATTAAGAGAAGATGGCAAAAAGTTATCCATGTTTTCAAGATGAGTGTGCCTCGACTTATCTTCACTGAGCATACAGTACTAAACAACAACTGAAGTGTGTGGCTAGCATTCGATCCCAGTCCTCAGGACCTGCAGATGTTCTCCACATGGAACTCATGCCCATCTCATGATCTGTGAACTACTGATAATCTTTCTCTCTTCCCCTCATTTCAAACTGGAAATCAATAACAAGCCAAAACCATTGATGAAAATCAAAGGCCAACCAGTTGGTAATCGACAAATAAGGAAACAAACAAGGATCTGTATCCATGAAAGTGCGATGTGCTATCTAAAATCCTAGATAAATGTAATACTTATTCCCCCTTCTAAAGATTTGCATATATATGTGAGTGAAAGAACTTTAATGAACTTTAATGGTTACAGCCAACGTAGTCTTTAATATTGCATTCTTATATTCATATTATGTTATACGTAGGTGTGTGTGTGTGTATGTCATTTTTTATTATGTCATATTATACTTATGCTTGAGAGTAAAATAAAATATTTGTTTGCTTAATTGTTGTCTGATTGATTCTCTCTTCTAACTGCATCACTAATAGGTTAAGTTATAATTAACTGTAAGTGTTGGAAAGTGTGTCAGAGATTCCCCTCGCAATTGAGAAAAGGAACTAGCTTGTGATATATCAAGCACTGGATTATGTACCTGTAGTCTGCGCATGCTGACTATATAACCTGTGGTTAGTGGGCACGTGAGGTTAACTCTCAAAACAAATAAACTGTTCGGATGGCACAGGTTTGAATCTAGCAGTCAAGAAGTGCTATAGGCTGGAAATGTGATCATAGGCTATACTTTGCATAGCTTTGGTCTGGTTGTAGATATCGTGGATGTTTCATGTATCTGTGGTATTATACCTTTTTGCTTGAAGGGCCAGTCTGCTGCAGTAGTGGAAGTGCAACCTGAGTTAAAATCGACATCTAAAGAAAGTGATCAGAGCAATTTTTTCCGATCTAGTTTAATATACATATTTATTATACAAAATTAACAAAGCATATGACACACTTGAATGAGAAGCTATAAAGATACACAGAAATTATTACACGCTAAGCGCTTTCGAGGCATTTTGCCTCATATTCATAGCGGTACTGTGAGCTGCAGAACGAGGAAATAGGGCAAGAAAACAAAACAGTATGCAAAGCATATGCAAATGAACTAGATAGTCCAACGTTTGGAGATGTCAAAGCAGGTATCTCGTCTATTGATGGAGTTATTATTGCCATTAATAAAATATGCTTCTCTGATTTTCCGCTTGATGTCATTTTTCTCAATACAGACTTTTAGGGCTGGAGGGTTCAAACACATGTCCTGTCTTCTTGGAATGCTCTAAAAATGTTGATGAATTATCAGCCCTATTATATGTATATCTGTGTTGTGCTGTCCTGTTGATTATGCCTGCTTTGGTTTCTCCAAAATAAATGGCCTGGCAACCAGGTTGTGGGCATGATATGCTGTAAACAACATGGGGAGTCTAAGAAGGTTCAATTTTGTCTTAGAGTTATTGATTAGACGATTAGTGCATGGGTGTGTATGAAAGCTAATTTTAAATTTATTGGACAAAACCTTGATTAATTGATAGGGCATTAGGTATGTGGGGAAGAGTAATATATGGAAGTTTAATATTGTTTTTATTGTCTATGATTTTCCTATAAAATTGTTTGATTTTATTGTTAATAGTGTTGAGTTTATAGCCCGCTTGTAGTAGGTCTTTGGTGTAAAGATGTATATTATTCTTTCTATCTGCTTCAAACTTGCACAGCTGCATATATCTATATAAAAATGCTTGCAGGCCTGCCAATTTGTGAGAGCTTGGAGAGTTGGAGTGTGGGTGTATAAAGCCTCTGATTTCAAAGGGCTTTATTATCATTGAATAATTTATAATTCTCTCATTGTGTGTTAACCGAAGATCGACGTAATTTAGACTTTGGAATGTGTTTTCTGCTGTGGAATTGATAGTTAGATTAGTGTTATGTGTTAACTCTTGTGTAATACTATTTATAGTGTGCTGGTTAGCTAAAATAAATATATCATCTACGTACCGCATGTATATAGTGTGAGGGCTGTCAGCTTGATATTTGGACGTATTTATATATATATTATAATGGATTCAAACACCGACTTTCAAACTCCCTTCAGCCATCCACTCTATTTCATACAATCGATACATGTGACCACACATGTGAAAAGATAAATGATCTCCAATATACATATTTTGTGCTGAACCAGCACTCATAAGTTTGTCCAGATCATTATCTCCCACACACACATATAATCAGTACTCGGTTTATATTAAAATAGCAAATCTTCAAACTTTAATGCTCATACTTTAATCTATCCCACCTTCCAACTCGTCAGCCATCTATACTATTGGAAATCTGATGATGAAACACCCAAATCCCTTGTTAATGCCAATATTATTGTCATTCCCATGATAACTAAGTCAATCTGACCTCTCATGTATAGGACTTTGTTCATTTAAGTACACATATGAGGTATGGGAAGGATACAGGCACAATTTGTAGTATTTAAATACAAGTATAATTAATATTCCTAGGGTTTAAATGTAATATAGGGGATTTGAACACAGACTTTCAAGCTCTCTTCATCCATCCACTCATCTCATACAATCGATACACATGACCCCACATGTGAAAAAGATAAATGATCTCCAATATACATATTTCACGCTGAGTTGGAGGGTGAGGTAGATTGAAGCCTGTCCATTAAAAGTTTGAAGATTTGCTATCCTAATATAAACTGAGCACTGATTACATATGTGTGTGGGTGATGATGATCTGAACCAACAAATGAGTGCTGCTTCAGCATGAAATATGTGTTGGAGATCATTTACCTTTTTTACACATGTGTGGTCATGTGTATTGACTGTATGAGAAAGAGTGGATTGCTGAAAAGAACTTGAAAGTCTGTGTTCAAATCCCTATATTACATTTAAACTCCTGGTATATTAATTGATTTAAATGTTATATATATATATATCCTTTAAATCTTTATTTGCAAAGTTTAAAAAATGAGTGGAAATAGTTTGGCTGTGTACATCAGAAATTTTATTCAATTTTAAGTAATCAGCAATAAACTCAATGGATTTCAAATTCATCTCTGTTGCTAAGTTACTAATGATAATCATTTGTATGACAACACAAATAATCATATGAGACAACCATATTCATATGGCATAAGTTATCAAATACTGCAGTAAGAGGAGAGACTTTCAATCATTTAACAGTCAGTTTTGGGCGACTATTTTCCATAGTTATATGCACATACATAGTATCTATAAATAGACATACTTTAGTGTAAATTTATTGAGATGTAGCAATTCTTTGTCCTGTTAGCAGAATATGACCTTTTTGATATGTAACGCACTATACTGTAATAGAAGTATTATTATTGACTACGAACATATTGAGTATAGGTACTTATTATTGTTTGCAATATCTCTTACTTCTTTTTCAAAATAATTATTGTGGAAATTAAAATTACCCTGAAAATTTTTAAATACTTTTAACTAAAATTTGTTAAGTGATTAGAATTAATCATCAATAATAACTAACGTATTGAATATATATTTTTTATTCATTTGCTTCTTAAGCTCTTCATTTGAATTATCATCTCATTTTCAAAAATTTTTTTAATAACTATTAAATATTATATAATTGCTTCTTAAGCTCTTCATTTGAATTATCATCTCATTTTCAAAAATTTTTTTAATAACTATTAAATATTATATAAGCCATGTCATTCTAATCTGCTTCATGTTATCCCCTCCCGCCTTAAGATTGATGAAGGGTTGGTAATTCTATCAATACATCATTATTCTCCATCATTACTTTTTTATCTATTTTTGCTTCGGCAATTCCATCTTTACTAGCTTTTTTTTTTTCCTATTGATACTATTTTACTCTTTTCTAATTTATCAGAGGTACTATTATTATTTTTTTTTTATTCCTTTAGACTGTATACTGTTTTTATTTATATTTGCCTAAGCTTTATTTGTTGCTTATCTATCTATAGAAGATAATGTTCGCCATCTTTAATATTTATTATACTTTTATTTCCTCCTTTAATTATTTTTATGAGTAATCCTAAGCCTTTTTAAAAAAATTTTTATAACTAATTATCTTCATGGCATCTATTCCCATTTGTGATATGAAACATCTTTTCTTGATTAATTTCAGAACCTTCTGTGCATAAATTTTATGTCCAGAAATCATTTCGCCAAGTTAAATATTACCCTCTCAAAAACTATTCTTTACAACAATAAACTTGTCTACTTCCTACTCCTTATTATTCAATTATTTTTCCATCCCTGATCCATTTCTCCTCCTCCTCCTTCCTCTTATTCCATTTTAATCAAAGCTGTTTCACTTATTCCACTTTCCTGATCTCATATTTGCCAATTTCATTACAAAAAAACTAAATGTAGCATTAAGCTTCTTTAATGTTTACTATTACACTGGTCTTTATCCCTGTAATAATCCCAAGTTTTTTCCATCTTTATTTATTTATTTTTATAATTAATAATATTCATGGTAAAGTTTTTACATTTTGGTTTAAACAGTTGAAAATCTTCTGTATGATATGATGATGATGATGATGATGATGATGATAGTGTGATGTCAAATGGATTGCTTTCACCAAAGTCAAATTTCTCAGCATTGGTTATACGTCCAGAAATCCTGTTGGCTAAATTAAATAACCCTTTCTTTTCTTTATAGCCCTTATATACCACAAATAAATTAATTATCTACTTTTATTTATTATTACTCAATTATTTTTTCATCTTTGATTCTTTTTCTTCTTCCTTACGCATTTTGATAAAAGCAGTTATAATAGTTTCTATATCCTGGCCTCAATTTCACCAGTCTTATTGCAAAAACCTAAACCAAAAAATGATAAAATCTCTTACGTTTTTCATTCCTTTTTATCTTTTAATTCATCCTGTTTTTTTTTTTTTACAATGTATCCTGATTCTCTTTCATCTTTCTAGTCTAAAAGTATTTGTTCGATACTCTCTCCACATAAACTACATCTATAATCCAAATTTATCTTCCATTTTCACCTGATCCTGGCCTTGCACCAAATAGTACTAACCTTCTCTTTAGGTTACCATACATTCTTTCATATTTCAAATAAATTTTTATTCTCATATAAATCTAAAATTATTTTTATTTATATTCATTTTTTGCAATGCCTTTTTTTTTTTTTCTCTAACCAGCTTATTATCTATCCTTTTTCAGCAACCCACAATTATATACCTATGATATATTCTCTGTACATTGATCTTATTTTTTATATAAATGGATTCAAATAAATTGGCCATCCATTATCATCTCATACTGTTAGAATCTTTTCTGTAATGTGCTTAATGTCCTTTTCACGTAATCCAATTAAACACTTCATTTACGAACCCATTTATATTCATATGTTGTAATTTTCCAATTATTTTTAAATTTATTTTGGTTCTCTCTCGTTTTCAGTCTACAATTCACCATCCAGTGAATATGTACTTACTTCTTTTCGTATTATATCTAAAAATGTCCTAGTTTCTTCGATAATAAAAAGCTATTTCATATGCTAAACAACTACTACCTTTGCTTCCCACATAATTTCATGCATCATTTTTGTTGTCCAAGAAACATGTTAGATTTTTAATGAATCCCATTCTACTTTTTCTTCCTCTTCTCTAATTTTCAACCACATAATTCTTTCTTCCATTTATTAAGTTATCTACATACCTAAACTCCTTCAATTCATCACAACAAAATCTCCCATTTTTTGGTCTTCAATTTTGTCCTTTCCATTTCATACTAGAATCTTAGACTTTTTTCCACCAAATTTAATTTTCATACTTCTTTCTGCCTCTCTACATTTTTATAATGACAATGTTCTACCCTCTTTACAAAAAAAAAAAGAGCTGTCATATTATATATTCTTGCGGTTGCAGTTTTAGAAATCCACACCTCTATCTCTAATCTCACTATTTAATCTCCAATTCTCTTAGAAACAAAACAAGTAATAAAGATGTAAATGGATTTCCCTGTTTCAACTCAATTTCACACTTAAATTCCACAAATAGTCCATTCCCACTGATAGTTATTATAAAATTCATAATCATTCTTAACTGTTTAAATTTCTTCCCATCTTCATAATTTATTTTAACCATCCTATCATTTGCATTTTGCAATATTTAAAAATGCAGTTGGGTTATTTTCAAGCAATTGAGGTATAATAAAGAATAATTATTCTCTTTTCTTTTTCTTGAATGAAATTTAATCTGAATCTCCTCTCAAATTTCACATTTTTCCATCCAAGTTCCAACCCTATCCATTAAGATTACTGAAGAAGCTTGTATTTCATGCCGAACTAGCACTCATCTGTTGGACCAGATCACTATCTCCCACACATATATACAGTCAGGTTCAGTTAATATTAAGATAGCAAATTTTCAAACTTTAATATTCACCATTCTCCAACTCTTCAGCCACCCATTTCACTGAATGTCTGATGATGGAACACTCAAAGCCCTTGTTGATGCCAATATTACTGATATACCCATGTTGACTTATAAGTCACATTAGTGTTAAGATTTGTAGAGGTCCCTACTGTCGTTTTTCAAGCGCATGATCCCAAGGTTATAATCTTAATATATATTACTTTACGTAATGACTATGCGCTTTACAAATTTAATTATTACAACTTTATATACACAATATATGTGTATTTAAATATTATATATATATATATATATTATAGTGATCAATTACAGTTTTATACAGCCACTAAAATCAATGTGTCTGAGTATACAGATTACTGTTCCATCCACATATTATTGTCACAACTTCGGATAAAGTGGTATTTCATGTAATTGAAAACCCTGATCTTCATAGAAAGTGTGAGTACCAGAAACGACAGAGCTAGGACCATGGTCTTTGACTTTTTTTAGAGTTCATTTTTTTATCACTGCACCAAATTGTTCATTTATCAATCAATTTTAGATGATTAGGAGAATTGTCAATGGGCTAAAATGGTTATTTTTAATTATTTTTTACTACATCTGGTTGTTCATTGCGCTGCGAGTCTCTTTAAAGCAGGGTATTGGGTTTTAATTTTTTATATATATAATGACAAATTTTTTTATTGCTCAGGATATCTTAAGAAGTTGAGTGCACGAGAATTGGGATCGGTCCAAGGTCTTATGGTGCAGACTCTAGCATTACCACTGCAAAAAACCATGCCCTGATATATCGATATTATTGTGTATCGTAAATGAAGTAGTCTGTGATGCAACATGCCGGATCCTGCTAGAGAGGCAATGATTCCACACCACATGGATACCAGTTCTGATACATGAGCATTATAGGGCCAACTTCAAATGGGGTGGTCAATACCAACAAAATGGAATATTACTTATTCATACATCAACCTGTTAGTGCAGTTAATGGCTCTGCTATGAATCTACCAAACCTAGGACACCCACATTACCAAGCCAGCCTTGATGGAAGAAGCCAATACCAGCAATGGATTTGAGCCAACAACATTAGCAAAGTGTATTTAATATTCGTCTGTACAAATTTTGATATGTCAATAAATACAATTTTAAAATAAAAAAAAACCATGCCAGATTTATGATATATATAAAACAGTTATTTCTGAATTGAAAAGCAATGAATTGTTCTTTTATTTTTTTTTATTTTTTCCAATATTGAAAACAATGATATGTTTTAAAAGCTGGCTTGGTGAGTTTTGTTCAGTAATTACTATATTTGGCGTCCAGTGAGGAAAAATCTCCCATCTGTCCTCTAATCCATTTCAAAACTTTTCGTAAAAAAAAAAAAAATCATACCGACTTCTTGACGATAATAATAGTTCAGAAGAAAATAATTGCAACTTAAAAAAAAAAATCTGACAGCCTAAATGAGAATATAGAGAATTAAAAAGAAACATGAATTATAAATTATCACAAGAAAAAAAAGTTTGGCAGATTTGTATTACCGTAGAAGGATCTAATATTTTATTTTCTTAAAAAAGAAAAGGCTTATTTGTCTTGAAATATTAATAACGATGTCTCAAAAGAAATTCAGTCTTAAACTATCATCAAAAATGGAAATTGATTAAATCATTTATGCTGTTCTTTTATGTAAATTATAATAAAAAAACAGTTATATACAACAGCTATATAAATATTAAAAATAACTATACCTAAAAAGTCCACATCGGCATATGGTTTAGTGCCCTTTGCCAAATATTTTTATTTCTACTTTACTTTCAAAATTAAAACTTTATTTACACCTTAGAGTAGATATAAGAAAAATCAATGATAGCATAAAATGAGGTCAATCAGAAAGTTTCAATGAATACATACAAATGTGGTATGCAAACCATGTATATAGAAAAATCAAAAGTTGTATTAGATCAATAACATAGTCTCAAGAGCTACATAATAAAATTATGATGGGCAGATTAATGCAAGTATGAAAGAAACATAAATAAATAAATATAAATAAAATCAAAGATTACACTAATGCCTTAAGGCAGTGCGTCATATGCATAATTTGCTAGGGATATAAAGTCAAACCTATATATAAGGTTTAGAAATTCCATTGATTAACCCTTTAACCGCTAATTATATTATTGGTTGTATGAGGTAAAAATCAAATCTTTTAATTGGCCAACTCACAAACTGAAGACAAAGCCTATTGTTAAAACATATTCGCCTATAATATTAAATTCAACTCAGATACGTTTATAAAAAGTATATTACTAATTTTTCAGGTTATGAAAGAGAACGAAAGTTCTTTCAAAAATAAATTGCTATTTATTTATTATAAAATATATTCAATTTCGGCAAATATAAAGCGAATGTCTAAACAAAAAAGTGCTGATGCAAACGCTTTTTTTCAATTTTACGTTACGGAAAAGTAAAGATTTCTTTTTGCTAAATCTTAAATATTTTTACTAAAATCTTCAATATTTTTCGAAAATAATTTTGTTTTTTTAGTATATTTTTTAAAAAACTATTTTAATTTCTCATTTTATATTTTTTTAATACTTAAATTACATTCGAAATGAAAATCTCAGCATTTTTCTTTATTTTCTTTGATCAGGCGGTTTCTTTGTTCATTCCAGCCAATCAGAATGTCTTTTTCAGCTGAGAGCCGGCTGACAGCCAATCACCGACAAGGTTCTTCTTTGTTTAGTTTTAAATGCGGTTTTATTGATTTTTTACTTGAAAATAATTCGGAAGAGGGCACCATCTTACAGAACTTTTAAAAACCTAATCAATAACTGTCAAATGAATATTCTACCATTAAAACTAGCAGAATTAGAGTGACGTCAGATGTCGACGAGATGCCTCGTAAGAGGCGGTTAAAGAATTAATGACTATCTTGGCCCAAAGGCCAACGAGGACTAGAACAATATTTACAAGTTGTTTATATAAAAGGGACTATTGAGAATTGTTAATTAGGATATATAGGTAAATTAATTACACAGTATGGAACTAATGCAAAGTTTATGTATTAAATACATAGGGTGTATGAAAGATCTACATAGTTAAAGTTTAAATTATTATTAGATGAAAGATGGGATATGTTATTTATTCAGCAGATGGGAGAAAGTTCAAGTCTTAGGCCTAAGAATTGCATGAATTAAGTCTATAACCTCATCTGGCTCCAGGTTTGGTGATTTAGCCAAGGCTGACAAGTTTGTTTATCCTACTCTTTTATCTTTTAGAGGGACTTGAAAAATCAATTAACCATTGAGTCATCACAGCCATGATCAAATATCATGCTACATCTGGCGGTCCTAATTGAGAAGTTAATGAAAGTGGCCAGTCTTATTGTTCTGAATTGACCATTTTTAATTGCGGCCTTAAGAGAAATGTCAGCTGGATCATTGCCATTTATCCGGTCTAACGCTATATTTCGGAGGTAAGTCCACGCACCACATTGATTCGGAATGTGGTCAATGGACTCCTCCTGTTTGTTGCACAGGGGGAAAGGGGGGCTTTAACCCCTTTGGTAGTGGAGAAAGACCCCAGTGGGGAGTGCTCCAAGGATGATTTTTATTTAAAAAATCAACAAATTTTGGACTCAGTTTGATTAATTTTATTAATTTGGAAAATCGAGAGATTCTATAGTGTACAAATTTATACCTAATCACATTGTAAATAATTAGCTTTTGCTCTTAATGGCATTACAAACCAAAAAAATAAAACTTACATATATTTTGGCATCAGCATGGGATTTGGGCTTTCCATCATTAGATTTTCAATGATGTGGATCGCTGAAAGTTGGAGGTTGTAGCCTGTCCATTAAAGTCTGAAGATTTGCTATCTTAATATAAACTGAGCACTGATTATATATATATATGTGTGTGTGTGTGTGGGAGATGATAATCTGGACCAACTGATAAGTGCTAGTTTAGCACGAAATACGTGTATTGGTGATTATTTATTTTTTGTACATGTGGGTGGTCATGTGTATCAGTTGTATGAGATAGTGTGGTTTGTTAATATCGAAAGGATTATTAAGTTGTATAGAGTAAGCCTTGAGCTTTTTAATAAATGTTGGTGGCGAACGTCAACCTTTCACTTGCTTGCTTTTCAAGAATGTTGTATCGAAGTTCAATGTTCAATCCAGCAGTTTTGGAGCATTTTGTTTGATAGACATTTTTCGATGATTGTCAAAGCAAATCTCGTACATTGAGGAAAGTGCAAATGATAATGTATCCCATGATTGATTAGCGATTAGAGTAATAGCACCTTTGTAATGGAGGCTTGTGTGTAAATGTGCATGAATATCTCTAGCAACCAGTTGACATTCATAGACATTGGAATATTTGCAAGAATGGTAATCTCTGCATGATTTCTTCCTCAATTTTGGTTTTTGGTTGCAGTTAGTCTTTACATCTTGAATTGCTTCTAGCTGTTTAATTTTTCCATCTTTAGCATATACTGATACCATTTCTAATTTTGGAATATTAATCACTTCACCAAATTAATTATCTTCAACCTACTCTTCAGCCAGTGTCTGTAATCTTGAGTAAACAAATGAACATCAGATAAAATAATATAAAAAAACATTTCCAGATTGACTAGTTTCTGGTTTTTGCCTTCATCAGTGAAGGTAAAGATTCAAAGCTGGAACTAATGCACTTATGTATCTAGTTGTTATCTTTCACTCCTTTATATTATTTAAGCACATAACATGAAATGTAAAAAAAAAAAAAAATTAGCTATTTGCATAACTTTATAGATCTGATAGTAAATCGGTTTCTATGTCTGAGATTTTAGTTTTTAAAAATGGCAAAACTATTTATACAGTAGTGCCACTCAGTGCCAACCAGAGTAATCAATGGATGCCAGAAGGCTTGTGCATAAAATCCTTATCTAGTGCCTACTCAGCCAGTATCCCCAGACTAGTTTCTGGCTTGTGGCTTTCGTCACTGAGGAGTTCTGGATCTGAGAGCACTGCACTGACGAAGGCCACAAGCCAGAATCTAGTCTGGCGATATTGGATGAGTAGGCACTAAATAGGGATTTTGTGCACAAGCCTTCTGGCATACATTGATTACTCTTGTTGGCACTGAATGGCACTACTGTATGGATAGTTTTGCCTGTTTTAATAACAGTAATGTGCTAGCATAAGAAATAGTTATCATATGATGTTTAGATTTTAGTTTTATAACATATATAGACTTTACATAGAGGCAAAACTCTCCATACAGTAGTGCCATTCAGGTCAAGCTAGAGTAATCAATGAATGTAGTTCTTCTTTTACTCTTTCACTAGATAAGTATTGTAACGTTTTGCCGCCTGACTAGGCCTCTATACGCAATGAATTGCATGAGTTGATCAAGTTATGCAAAAAGAAGAAAGTTTCATTCCTATTTCTAAAAAACATAACTATATTTCCTGATCAACTCTACCTAGTAATTGTTACGATATATGCTATCAATGAAATCAGCTTTTATTTCTTTTTATCAGGGCGCCAGGGTTCATGTAAGAATCCGCTTAAATCTGTCGCATCACGTCTCACAAATTAAAAAGAACAATGTTTTTAAAAGGATCGGTATTATATTTTACCATAACTAGAATTATTTTCTAAATATCATTATTCCTGGAGGTTAGTCAACACATATTGGCAAAGGTAAATTATATTTCTAAATCTTACTAAACTAATATTAATGAATTTAATAATAATCATTAATAACTATTATTAATAACGTACAAGGAAAAGTTGGTATTAGAAATAAATATTTTTATTCTAACAAATTAAAACATTTAAAGGTAAATTACGTATTAAATAAACTGGAGAGAACACACGCACGTTAATCCAAACATGAATCAATTAATAAAAAACAATTACAGGTCACTTCCAAATTTTTTCTAGAAAGTTCCTTAAAATGAATGTCTTTTGCATAAGAAAATTAATGTCTCTATCAGGATTATTTTAAACATATTTTTAAGAATTGTTTGCAAACGCTTAATTTTGTCACAATCAGGAATAAGTAGTCTTAACTTACTGGTAAGTTTAGTGAGTTCACAAAGCTTGTAGATTACTATGCATACTTTTTTTTTGTGGGAGAATGAGCTCGGCCATTGGTTATAAGTTGATCTTGTGGTCTATTCTATTGGTCGGTCACGAAAGCTTTTCTGATGTCCATCTTCAGTAACGAGGTCAGCAAAAGCTCCGGTTCACTCCAACATGCAGAATTATTTCAGCATAGGGTGATCCTGGATATATTCTTTTGTTATACAGGACCGACCATAGGAAAAACAGACAAAACAAGACGTTGATCAAACTGGCCTCTTCCTTTTTATACTTGAGATCCAGTTTTCAGACTTCTGCGCATACCTTTTGTTTGTCAAAAATATATGTTGATAATCTTGTACATTCTTTATAAAATTTATGTTACAAGTCTTTTGGCCATCTTTAATTAGCTAAAATATTTTTCTTTTAACTTATCTAGATTGGTAATTTGTGTGTCTTTGTTCTCTCCAATTTTAACTTTTATTTTTAATTATATAAAAAAAAATATGAACGACAATTTTGACTTTCATTGTACGTTTTAAAAAAATAAATTATACTAATCAGAAAAAAAATCTAAAAATGTTTTTCTTTTAAAAGATCGCTAAATTTACTTTTTTTTTTTTTCTTAGCTTTTAAATGTCTTACCGAATGCCAATATGTTTGTACCATATAAATAAACAGTACAGTATATATTCTTCATTGTACCCTGCTTTAGAGCTGTTTACCATAAACTTGAATAATTATTAAACATTAAATGATTCCATGTTATAAAGTTCCCATCTCCAGAGCAACTGGTTTTTGCTTTTCGCTCATCAGTACAAATTGAGGTTTAAAACTGGGAATTACTGCATTTATGCACTGAGTAGCCACTGATGAAGGTAAAAGTTAGGTGTCAGCCCATTTGGAGAGAATGATTTTATATCTCCTCAACATCTGCTATCTATCACTTACTTAGCCTTATATTAGATGTCTCTATGGCTCTAAAGTATCAGTGAGGATAACTGCTCTTTATAAAAAAAGTTACTTGGTATGTATTCCCACACTTTTGTTTCACAATTTCAATATAATACCATCACAGAAAGAGTTTCTCTTATTTTATCTAATCCAGGTTTGCAAAAAAGGAAACATAGGTTCACAGATGTTAATCTGGTAATCTTTGTGTACTAAGATTAGTAATTTTGTCAAACTAAGTATAATGTAACACTAGTCTGACTTCCATTATAAACCTATTCTGCATTATGCTGAAAACTTAAACAGATATTAATTACTATTAACTTTATTATTTATTTATAAGTGTATAATTCTTCATGTAAGAATAATAAATGTTTACTGCCTAATTGTCTACCCTTTGCTTATTATGTCAAAATAATTTTTTTTTTTTAAAAAGTGCACAAATGTCATGTCAGCCAACTTAGACATATATTCTTTATTTTTATATTATAAAATTTAGGATGTTCACTGCTTGTTCCCTACTTTTTTCTTATCTTTGAACTTTAAAAACTTTGAGATGCCTAGACCAATTATATAACATCATTTGTAACTGGTAACTCTGTATATGCTTGTAGCAATATATAACATTGATTGTGTTGCAGCTGGATGACTTGTTAGGTGACTCCAGGCCATATGACATTATCTTTGAGTAGATAACTCACTAGATGCCAGGCCAGACTAAAATAGATTATCATAATTGGATGATGTACTAGATGACTGTGAACCAGTTATGACATGGATTGTGTTGTAACTGATGACTGAGATGCCTTACCATCATTTGTCACTCGTAAATGAATGTGAATATTTCAAAAGAAAAAAGACATTTACTCTAGTGTTAAGTTTTGCAATTGTATTTGTATGTTGGACTATTTCCATCATCTAATACTTAGTATTGAACGCCTTTAGAAAAATTTATTTCAATTTTCAATTACATTTAACTGTTAGTAATAAAGAGCACACAAATCTGGCCAAGATTTCTTCTCAAAGTTCCTAGTCCTTTGGCACATAAGACCCGATACTTTGTCAGGAATTCTAGATGCTTTGTAGAGAATTTATCACGAACATGAAAATTGAAAGAACTGACATACTAGTGAGCTCTGATGTGGAAAGTTTATTCACAAATGTATTGTCTAGTATAAGGAAAAGATTGAATTGAGATAATAGCTTACAAACCAAAACAACCCTTTCTTTTGATAGTATATTGGAACTAATAACATTTACATACCTTCAGTATAACACAGAATTTTTCCAAGCAAGTCAGGCGATGGTTCCGGGTCACTATTGTCATCCCTAATTAAGCATATTTACACGGAGAACTTGAAACCACAGCCATAAAGACTGCTCCATATTCATCTAAAATTTGGCCTCGATTTGTTGACGATGCATTTGTTGTATGATCACATAGTGAAGCTCTACTACAAACTTTCTGGAAACATGTCAATACCATATCCCATTCAGTTAAATTCACAATAGAATTAGAACAAGAGCAAAAGTTAGCATTCTTAGATATTCTTGTGACAAGACTCCCTCATGGCAAAATCAAAACTACAGTTTACAGAAAACCCTCTCATATAGGAATATATTTATCATATACATCCAATTATACCAAGAACACAAAACATGGAGTTATACCATCACTATGGAATAGAGCAAAAGAAGTTTGTTCAGAAATCAGTGATTTTGAAAAAGAAGACATCTATATAGAACAAACTCTCATGAAAAATGGTTATCCATTAACTCCCATTAAGAAAACCTTAAAAGAACCATTAAAAAAATTGTTATTGTTGTGTGTCCATACATTCCAAAATAACAGATAAATTAAGGCAAAATATGCAATCAAAATAACATCAGAATAACTTTCCAGAGTCATACCACACATCAAGGAATTGTAACATCGACAAAGCCTAAACTTGAAATGCTGAAAAGCATATGGGAGAATGTATATCGGTGAGACCTGTTGGTCTATTGAAAAACAATTGCAAGAGCACAAACTGATGATTAGAAGAGAGAAAACAGCTGTGTCTAAGGTAGCAGACCATGTATGTACCAATGAACATATGTAAAATTGGGAAGCTACAAAAATATTAGATAGAGAGGAAAAGGTACAAAGAAGAAAATTCAAAGAAGTTGCTCACATGATAATGACAAATTACATAATAAGTCAACTTAGTGTGACTGCATAATAGCTGGAAGCTACTAATTAAATTTGCTCTTAGGAAATATCAGGAGGAACCTCATAGATAAGTATTTGAAATTTTTACCAACTGTTGCCTTTGGCTGGATGGCTCAGTTCATTAGAATATTACTTTAAATATTGAAGATTTTAAAGATCCAGGTTTGATTCCTATGCTAGTACTGTCACTGGTCAGGCCAACAATACCTGATGAAGAGAAAAAAATAATATCATTTGAAATATTGTGTATGTGTGCTATTACTAACAGTTGAATGCAATCGGAGTGCTTTTGGTAGAAATAACTTGATACTAAAAGGAAATATGCCTATGTGTTTGAAAAGAAAAGTTTTTAATAAATGTGTTTTATCAGTTCTTATTTATGGATCTGAGACTTGGACACTTAATAGAAGATCAATACAGAGACTTCAGACCACTCAAAGAAGTATAGAGAGATGCATGTTGGGAGTAACAAGAAGACATCAAAAATGCAATATATGGGTAAGAGAAACAGGTGTTACTGACCTCATTGAAAAAATTAATACTTAAGTGGAGTTGGACTGGACATATTGCTAGAAAAGATGATAATAGATGGACTATTGAAATCTTAAGCTGGATTCCAAGAGATTGTAAAAGACTCAGAAAGAGACCACCTGTGAGATGGATGGATGAAATAAAATGTGCAGGAGTGATGTGAAAAAGAGAAGCTAAAGATCAGAGAAGGTGGATTGAACTTGGAGAGACTTTCATCCTGCTGTGGTTTGATAATGGTTGATATATATTGAGATGGTTGATTATTAATGATATTGGTATTGCATAAGTGTTGACTGCTTTCATATATTTAGATCAGTGACAAAGCGTGACTTTTTAGGAACAGAAAGTACACTATATAATCTTTTTTATATAATGTTTTTATTTCACTTGCCACAGTTTTTACATAATAGCACGTAATATACACATCTAGAAAAATCTGAAACTCTTTTATCTGCAAATCAGAGAATAAATTATCAAGACATTTTTATTTTGTAAATGTTTTTAACATTCTTAAGTTTTAATTGTAAATTAGATTTTAGCATTGTGTGAATTTCTTACAATGTATTGGTCAAACTCATTCCTTGCTGTATGTAAAAACAATTCTACTGTTGGTAAAAAAATTGAAAGTCCACAGAAATTCTATACAATAAAAAAAAAAAGTTTGAATAGTTCGTTTTTCTTTTTTTATGTTTAGCAAAATAAATAGTTGTGATTTTTTTTTTATGTTTTGCAAAATAGCCTATATACACTAATGGACTTATTGCTCTTACTATACTATTGTATCTGCAACTTTGATCGATTTTGTGAGGTTGATTATGTACATATTTTAGTAGATTTTTTAAATTGAATTTTAATTAAAGTTTTTGAAATAATATTTTTTATATAGCACTATGTTTTACCATTGTTATAATCAATAATAACAATCAGCTTTTAAGCCAGTGTATTGGTTTAAACGTTGATTATTATTATTGTTTATAAAAACATAGTGCTATATAAAAAAAATATTTCATTATATATGTTTAATTTCAAATAAGAATAACGTATCGTATATTGTAAAGATTTTCGCAAGTGTTATTTATTCAAGCATAGTAAAAATTAATTTAAAGTGATTATTTAATATCTCACGCTCTCATTTCCAAATGCTTAAGATTTGCCCATACATAAACATTTAGGTAAGAAAAGATAGATGATTCATTCTATCTTTTCAAAAAGTTTTTATCTTGTGTTTGGAATTGAGACTATTGGCTTAAAAACTGATTATTATTATTAAAGCTTTTGATAGTTTTAGTCATTTTCTCTATGGAAGCACTCATTCTGTTCAATTGATGGATGCTTTATCCCTGATTTATATATATATAATAATAAATCATCTTTTAATATTGTTTAAATACAATATCATGTGAAATTTACCAAGTCTATTTTAAATAATAGTTGAGTTGCCCTCTAGCTGCCATGTTCAATAACTCTTTAAATAATAATTGAACTGCCCTCTAGCTGCCATGTTCAGTAACTTTTTACTGTAAGAAAATAGTACACTTCTTACTATATTTTAGATCTTTTTATTTAGAGTTATCCAGAAAAATAACAGCCAGAAACAAAATTAAAACAGTCTATATATTTTAATGTAAGAGTATATAGGCTGGTTTAAGTTTGCTTTCTGGCTTTAAAGTTTTGGATAACTCTAAATAAAAAGGTCTAAAATAAAGTAAGAAGTGGTCCATTTTCTTACCATAAAAAGTTCTTGAACATGCCAGCTAGAGGGCAGTTCGATTATTATTTAAAATAGACTTGGCCATTTTCACGACATTATATTTATATATATATTAAACACACCCCATATCTGGTTTATTATCATCTGTGGAAGGTTTTGAACCAAATGGGGGGGGGGGGTACCACTGTACTAGAATAAAAATGAATCTTAGTTTTGTTAATGGCTTTCACATAATCAACCTGAGTTAGTACAATGATGTAGTGGATGATTGGAGCTTGGGATCTCTGGATCATTGCTCTCTCATTTCTGGTATTGGAACTTCCTATAATCTCCAAATTAGTAAACTATTCGATTATTATTAAATGCTTTGCATTTTAAAGAGTAAAAATATTTTAATCATATTAAATAAGAGTTGATGGCTGAAGGGAGCATGAAAGTCTGAATTTAAATTCCTTTTGATTACTTCTAGCTTAAGTATATATATACTAATATTTCAAAACATTATTTAAGTAAATTTCAGGATGTAATTAACAGTTCGTTTTAAATGGATAATGATAAAAAGAAATATCAAGAAAAGTATCTGAATGAATGTTGACCCTTCACCCACAGACCAATAAGCTCTTTAAAACAATGTCAGAACGATCAGTCTATTAGTGTACACGTGACGGCTAAAATCACTGTGCCATAGATCAACTACCTTAAGTTGACTTTTTAGGTCAAACTACCTTAGAATTTATGAACTGTGAACTGAAAATAGCTGTTAGCACCTAAGGTGGAAGACATGAAGTCATTTCTAGTGAATCAATGGGAACACAAATTATTACAGTTGAAGGGGAAAAATATATATTTTTTTATTAAAATATAGAGGAGGGGGGTTGTTGAAGGTGAAGGTTTTAGTAATTCATGTAACCATAAAATATTCGATTTATCCTTTTTTTAAATATCTAAGGTACTTGAATATAAAAGATATTAGTAAAAACTTTAATATATGTCATTTTAATATTCATTAAGGCTGTAGCCTCAAGCACATGCATATAAAATGCGATAGTAGGGACCTCTAAATAAAATATTAATGATTGTGTGTGCATGCATATCTAGCACTTGTGTGCAGTCTGGCAATGGTAAAATAATTGGCCCGAGAGCGAAAGACTTCTGAATCTGAACTCAGATTACCCCTTTTTTTATTCAAATGTTACATGACCTCTTAAGCAACTAACTGATCGGTTTTATTTATTTTTTTTAGTATGTATATATGTTAATTTGAACTATTAATATCATACTTCCAATACTCACAACTTTGGCACTATCTAGTTTACATAAATATATGGATGATTATTATTGATCATTTATTGGCTAGAGATTATCCTATCATACAAAGTTTGAATTCATTCTAAAATTGCATCAGTTTCTTTTTTTAAATTTAAAGTGAGGATATGGGAAGAAAATTGTGACCTGGACCAAATGAAGAGTGCTGGTTCAGACTGAAATGCATCCTGGGGACTTTTTGCCTTTTTGGGGTGTTTATTTTGCATATTTCAAAAATGTGTGGTAGAATGAAAGTTTTAAATATGTATATATAGACAAGCAACTATTTTAAAAAGTCTTTATTAGGATCAAGAATTTACAGACAATGCCAAAGCTAATCAGATTAAAGATATGTCACTTTCGTTTATAATGGGGTTATCCTGCACTGTTATCTTAGACTGTGAGAATAAAACAATAATAAAAAGTATATAGTTGCATATTATATACAAAATCTCTTTCCAAGTGCACATTAGTTTAGTTTGAGAGAATACATCTATATCCAAATGAAAGATTTTATTTTGCCAACGATATAGTGCAGAAACTAGATCTCAGGTTTATATTTATATTGGTGTAAAAGTTATTATAAAAAAAAAAAAAAAAAACATTATTTATTAATTTAAAATAGTTTATTAATTATCAACATATTTTACACACAAAGTTTCAGATATTAAAAAAAAATCATGCTAATGGCTTTTAAGAAGCGTTTTTTATCAAGGAGGTCTCTTAATAGGCCAAGACTATCCAAACTTAAGTGATTTAAGGACCGTATCCAAAATAATAAGTACAGTGCATATATTAAATTGTTAGAGAGTCCTATCATTAGTTAAATTTACCAGGCTTTTCAAAAATATATAAAAAAAGGTTCCAGTGTTTATACAAGTTTTTATGGAAACAGTAGATGAAATGCAATAATTGTTTATGTTAAGAACATCTGGTTATAATATGCACGCCAATATTATCAATTAGCGATAGAATTAAAAAAATATCTAATAAGCATAAGATTCAAATTATTTTATTTTCTATAAAAATCTCTAAGCAAACCCCATTCGGCCCTGGAGCCGTCTTTTGAACAGCTTTGAGGGAGACTATGCTCTATATAGATGCGCAAACTCCATTCGGCCCTGGAGCCGTCTTTTGAACAGTTTTGTGGGAGACTATACTCTATATAGATATTAGAATAGTGCGCACACACACTTTCACAGATATAAAAGTCTTTTCTTAGTGCTTCTTGTTATTATGATAACAACTCTATGAATATCAACAAATAAAAGAGAACATTACAGAGAAGAAAAAATGGTGATGATTTCAAACAAATTTCTGATTTCATTAATATTGTAAAAAAAACTTCATAAACCACATCTTCATTACATTGAGTTAATGTGTTTTGCCAACGCTTGATAGAATTATTAGTGATGAGAATTAGTATGGAAACTTCAAGCTGAGAATCTAAATTAATGTCTAAAGATTTGCTTCCAAACACTTGACACTTTACAAGTGAAAGCCGAGCATACATAAATATTTAAATCAATATAACTAAAAGTTTCCAATTTGTTTTAACAAAAAAAAAAAAAGATACTATATTTAAGTGCAACTTACGTATAAATTATTTAACACAATTTAAACAATTTAATAAGATAAATTGTAGAATATTTTTAAACTTTTTTCTTATAAAATGAAAGTTGTTTTGATTATATCTGATAAATATATCTGATAATATAAATTGAGCACTGATTATAATATATATGTGTGGGAGATGATACCAACTGATGAGTGCTGATTTAGCACGAAATACACATATGGGTTATTATTTGATCTTTTCTGCATGTGTGTGTTCATGTGTATCAGTGGCATGAGATAGTGTGGATAGTTGAAGGGTGCTTGAAAGTCTGAGTTCGAATCTCATGTATTTACAATTAGGCTCCAGGTATGTGAAGAATTCCTATATTTCAAATATTTATATCTGATAAATACCCCCCTCCCGTTTATTTTTATTTCTATTTAAATATATAAAATGAAACCCTATTTAATCTTCATCAGTTTCTTTTGCTTTCCACTCATTTATTAATGTCTAGCCTAATCAATGATTAGTCTATGTTATTAATGTATTTCCATAAAGTAGTTTGTATCAAAGTTATGAGTGCATAAAATTTGAAATCTGTCAATTAAAATGTAGTAATTTTCTATGTACATATATGCTGAAGAAATGATGAAGATATGTGTAGGAGATTGTGACCTACACCAATTGATGAGGGCTCGTTCAGCATAAAATGCGCAACTTGGGGTTCACTTATCTTTTTCACATGTCTTTGACCATATGTTTCAGTAATTTGTGATCGGATAGAAGCTTGATGTACGTAGTTAAGTTTAAGTTTCTCTATAAAATGATGTAGATGGGAAGTTAAATCGTAACGTGCAATATGGACTACTTGGAAAAGTGTGCTACTAATGTATTTGTAGTGTAAGGAGTTGGTTTCACTTCTGGGTTTATGGATGATTGTTGATATAAACAATAAACTTCCACATTTCAGCTTCTAATTTTGGTGTAGAATTAGCTCATATAAGTAATGTTATTTGTCTCATCTATGTCACTTTTTGAACTGTGCCTTTGTTGCATTGATAGTTAATAAATGATAATCTTGACATTACATTTTCCCCTTGCGTGGATAGTTTTTTAAAAAAAAAGAAATAATGTTTACTTTTTTTTTCATGTGTCATAGCATCACCCGAGAGGCGAACCCACAACCGTCTACAACCAACTACTTTCTTGCAAGGCTGCTGTGATGACCTCTCAGCTAACAACGCTTGACATGTTTGTTTACTATTGTTTGCTCTCTTTTAAGTGAAGATTTAAATCCATTATTGTTGAAACGAATGCTTCATTATTGCCTATTATGAGTGTTTATTCCTAAGTTTAATTAATTGCAAATTTAATATTTTATCCTGGTTCAGTATCCTTTTTTTTTTTTAGTTTTCTTTTTCTTGTCCTCCTATTTCTCTCTTTCTTTTTTTTTTCCTCTCCTTTCCCTCAGGAACTGTATTTTTTTTAATATTAAATAAGTAATAGTTGAATACAAGTATACTTTATATACTTGGAGTTTAGACGAAATTGTAGAGGATTTGGACATAGATTTTCAAGTTCCCTTTAGCTTTCCTACTCCACCCTCCAACTCCTCAGCCTTCCATACCTTTGAAAATCTGATGATGGAATGCCCAAATCCCTAGTTGATGCCAATATTATTAGCTGAAGGGAGCATGAAAGTCTGTATTTAAATTCAATAAGATAAATGTCTCCTTGATTGTTGATGAACAATATTCCTGACACAGTATAATGTACAGTACTTTTTGCTTTCTGTTTTTTTTTGGGGGGGGAATTTGAGCCCCAGTTGTTGTGACTAACAGTTTACTATAGGCGATTTTGAGTACTTACTACTGAGTTTAATTAAAATGAAAACTTTTCTTTGCGTCAATTCTATCCAGTGATATGATTATACACCTGGGTCTCGTTTTACGCAATAGATAGGTTCCTCAGAAAACATGCACAAACGAAATCGTGCAAAAATAGATGTAACTTACGTTGAAAAAGGGGGATACGGACTGTCATTTTTCAAAACTCGCATAAAAGCAAAGCACCAACGTAAAATTTACTTTAAAATTCGTGCAAAAAAAATATAAGGAAATAAAATATGACTAATAAAAAATTTCAAATTTGAAAAAAATTGATACAAGACAAACTTTTTTTAACTATAATATTTAATTTTATTCAAAACAATATATTTTTATGCATAATTTACAGTAATTTATATTGTTTTATACATGTTTTAATTATTATCGCTATTTGCCGCAAACTGATAAAAAAATCAGATTCTTCACAAGATGAAATACAACTAGCACTAACTTCACTCTCATGTTGTGTTAATGGTTTTCTGGTGACAACGTAATTAGTAATTAATCTAACAACTAAAAATTAAATTCTTATTTTTGTCTTTAATTTTCAATTTTAATTGTGCCCACTGCTATTATTCACCTTTTAAAAATAAACTTGCGACACTAAATGATTAATAATTGATTACTGTACATTCTTTTTTAAAAAGCAAAAACAGAATGTGATTTAAAATGCAAAATTAACACGCACAATGTTTGAACAAATTTACATTATAATCTTGTAAAATTTAATGTGTGTATACATAAAATGTGGAAATCATGATTTTAATTTCATTATTGCATAAAATCTTACTATTATAAAGCACTGAAAATATTGAAATTACTAACATGAAAGTCGAATTCCAATAGTAGTGTGCTATTACAGTACTTTCAATATAACGTTAAGTGCGCGAAATTTATTATTTAAAGTAATAGCGTATTATCGGAGTTCAACTTCCGGTGAAACCTGAATCGCGTAACTTCAAAACCGTGTTAAATAAGTCTGCATAAAAAGAGACCTAGGTGTATTTTATTTCCTTTTTAAATGCATTTATTTTATTAAATAAAGAGAAGATGGTGAATTTTAAATAAAGGCTTTCAAGGATTAGAATCATGTATTTTTATACACATGTCATGCATATAATATGACATCAGTTGTGAAAGTATTCCAAGCTTTAAAAGATGGATTTTGAACTGAGGCATAAAATTTCACAAAATATTTTTTTTTAAAAAAAAAAAAAGTGTAGTTTAAAGTTTAGATATATAAAATATAGATATATAAAATAGTGTCTCGCTGAGAAGAGTTAGCAGCTCAAAACCAGTTTGGGGATAGGGATAATGCTAATTGGAGATTTTAAATGTTTCCTCTTCTGGCATTTATCTGAAAAGCTTGTTTAGAGCTAGTAGTACGCTGATTATATTACTTTTGTAGTACAAGCTTAATAAGTTAGGTCATGTGATGTATGACTATTTTTTTTAATATTATAGTTTTACTTTTGAAGTTTTGGTGATGTTATATTGTTAAAGCTATTAATATATGGTGGATCTGAATTTAGTTAGGTCATGTGATGTATGACTATTTTTTTAATATTATAGTTTTACTTTTGAAGTTTTGGTGATGTTATATTGTTAAAGTTATTAATGTACGGTGGATCTGAATTTAGTTCAATCCCATATGGCTATTTAAGTTAGATATCTGGATTTGAAAACCTATAGATGTCTGAAAATTTTAGATCTTCTATTTAATAGTTAAATATTAGATAAATGCTGCGCTTGAGTTGGTATTTTAGATGTATGTCTGAATATCGTAGCGCCTCACTGAGGAGAGACAACAGCTTGAAACCGGTTTGAGGATAGTAATAATTCTAGATAGAGATTTTGAATGTTTTCTGTTCCCCATTTATTGGAAAATCTTGTTTAAAGCTCTTAGCACACTCATTATATTACTTTTGTAGTACAAGCTTAATAAATTAAGTCACATGATGTATAACTTGATTTTTGAACTATTATAAAATATTGAATATTGATTTAAAGATTTTTATATATAGTTTTGTTATTTGTGAAATTAAAATCGAGATTGTTATGAAAGAAAATATAACACCTGCAAATATCTAATCACTACACTTCATATTGATTCTAGGTTGTTGTTTTCTTTGTATGTTATAGGTAATTATAGTGATATTAAAATTATATGTATATATACACACATCCATAATTTTTTTTGCATATATGTATGAAATGTTTTGAATTATAAAATCAGAGATGCATTGTTCATGTACTACCATGAAAAATAAGCATTAAAATAACAATATTTATTGGTTTGTCACTATTATCATTTTGATATTTAAAGAGAAATTGAATGGCGACTGCAGAATGATGCCAATAGTCATAGTATATTAGGTTGGATCCCTGACTGTTACACGATTATGGTAAAAAAGGAAAGAAAAAGATTAAATAAATCGTTGACAGAAGTCAAGATTAAAAATATTATTTGCAGTAATGATACACCTTAGTGTACTTCACCTATCTAGAATTCCAAAAAAAATTTAGAACAAAAACTAAAATAACAAAAAAAAACTTAAAAATCTTGACTTAATTTGTTTCACTCGTTATCCAACAGCTCTTGCTAGATTGGCCTCACGATCGACCAAAATTGGGTTTGCGATTGACCAGTGGCATGATCGACTTGTTGGACACCTGTTCTATAATCTTGACTTAATGCAGCTAATTTAAATTAATAAATATTGTTAATAATTACTCATGTTACTTTAATTCCTCTGGACATGAGTTTTTTGGCCTGTTAAATAATTATTTTTTACTAAGTAGATATATAAAAAATATTAACTTAAAAATGAAGTTAAAAAAGAGAAGTTATAAATAAATATAATAAAAATAAGCTAAACGTTTTCGAGGATCCATGCCTCATAATCATAGCTTTCTTAAAAATACATAATAAAATATATACAAAGATATATAAAATTAGCACGTGTTACGTGGACCATTTCTTCGATATATCAAAGCAAGTGTCTTTTCTATTTATAGCATTAATATTTCCATTAATATAGAATGCTTTTTTATTTTCCTCTTATGATCATTTGATTCAGTGCATAAAATTACAGGATTGGAAGGAATAAAATTGTGTCCAGATTTCATGGAATGCTCCAAAAATACAGAAGATATATTGTTGTTCTTCTGAGCTCTCTTGTAAGTGTACATGTGTTGAGCAAGCCTAGTATTAACAGTAGCTTTAGTTTCACCATAATATACAGCAAGACATTTTTCTTGAGGACATGAAATGGAATAAACTACATGTGGGGTGAATGAACGATCAATATGATCTTTTGAGTTGTTGATCAATCTATTAGAATTAGGAGGAGTTCTAAATCCAATTTTAAACTTATTGAATAATGCTTTAGTTAATTTGTTAGATATTTTGGAAATGTAAGGAATAGTAATTCTAGGAAGTTGAACACATGGTACAACACTATTTATTTTATTATGGAATTTAGAAATATAATTTTTAATAGACCAAAGTTTAAAACCTGCTTTCATCAAATCTTTAATAAAATTATTCAGATTTTCTTTTCTGTCTGCTTCATATTTACAAAGATGCAAATTTCTAAATAAGAAAGAATTTAAACCAGCAAATTTATGTGATGCAGGTGAGTTAGATTTAGGGTGAATACAGCTTCTAATTTCAAAAGGCTTAATAATCATCTTGTAATCTATACAGTTATTATTTCTTGATAATGAAAGGTCAAGATATTTGATTTCTTTATTGTTATTTTCATATACAATGCTAAGTGATAAATTAGATAAACTTTGAAGTTCTTCTCGTATATGTAAAATATTATCCATAGAGGAAATAATATATCATCCACATACCGAATATATGTAAAATCAAGAGTGGAATTGTAATATTTTGGTATTATAGAGCTTTCAAATTCATTTAAATAGACATTAGATAAAATGCCACTGACAGATAAGCCCATTGGCCATCCGTCTTTCATAGTATACCACTTGTTTTCAAAGATTGTAAAAATGTACAAATCAAGCCAAGAAAGAAAAGCAACAATAAATTTAACTCTATCAGAAGGGCAATGTGTCCTCAAAAGTTTTTCATGCACTATTTGAATTGATAATTTTCTATTAATAGATCCATATAATTCTTTCACATCCATAGTAGCCATAGTGGATGTATTCATAAATTGAATCATATTGATCGTTCATTCACCCCACATGTAGTTTATTCCATTTCATGTCCTCAAGAAAAATGTCTTGCTGCATATTATGGTGAAACTAAAGCTACTGTTAATACTAGGCTTGCTCAACACATGTACACTTATAAGAGAGCTCAGAAGAACAACAATATATCTTCTGTATTTTTGGAGCATTCCATGAAATCTGGACACAATTTTATTCCTTCCAATCCTGTAATTTTATGCACTGAATCAAATGATCATAAGAGGAAAATAAAAGAAGCATTCTATATTAATGGAAATACTAATGCTATGAATAGAAAAGACACTTGCTTTAATATATCAAAGAAATGGTCCACGTAACACGTGCTAATTTTATATATCTTTGTATATATTTTATTATGTATTTTTAAGAAAGCTATGATTATGAGGCATGGATCCTCAAAAACATTTAGCTTATTTTTTATTATATTTATTTATAACTTCTCTTTTTTAACTTCATTTTTAAGTTAATATTTTTTATTTATATTTTATGGGAAGTAATTTATTTTAAGTAGATATATAAAAATAGTATGTATTTCACACCTCCCTCCACTTAGACTACACCCATGACAACAAGTCAGTCGCAACACATTTTTAAAATAAAAAGTAGATTGTATGAACACAAAAGTTGGCCACTCCTGATATAGAAGTAAAAGTGGAAAGCTCTTTAATTTTATACCCTTGTTTCCTGAGCCTTCCTAGATTAATGATATTTCCAGATTATTAAGATTTCAGCATTATGACCTCTTCTCAGAAAATTTCCCATATCTTTAAATACTCATATGCTACTGAAAATTTAAATATTAAATGCAAATAATTTAAATATGTACTTGATCTACATGTATATCTGTATATTTATTGTTATATAATAAATGAATAAAAATTTAGTGATAAGTTTCTTACTTTTGTAAAACAAAGTTCACCAAAATCTAGTTTTAAAAACTGCTGAAAATTCCACAGATTTAGAGAAAATTCATCTTTTCCTTGGTCATCTCTTAAAAAGTTTTTTTGACTATGAAAAAATTGAAACAAAAGATAATTTTGAGACTACTGCTGATTGAAGTCACCATTTATGATATTAAACAGCATTTGAACAGTTGGTATGTTGATAATTATATTACCATTTTATCATAAATAATTTCAGTGGAACCATAATTACATATTCTAGTTTTTATTTTTATTCCTATATGGCAGGAATTTTCATCAAAAATAAAACCAATGCAAAGATCAAGTTGCAGAAGTCAAATTGCATAAAATGGCAAAGCCTTTTTACATATTTGTGGAGCGAAACATTTCTACAAATAATTTTTTTGTTTCATAATATAATACCTTTAGAAGGACACAAACTTATGTCAAGGAGTAGAAAGATAAGAAAGTTACTCTATTCTAGCTAACAGAAAATGCAATCTGTTTTTTTTCCATTAACACTGTGATTTTAGTCATATAAATGCTAATGACATACTATTCCTAAGAAGAATATTTGTTTTGTAAAAATGTAATTTCAAATTTGATTTTTTTATTATAGGCCTTATTTACATTGCATATTAAAATGTTTGGGTAAAAGAATTAAAAAATTATGGCCATGAAATGAAGAAATAAAATTACTCTTGTTTAAGTGGGTTTAGTTGATTGCTTTCTTATAATATTATAATGAAATAAATTTGCTCTTTATTATAGTTACCATTAGTTACAACAACTTTTATAATATTTATCTCAAAGAATAGAAAAACAAGTTATTTGAAAAAGATAAAAAAAAAATGCAGCTATTTATATTACAAATGGTATGAGATACCTATCACTCTATATGAAGAGGGGGCATAAAATTTATACTATACAAGCCAAATTTCAAACTAATTTTATTTTTCGCAAAATAGATACATATTTAGGCAGATACTGATTGAGACACCTATGCTATTTAAAAAATAATATGAAATTGGAATATTTGAAAATTGATAGTAGTTTTACATTGTAAGTTAACAAAATTTATTGCTTTTTTTTGTTGTTATTGTCATTACTTTAATTATGTTTAAAATTAATTATAGAAAAAAAAGTTTTATTTTAGCAAAAACTTTATTCAAACTGAAGATCCATGTATATGAAGAATTAAATTTTAACCCATAAACCGCCTCTTACGAGACTTCTCGTCGACATCTGACGTCACTCTGAAATATTCGTTTGACAGGTATTGATTAGGTTTTTAAAAGTTCTGTAAGATGGTGCCCTCTTCCGAATTATTTTACAAGTAAAAAAAAAAAAAACCGCATTTTAAACTAAACAAAGAAAGAACCTTGTCAGTGATTCGCTGTCAGCCGACTCTCAGCCGAAAAAGACATTCTGATTGGCTGGAAAGAACAAAGAAACCACCTGATCAAAGAAAATAAAGAAAAACGCTGAGATTTTCATTTCGAATGCAATTTAAGTATTAAAAAAATATAATTTGAGAAATTAAACTAGTTTTTTAAAAAATATACCAAAAAAACAAAATTATTTTCGAAAAATATTGAAGATTTTAGTAAAAATATTTAAGATTTAGCAAAAAGAAATCTTTACTTTTCCAGAACGTAAAATTGAAAAAAAGCGTTTGCGTCAGCACTTTTTTGTTTAGACATTTGCTTTATATTTGCCGAAATTGAATATATTTTATAATAAATAAATAGCAATTTATTTTTGAAAGAACTTTCGTTCTCTTTCATAACCTGAAAAATTAGTAATATACTTTTTATAAACGTATCTGAGTTGAATTTAATATTATAGGCGAATATGTTTTAACAATAGGCTTTGTCTTCAGTTTGTGAGTTGGCCAATTAAAAGATTTGATTTTTACTTCATACAACCAATAATATAATTAGCGGTTTAAGGGTTAAAAGGTTAGCATCAATTAAAATATGTTGCTAAGTAAGGGTTAATTTTATTTTAGAATGCGAGTCTGTTTTCAAGATTAAATCACAATTATTATTTATATATTCAGGATTCGAACTCAGACTTTCACACAACCCACTACTCTCAGTGCCATTTCATATTGCTGAGCCACCTGATCACACAAATAATCACCAATATACGTATTTCATGCTAAACCAACAATCATCAGTTGGTCTAGATTACTATCCTCACACATATATACAATCAGTGCTCAGCTTTATATTAAGATAGCCAATCTTCATACTTTAATGGACAGGCTTCAAACTATTCCAACTCACAACTCTTCAGCCTTCCATTTCATTGAAAATCTGATGATGGAACATGCAAAGCCCTTGTTAGTGCCAAGGTTGTCATCCTACCCATGTTGACATATTAGTCATTCTGACCCCTCATGTACAGGAGAATAATCCATTTATACGTACATATGCAAGGGATGGGCAGACCTTTTACACTATTTATATAAGTTAATACATTGTATAGGCTTAAACCTGCATTTATATATGCAATATATTCGGGATTCGAACTCAGATTTTCACATGACCCACTACTCTCAGTGCCATCTCATATTGCTAACCTACCTGATCACACACATGGGTAGGATGACAACCTTGGCACTAACAAGGGCTTTGAACGTTCCATCATCAGATTTTCAATGAAATGGAAGGCTGAAGAGTTGTGAGTTGTAATAGTTTGAAGCCTGTCCATTAAAGTATGAAGATTGGCTATCTTAATATAAAGCTGAGCACTGATTGTATATATGGGTGAGGATAGTAATCTAGACCAACTGATGATTACTGGTTTAGCATGAAATATGTATATTGGTGATTATTTATCTTTTCAATATGTGTGTGATTAGGTGGGTCAGCAATATGAGATGGCACTGAGAGTAGTCGGTCATGTGAAAGTCTGAGTTCGAATCCCGAATATATTACATATGTAAATGCAGGTTTAAGCCTGTAAAATGTATTAATTATTATTTATATAAATCACAACTATTGCTATAAAAAAGTTTGATGTAGTATGTTTTCTGGCCCAAAAATTAAAAGGTTTATACTAATAGTATCACATGACCTCATGTTAACTCATATGCTTTCAAGAATTGTTATTTTCACCCTACTCTAGAGATATCTTTATAAATTTGAGTAATCAGTGGACAAAAGAAGTTATACTACTATAAAATCTCCATCTTCAGAGTGGCCATTTTTTTGTCATTGACAGTGAAGACTGGGATTCAAAGCTGGGATTAATGTACTTTTTAGGAATCACTTTTTATTTATTTCTCTTATTCACGCTAATATCATGAAATTTAGACAAATGCTAAAGTTATTAACTGAGGTTAATTAACTTGCGTAGCTACATAAATCTGGCTTCAAATCAGTTTTTATACATTTTTGAGATGTCTGCTCTATAACAATGGTACATGTCCTCTAATCTTCAGCTGGTAAGATTAATACCAGTAATGTCCTTCTTATCCTAAGCTTGAGTAATCAATGGATACCAAATGACAGTACCAAAGAATAGAAGAAACCAACACTTGTTATAAAACAGATTTAAAAAATATATAGAAATTGATTTGGTGTCAGATTTATCTAGTTGTGTAAGTGAGATAGCCTGGGTTTAAAGCCCTAAGGTTTTTTGAATTTCACATTTTCCACATTTTTAGACACACAGATGCATCAGTTCCAGCTTTGAATCCTAGTCTTTATTGATGAAAACCACAAACTGGTCGATCAGGAGGTGGATATTTAGCAGTACTGTCATTGGTTGTTGATTAATTAATTCAGCTTACCGCATATGGTTCTAGGGTAAAATAAAGTAAAGATAATTGCTCCTAAAAGAATGTAAGCAGAAGTTATGTGATGTTTCAGAATTAACATTTTGAGCCAAAGGTTAAGTGTGATCCACAGTTGTTACAAAAATATGTAAAATCTGACCTGATGTTAGATCTGTACAGATACACAAATTAGTTAGCTTGGGTTTGAAACCGTATTTGTTTTTGTTTTCAAATTTATGAGTGTTATCTTGAATAATGTAGAATAATAATAATAATAATGTAAAGGAGTAATTCTTACCCAATCTTCGTTTATGAAGGCAAAAATCAGAAACTGTTTGTCCTGGAGATGTGGATTTTCTGGCACTATACCATCTGGAATTCATTGATATAGATGGCGCTAGAGTAGGTGATCTCTTCGAGTAAAAAAAGCTCACCATAAATTAGCATGATATTAATGTCTTTTCACCAACTATTAAAATTCATAATAGATATGATAACATGATCATAATAAGAAATTAATAATAAAAAAATCAATAATGTACATTATTATTACATTTAAAGAAGTGATATTAATAAATTATTTATATCTTTCCCGATTGGTATTGATTTTCTATCATTTTATGTATTTGAAATTCGTATTTAGAAGAAAAATAAATCGGCAATGTTAACAACTAATAAAATGAATCAAAATGAGGTCAAACCTAGAGTAATTTTGTTTTTAAATGTGTAAAACAAAAATTGACGTTGAAAAGAAAAAAATCTAAAAGCACTATTTTTACTAATATTGTATAGTAATATATTAATTAGGTATACTACTAAATTAACCTATTATACATATGGAAAAAGGAATTAAATTAAATGGGGGGGGGATCAGTGTAATCGTTGAAAACAAACGTGGTTTGTTTGCAGTCATTTATAAATGAATATAGCTAGTCTAACTCTAGGAAGAAGGAAAAATGAAAGATACAGTAAAAAGTTGGAAGTTTAGTTTTGGGATGAGAGTACAAACCCAATCCTTGCAGCACAAATATTCATGATATGAAGTTCTTCTGCGCTAATTTCATCTTTTAAAAGACTTCAACCTAGGAGAATAAATAATAATAATAATAATAATAATAATATATTACCTTTTAAGTTACCAAAGAAAGTAATTTCAAGTGAACTTTTTACCCTTTAATGTGTTTTTATGTATGCATGAATAAGGTGCTGATTTAGTTTGCGCTCACAGCCATTTTGAAATTTAAAGACCAGCCAAACTGACACATCCAACTAGTAAATGACATAAATATTGAATAAAAGTACTTTAAATTCATATTTTTGAAATTTTAAGGTAGTAAAAAATAATATGCTTTATTTCATATAGGCGCATACAGTATAATCTTTTAGTATTTGGAAACTATGAGCTTGGTTTGATCAGACTTCTGCATCTTTTGGCCGATCCTTTTAATTGGCCAAACCATCCTTCCTCTCCTTGAATATTCTGTTGCTTTGTGACATCATATTTCAAATATTTTATGAAGGTAGTGTTTAGTTACGCATACTGTGACCGCCAGGTGACACTGCAAAACCACCAAGAAACCTGCAAGTGATAAATTTCTATACAAAAATGGCTGAAATCAATGGAAAATTAAAATTAAATTGCCTAGCAAGATATCAAAAATAAGTAAAAAATCAAGTAAAAATTTTTGCCTAAGGCAAGTATAAAATCAAGTGAAATAATATGTAAATTTTAAAAATGTACACACACATAAAATTGGTAAAAATACACAAAATAACCATCAAAATTAAAATGCCTAAGACAAGATATCAAAAGTAAGTAAAAAAATTAGCCTAAGGCCAATCAAGTGAAAAAAATACATTAAAACGCTACATACATTTAAAAAAAGTACACACACACACACACACAAAATCGGTAAAAATACATTAAAAATGAATCAATGGAAAGTTAAAATGCTAGAAATTGCTGAAATCATTGGAAATATAACCCAAAGTAGCCATTAGAAGCTATCAACAAAATATGCACAGTTAATGGTAATGATCAGTAGCTAACACTAATAGATATATGGAATCATTTTATTTTTCAATCTTATATTTTCTTTTCAGTCATTACATCCACAGATATTTGATTATCTCAGATTATTCTAGGGCTTGTTTTAACTTCTGGATAAGAACAGTTATCGATCCATTCCTTTGGGTAAATAGCCAGAAGGTGTGTAAATCATTAAAAGTTAGACACAAATGACCTGGATCATTGGTTCTTTGTATTCAGTCGATAGAAGTATGGCACATTGAAGTTAAATATTGAAGTTATATTCGATTGCAATTTAGTATGCTAATGGCAATTCCCATTCCATTCGATTTATCCATAAGTTATCATTTTCAAAAACGGAAGTCTATGAAATGGCATTCAGAATAACTCTGGTTGTTTCCCTGTTTCAACACAAACTGAGGATTCACAGTGACACTTTTTTATTTATTGAAAATTTCCTCTCATTTTTTAATTTTCTTCTGTAAACAGCCCTGACATTAATGTTTTGAAGAACAATCTAAGCTTACTCGGGAAATTCATAGTTTATTTAAAAACCAAAATTGATTTGCCTTCTAGATTAATACATTATCCACAAAGCTCATACAGAAGATGAACAAGCAAACCAGTTTTGATAATGTTCAGTAATCCCTTTATTGGTTAACATAGCGATAAAGTAGTGGACTGAAAAGGTAATGGTACCTGGATTGAAAATTAACTCCAATCATTTCTGGTACCCAAATGTCAAATAACTTCATAAGAAACTAACCGTTCAACTATTTTTTTAACTTTATATACCTGATAATGATGACATCAAATCAAAATCTAAAAATGACCATTTCCTTTTTGTATGGTTTGGTGCTGTGGCAGAGTGCCATACTTTGGAAGGTAAGGTCCTTAAATGAATTCCAGTTCTTGCCCTTCTGGTGCTTGAATATCTTATGAACTCCAAGCAGTAAAGCTATCCGATTATTTGCTGTACATGGTTCAGTGCAGCTGTAGAGACACTGGAGCATAGGATCAGCAAATCATTTTTGAGTACTCTGGTTTTGAACTTCTTTTGAATTCTCAAGCGGTAAAGCCATTCAATTGTTTATTTATGTTTTATCGATTGAAGAAGCATAAATTTTATATGAAGTATCGGATTGAAGTACGTCACTTATAAGAACTGGATGAACTGTTTTCATCGGTGAAAGCGGAATGATTTAAAAATATAGCAGAGGAAAAGAAATTTTGAATTACCATCCTAGATGGATATGTGCAGACTAAAGACAATAAAAGTACCAGAGATTTTAAAAATGTAAGACATTATAAAAGATGTATTACAAACAAAAAGCTCAATATCTGCAAGAGTATGATGTTCACGCGACAAATCAGATTATCCTGTACCTTTGCCCCCATTCATCACAGTTATTATCTTCGTTTACAGACAGATATTTTGATGACTAGTTAAATTAATTGCAGCGATAGAGAAGCTACCCGAAGCAAACATTTTTAGATTTGTTTGGAATCTTAAAAATATCCCATGTTATATCCAGATCAGTCAAACACATGGCAGATGCATTTGTCCAAATATTGTGGGAAATTCAGTGCTAGGAAAATTTGGAAAAACTGAAAATGAGTCTGGCTAATAATGCAAGGGTCGTCAAGATACCTAGTTGAATCTAGAAATTTAAAAGATGTAATTTCCATAAATGTGTACGTAAACATTATACTTTACACTAAAATAAATCTACTTAAACTTAGACATAAATGAGCAGTTGAATTTAATATATATGGTTCTAGGAATGTTGTCACTCCATGCAATAGCATATTGCGCTGCCCTCTCTCCAAAAAATATATATAATAACCCTTTAAAAGTCACGATGTTAGCCAGACATCAATATATCAAATACCTATTAATCTAAATTTAATTATTTCAAATCTAACATTATACTTTCACTAAATAATCTACTTAACTTAATAAATACATAATTTATATATATGGTTCTAGGAAGGCACCCATCACAGCATATGCGCTCCCCCCCTCAAAAATATAAACCTTTTAAACATTTTTTTCATTTAAATATTAATATATTAATAAATTTTAGATGTAATTTCCATAAAGACGTAAACATATCTTTCACTAAAATAAACTACTTAAACTTAACATAAAGAGTATTAATTGTTCAGGAATGTTGTCACCCATGCAATAGCATATTGTGCTGCCCTCTCTCCAAAAAATATATATAATAACCCTTTAAAAGTCACGATGTTAGGCCAGACATCAATATATTGATGATAAATTCTAAATAAATCATAAACTAATGAAAAATAATCCTAAAATATATTTTTGGCAGAAAACAATGGATGAAAGGGGGAAATGTATTATTATTAACTTACATATAAAAAATATTACAAAATTCACCACTTCTTTTATTTTGCTATAATATCTTATATACATGCAATTTGTTTACTCTACTTTGAACACTTTTTTTAGCCAAAACCTTTTATTGTACATATATATTCCCCTTCAAATCAATTTCCATTTTTAAAAACTCATAAATTTAACAAATATTATATTAACCACCTCCTTTATATTAAAAATAATTTTTTTAAAAAAACTTTATTTTTTCCACTCTTAAGTAAAACAAAAAATTTTATATACAATTTCCACAATAAAGAAAGAAATGAACAAATGAATTTATATTTAATAATTATAAAAATATATAATATTTTAAAAATACCATCTAAAATTTTCTCTCTGTAATACAAAAGACAAACCTATCTTCTATGAATCATTATCCAGTAATAACTAACAAAGATAGATTTTGACAACCACACAATATATAATTTATTTCTATTCTTTATAACATTACCTTCCAATGAATGGAGAAGAAATAGAAGAAAAAAAATTTATAACATCCATGTAGAACAAGTTTAACATAAATCAAATTTTTTTATTTACCTCAATCATCTAATTCAAAATTATTTTTTAAAGAAGAGCAACAAATCCACTACCTACTTATTCAAATACTTATAAAATTTTTTTAAATGTAGAGAACCAATCAACAGTGAATAATAATGAATTGAAAAACAAGAAATCAATTGATTCACATTATCTTAAATATCTCAAAACTTTTTTTTTTGTTGTTACAAAAAAACAGTCTAAATTCAAATTCAACATTAATAAGAAGTAAAATAATAAATATAACTTTCTTAACCATTTTATTCTTTTACTTATTAAGTAAACCTTAATTTACTCAAACAATTTTCTTTTTATACAGAAACATTAAAATTGTTTATCTATAGTTATTTGCAATATCTCACAACATAGCACAAACATAGTTTAAATCTTTAAACTTAAATTTTTCATTATTTTTTTTATTATATATTGTAATGTTGAAATATTTTTTTTAATTGTTCTTCAGATGTTAATGATAATGAGCAACCTATAGATATACATTTATAATTTTTTATTTTTTTATCTTTTCATATTAAAAAATTAATATATTATTTTATTTTTTTCCTATAAGGTTCAAAAGAGAAAGATATTTTTATATATTAATTTATGTATACATTTTAAACATATATGTTAACATTACCAATCTGAATTTAATTTATCCACACACATCAAAGAATAGTTATATATGATTAGTTTAAAATAGTAAATTAAAAAGTAGGGCATTACATTTGAATGGAAATGAAATAACATATACAAATTTCACCTGAAATTTATTTTATGATATGATAGTAAGAAAATCTTAAATAACATTTATAGAATATGTATTTTTTTTTTAATATTATTTAGTCACTTATTTTGAGATATCAAGAAAGATGACAAACCTATATATTAGTTTATTTCTTATACTTATATAAATTTTTAATATTAATAACCATTTATTTAATTTCGATTTGACTTTAAAGAAGGAAAGAAAGATAGTAGTGTTAATAAAATATAATTATATATCTTAATTGTTTCCATAATTATTAAGAATATTTGTTTTTTTTTTTCTTAATTCTATCATTTTAATTCACACATCTAGTTATTAATATTACTATTCGTATATATTGAGCAAACTCAAATATTAGCGTCCCAAAATAATAGGTAAACTAGAATGTTGATATTTAAGTATTTAAGGATTATGTTGAGAATAACCAAATTTTGATAATTATAATTCAACATAGAAAGCTAAAATTGTGTTGTGTCCATAATTTAGACATCCTCATCAAAGATGGATATCATGTTATTAGTTAAAAATGTTTCAAAAATACTATATAAAAGTTATGATCCCATCAATCATCATTAATAAATTATAATCATTAAATTTAATGTTTGTAATGAATATATTTTAGTAAATAGGGGTTTATAGAAAATTGAATATTATCAAAGAGATTCATGATGATCAATCATCACCATTAGTATTATTAAATCCCAGTAGAAATAGGATAATTTTAATAGATGCCTATAAGTTTATAAAGATGAATTTATTGTTGTGAGTTTATTGATAAGCATTTATCATCATCACTATTATAATCATTATTATGACATCACCATTATAATAGTATTATGACATCACTATTATTATATTATTATGTATTATTATCATCATCATCATTATTACCTTTATTGTGATAAATAATCTAGTTAAATGCCACAATATCAATAATTCTTCACATCTTGTTTGGAAGCCATTAATAGGATTATACATTCTGTTCATCAATACGCTATGAGCTAGCAATGTCTATAAGAATCTTTGATCTGTAGTATAAACATTGGAATATTGATCCTGTAATTTTATCAATATAGATAAAATGTAAAAATGTCATTTTTGTTCAATAGTCATCCAATCATTGTAATAAATATTACTGAATGAGTTTGAACAAGTACACTATAAATCATACTTATCTAGATTGAAAACAATCTAGTGGGCCATGGGAAAACAATGTACTTAGCTAAACTGAATAAGAGGATATCATCCCTTTCCAACTTCATAATATTAGTTTTATAAAATATATTTTTATAAGTTGTCATGAATAGCACCTTCATATGACCATGAATGTCTTATATATTTGGAAAGAAGGATAGGAAGGATTTTTGTTAGAAGAACCTTGTATTGGAGATAAGCAAAGGACTCCAGGAATCTCACAGTGGGTACTTTTATTCAGTTGCTATATTTAATATTATTTTTTAGAGACATGGAGTATGTTTTATTGTTCAGATGCTGCCCCAATATATAAATAAATACCAAGAATCTTTAATGCTGATATTTTCAAGTGCACAGGATTCTGTAATTTCTTTATCTATCTATGAGAATTAATATAGTTACAAATGGACAGATTGGTAGGACATATCTAATAATTAATAATTTCCCCTATCTAAATATTTATTATAGTTATAAATACATATCTTTTATATTAATTTAATAATTTCAAATATCTAAATAATACATATTTATATTAATTTATAAAATATTGTTACAAATGGCAATTTATAAATAATTGTTACAATATATATATACACAGTCTTATGTTTCGTCTGTCCTGGAGTCTTTTTCTGAACGACTTTTACTTTAATTTTTTAACCGTTTTTTTTTTTTTTACTTTTAAAAAATTAAAATAAAAGTGGCTCTGAAGAAGACTGCAGGACAGTCGAAACGTAAGATTGTGTATGCATGTATGTACAATGAAAGATTTTTGCTAAAAAGTGTTCCAAGTCGAGTGGATAAATTGCATTTATATTATGTATAAGTAATTGTCATCACGTTGAATAGAATTGAGAATTGCTAAATCCCAAACATTTAAGTATAGTAAATATATATTTTTTTAGGATTTAGAACACGTCATTGTCTTAACACAAGTTGATTCTCATTTTCATTCTCTAAACACAAATTTATTTTTTAAAATGAAACTTTCCCTGTTTTCATATTCTCAAAATCCCAATCAAGGCTGGTTATAGTCTAATAATGAATACTATTTCTGTAGTGTAATTTTCACTACACCACTCACGCAAGGTAAGGACTGGTTTCTGTCCACTTTTTATACCTTGTGGAAAGGTGTATCATAAACATATGACAAAGACGTGAAAAAGATGTATCATCCCCAAGATGCATATTTGGTGTTAAACCAGCACTCACCAGTTGGCCCAGATCACAGTCTTTACATATATCTTTATCATTGATTAGTATATATGGATAATCAATTACTGCAGTTTATTTGATGTCAAATGTGCTGCCCTCACAACTTTGACACAAATCACTTAATGAAAGCATGTTAATAATTTTTATTAGTCATTCATTAGTCTAAAGATTATCCAATAATGAATAATATTTATGGTAGTATAATTTTTCATTACACCCCTCACACAAAGTAGGGACTGGTTTCTATCTACTTTTAACATCTTGTGGAGTAGTATAATTACAAACATATGACAAAAGACGTGAAAAAGATCTATGATCCCAAGTTGCACATTTCATCTGAACCAGCACTCATCAATTGGCCCAGACCCCAATCTCTTACACATATCCTTATATCATTGTTCAGTATATATAGACAGCAAATTACTACAGTTTAATCGATAAGTGACAAATTTGCTGCCCTCACAACTTTGCCATAAATCATTTAATGGAAGTAGGTTATTAGTCTTTTATTAGACTATAAATTATCCAATAATGAATAATATTTTTGTAGTGTAATTTTTACTATACCACTGTCAAGCAAGGTAGGGATTGTTTTCTATTTGCTTTTTAATACCTTGTAGAGGGGTGTAATCATAAACGTATGACCAAGGACATGTGAAAAAAGATGTATGATTCCCAAGATGCACATTTCATGCTGAATCACCACTCATCAGTTGGCCCACCACAATCTCTTACACATATCTTTATCATTGTTCAGTATATATATATATTGTTAGTAAATTACTACAATCTATTTGATGTGTCAAATGCGATGCCCTCACAACTTTGACGCACATCACTTAATGAAAATATGTTAATAATATTTATTAGTCATTTATTAGATTAAAGATTATGGAATAAACAGTAATATTTCTGTAGTATAATTTTTCACTACACCACTCTCATGCAAGGTAGGGGCTGATTTCTATCCACTTTTAACACCTTATGGATGGAAGTATTAATAAACATCTGAACAAAGATGTGAAAAGATCTATGATCCCCAAGATGCACATTTCATGCTGAACCAGCACTCATCAGTTGGCCCAGACCACAATCTCTTACACATATCTTTATTATTGTTTGATGTATATATATAGAAAGTAAATTACTACAGTTTATTTGATAACTGTCAAATGTACTGCCCTCACAATATATATAGAAAGTAAATTACTACAGTTTATTTGATAAGTGTCAAATGTACTGCCCTCACAACTTTGACACAAATCACTTAATGAAAGTATATTAATAATTTTTATTAGTCATTCATTAGATTAAAGATTATCCAACAATGAATCATATTTGTGTAATATTTTTTCACTAATTTCATGCAAGGTTAGTAATGATTTCTGTCACCTTTAACACCTTGTGGAGGATGTAATCATAAACATCTGAACAAAGACGTGAAACGGATCTATGATACCCAAGATGCACATTTCATACTAAACCAGCACTCATTAGGTGGCTCAGACCATAATCTCCTGCACATATCTTTATCATTGTTCAGTATATTTATATGTAATTAGCAAATTACTACATTTTATTTGATAAGTGTCATATCAACGTAGTATATTGTTTTAACTATATTTATTAAAAATATACAATGTACAGAAGTTGTTGTTGTTTTTTTCATATGTCAAATGCGTTGACCGGGTAGCGAACCCGAGCCAGCTGTTTGGAAGGCAGTTATGCTAACCAATAGGCCACCAACGCTTGACTATGCATGAGTTTTGCTATTAAAAATTTAACATATGTCATCTTGAATCCGGTTTCAAAAAAGAAGGAATAATATATGCCATTATTTATTTTCCATAAAATTTAGATTGCTATCCCGAGCAAATGCGTGGGTTGAACAAATATAGAATTATTTTTGTATATATATTAAGTTAAAAGATGTATATATATATATGTGTGTAAATATGTATTGAAATTCATTAGTTTAATCTATGATGAATAAAACTTTAAATCAAATTATTTATACATATTCTGGAACCCATCCACTATTTATTTATTTTTGCCTTTACAAATGATTGTGCGTATCTTAATTGTCCTTGGAAATCTGCTTTTAGAATATATACACAAACGCACGTGCAAACGCGCAGTACTTTTGAATTATCAACATAATATCAAGCCAAAAGTTTCACTTTGAATAATAATAACTCTAAATTCGATCATTTTATACACTGAGTGTAAGAAAGTTTAATTTACCAGTTCCTTTTTGGAATTACTTAAAGCTGTAAATGTCTTTACTTCGAAACAGTTAAATCGCCAGCAATTTGTAATATGAAGTGAAAATTGAAAAATTATTTTAGACTACCTAGAATTCTTTTGGCAATCAAAAAGATACTTCTTAACGTCTTTTGCTTTTCCTTTTTACACAATCAACATGAAATTCGAGAAAGAAAATAAGATACCCTTGTTATTTTGCATTCTTACTGAAAATAGAAAGTAACCAAAGTGTTATTGTATATTATCCTTTTCTTTTAATATTATACTCTTCAAATTTAAGAACTGATTATATATATATATTGTTCACTCAATTGAACTGGAAAGGCGGACAATACATTTTTTAAATTCAAGATATACAATAACGTTATTTATTTCTAATATGTAGAAATAATCTAGGTATAGCTTAGACTATAAATAAAAGAGTTTATTACTCTAAAGGTCAAAAAGTTTTAGCACCGGAAGTGAGCGAACTAATCTGCGATCCGTGGATCTTGAGATCCAAAAAATACCATATTGCTATTGTTCCAAACCAGGTGGGGCCTATTAAACATTTATTATTCCGTAATGATTTAGTAACTGATTATCAATCTAACTACTTATACATAAAATGGTAAAGCAGTATTTAAATAACCCACTGCCGGAAAAAAGCCTCTCTAATAGACAACAAATACAAATTAAGGCACCACTCTACAAGCTTTGTGGAGTTTTATCCTTGTTTGTTCCCTCACTAAGAATAGCTAAATATCTACTTACCGATGAACTTTTGGGTAGCTAGCTAAATTAATTATGGATTGGCTATGTGGAAGAAACATCTTAAAACAGTTTGTAATGAAAAACTTCTCAAGTTTTATCCGGCCTAGATTTGAATCCCAGGTTTGAGTGTGACTGAAAATTGCACTATGCAAAGTTTTTAAATATATATAAAATGTAAACAATTATGGTTTGATAAATGTGGCATTATACTTAGAATGGTTCATGTTTACAGACAATTTTATGTGGAGGAATTCTGAAAAATGGAAGGGATATTCTTTCATTTATTAACAGATATGATAAAGAAGTGTTATATTTTTAAAAATTCTTTTATCTTTTTTAACTGGTTTAGCACCTAACTTTAGTTATCATTTTTTGTCAGCCTTTAGAGCAGGGGTTCCCAACATAGGGTGCCCATATTTCCAGGAAGTACAGGAAGCTTGTCCAGGGGGTATGATGAATAGCAGGTAAATAAGTATATTATGCTAATAATGTATTCTGAAAATAATTATCAACATTTTTGGAATATTCCATGATGGAACTGTCTGTCAGGTCTATTTTCGGATGTAGACATAGTGATGTTCTATAGACATTTTTCTTATTGCACGAGCTAGTAACTCAAACTGCCCAGTTAAGATTATTTTAAAACTTTTCTGGATATTTATTGTTTATTTCTTATAATGAATAGAGGGTACCGGATAATTTACTAAATGACAAGGAAATATGGGGACCAAAAAGCTGAATAAAGCTTATATAAGTTTACAAATGAAAATTATTCTTAAAAATAATATTCTAAAAAGCAAATATTAAAAAGAAACTGAAATGTAAAATCAGAATAGTTTTTTATTGTATTACAATTGCTAATAAAAATAGTATTATGAACAAAATAAAATTTATTTTAACTCCATTCCTAAAATCTGTTGAGAAGGCATAAAACATCAATATTTGGTAAATATTTACTGTAATTTTAAAATGACAAAAAATAACAGTTCAAGTAATTATCTGTTTTCCTGTTTATAGCATTTCTGCTGCATATGGTAATAGCTCTTTCATTTCAGCTTATCTTGCAGATATCTGTAGCAGTCTTTTTCTAGTTTTACGTTCATTTGATAGTAAAAACTGGAACTGAAATATATATTGATTTATTAATTTTTAAAAAAATCTAAACATATCAACATTGTAAGAGAATCTACTGCAAACAAGATAAAATTCTGTAATTGGTCATTTCTTTGTTCTCGGGCCTTGAGAGTGCTTTTGTGAGAGTGCCTCTTTTAACTTTTGAAAAGAAAAATTATACATTTTTCATAGTTTTTTCATATATTTGTGATTATTTATTATACTCACACATATATCTATGTGTCGTACAGTGAAGACAATTTGGTAATTATAAGAATGCACTTTTAATATTGTGTATCAAATTTGTTCACCATGAATCAGATACACGTATCAAAAGTGGGCTCTTTTTAGCAAATTTTCTTCCCTGTTCGACACATGGACATATGTGTGTGTAACATTGTAGACAGTGATTGCTTTATTTATGATTATTTAGGAAAAATATTTTTTGGTAAGAATATGAGTTTAGATTCAGATTTTATTCAAAAATATTTGTTTATAAATGAACACAAGTCAAGAGAAATGTAGTAATGTAAAGTAGAAAGTGATATTGCCTGATAAAATACTTCTCATAAAAAGGGATTTAAAAAAAAAAAAGAAAACAATATACGATTAACATATGAAGTTGTTAATTCAAGCTTTTTTAAAAAAAAATATTTTTATTGTTGTTTTATGTGTATTTTTAATAGAATGGTATTATTGGTGTATTTGTACATGTATGCATTAAAAACTTATTTGTAATTTGCTACTATTTGTATCAAGGCTTGTAATCAAATGCTCTAAATACAGGGCAATTTACATAAACTGGATGGCACGTGAGGATAAATGCTAATTTTACATTTTTCCCAAAAAAAAAAAGCATAACTTTATTTATTTATCTTACAACTTCTTATTTAATCTATACCTGTTTTTTTAAATAAGTATATGTGCAATGTAAGTACAATACCATATTAATATTCATATTGCATGACCGTTTGATAGCCAAGCAATGTATATACATCAAGGCTTATGCTGCACCTTTTAAATTTTCATATATGTGATCTTCACTTGGAATAAAGTTTTTGTCAAAAAACTTTTAACAAAATTGATTTTTAAATTAATTTTAAACCTAACCCAAAAGAAGGAAAAAAATAGTAAAAACTATTTTTTTATTTAAGGAAGTAAAAAAGCAAATCTTATCTTTTATGTTAGTTAAAAGAACATAACTTTTTTTCCTTTCCTATAATGTAAGTTTAAATCAGGTAAGTAAAAAAAAAAAGAAATTTGTTTTATATTTATCAAATAAAAATATCTTTTGAATGATTAAAAAGAACATTAAAACATGGGAAGTAAGTATTTAAATTTTGTGCAAATTGAATTCTGCAATTTAATATTTAGTTTTTTGCTGATAACTTTAACACTTAGCCTTACCGATTTTCACTATTTTTCTGACCGCTTTCTTTATTTTCACTAGATTTAATAGATTTAAGCGCTCAACTTTCATTTTGTTATTAAACCTTTATAATTTACCAGAATTTAATAAATTTGACCTTATTCAATAGATATTTTTGTTTTGAAACTAAGTATAGGGGATTTGAACTCAGATTTTCAAGCACCCTTCATCCCCTATACTTACAATTAAGCTCCAGGTTTGTGAAGAGTGCCTGCTTTTCAAATATTTAGAAATTAAATAAAATTTAAAAAATCACATTTGATTTCTGTAATTATTTTAAAAAATATATTTATTCAAAACAAAACATAATCACGTCATCAAATTTTAGGTGGAGCCGATTCAGTTTATAAAATGAACGAAATATTCCTTGTTTCAAATTTGATTTACAAATCTAAATGAATTTTTTTAAATAACTACTAAATATATCTAATTATGCTTTAAAAGTTTACAATTTTTTCATAATTTTTATGATATTGCTACATATAATACCAATCAGGTGAATGACCTCATTTCCCGTGATAATAATCTCTATAGTAACAATATTTAGAAGAAAATATTCTTTTTATTTAAAAATAAAACATTTCTGTAACAAATGAATATATAAATATATTTACTTTTTATTTTTTAATAATTATTACATAATTAGTTTACCAATATAATCATAAACTTTCCAAAAAATGTAGTTTTCACACCACTGTAATATTATCTGGATGACTAATATTTTCTTGAAAAGAACATGCAAGGTTCTTGATCACAAAATATCCATCATCGGTGGAGCTTACAATCATTTGTTGGACTTCCTCTTCACTTTCCAAGTCATCTATTGACTTTTTTTGTATTTAAAATATTAGAAAGTAAATATACATGAATTTTAAAGCTGTAAAAACAAAAAGTTTCATAAAATTTTCAGCAGAGGACAAAAAATGGAAATTAAAAAAATAAGTGTCTCTCTTGCATTCCGAAAGTAAATATGGTTAATAAGGAAAATGAAATTAAAATATGTATTTTTATTGTTTTTAGAGGTATTTACATAGTGACCAGTGAACTCAATTGTTAATACTACTTCTTGTTATTGCGTAGTTTGCTAAGAAAGGATTAAACATTATTATAAACATATAAACAGTTTTATTGAATTATTGCCCCAATTAATGGTTATTGAAATTATTTTTATGGGGATTCACCTTGTTCTCATGAATCATACATTTTTTCTGAAATCAGTTAAGATGGACATTAAATCTTTGTGTTGTGGTTTTTTTTAATTTTAAAATTGCTGTAATGTCCAGAAATGTATGGTCTTTGCCTGCTTATATACTTGTAATTTCATCATAATTTATTTTCAAAGAAACTTTATTAGTGAATAAAAAAATTGGTTACAAATAGTGATGTTCAGATGAGAACATGGGTCAGCAGGAGCTTCTTATTTGGGAACTAGAACTGTCAGTGTTAATGCCAATGTAAAATATAGATGAAGAGAAAAAACTTCCATGGTACCACAGAGATAGCATGAGAGAATAGGGAACTTTATTCACTGGGAATCTTGAAAAGTTTCCATGTATTCTCATAGCTAAACTTAGAAGAGAGAATTTTGTCTTTACTTTGGATTTTTCTGAGGGTTCTAAAGAAAATTGTAAGGGGGTTTGGTTGTGGGATGTTGAATATCATTTTGCACCGGGTGATCCATATGGAATATGTAATGAATGGCAAAATTCTTTTGATGGGAAAATCTCTCTCCTTAATGCAATCTTTAATGGAGAGGATTTTATAGTAATCAATTTCTGAATTTTGGGCACCAAATTTTTCCATTTATGTTTAATTGCTATAAAAAAGAAAGCAAGAAATCATAATATATTTAATTAATGGAGTAAGCCACTACCCTCAGATTGTAATTAATTTTAACATGAACAACAGATTAAGAGTAGACTGGATTTACTTATTCTTGAAGCTTTGATATTTATGAACTTACTTTTGCCAACATGGTCAAAATACAATCTGAACTCAGTGTATCAGCCATATAAGTACGCCATTAATTATTATTAAAATAACAGTCCATTATTCAAAGGTGAAGATTGAATCTTATTTTTTATGATTTTGTTTTATTAATTGACAAAAATTAATAGTTGTGAGCATTAAATTAGCATAGCTCAATATTCATGTAATTAATGGAGTAAACCATTCTCTCCTCAGCATGTGAATAAAGTACTCTGTTGACAAAGGGTAGAAATAGAGTGGATCATCTTGTTCTTTGCTAACATTGTTGGAAATTCAAAGTAAGGTCAATATATCAGCCAGATTGAAAATATAACAATAATGTATTTATATATTAAAAACACATTTTCAGTCTTCCATTTAAAAACACAATGATTCAGATGGTGAAAAAAATGTATTAATGGTTCCTAGTATATAATATATTTTTTCAATTTTCCGAGAACCATTGTATTTTTAAATATAAAAATGGTAATTTGCATTTCCACAATTTCAAGAGATAGAAATTTAGATGGAAAACTCTCATCGCTGTCTATAAAAAAAAAATAGTACTAGTCAAGCGTTGATGGCTTAATGGTCAGCATAGCTGCCTGTCCAAGCAGCTGGCCCGGATACGCATTTGACATCTGAAAAAAAGAAAAAAAAAAAAGTACTATATTTGATTTTTTAATAAAACGTATTGATTAAAAAGAATTATAACAATTTCTTATCTAATAAAGAATGTAACCATAAGGGTCTTACTCTTATACAACCGACACACGCGACCACACACATGTGAAAAAGATAAATGATCTCCAATATATATTTTGGTGCTGATGAGCACTGGTTCAGCACGAAATATATCGGAGATCGTTTATCTTTTCCACATGTGTGTCAGTTGTATGAGATAGAGCGGATAATTGAAGGGGCTTGAAAGTCTGTATTCAAGTCCCTTATGATTACATCTAAACTCCAAGTGTATACATTATACTCGTATTTGATCACATACTACTTATAAAGAATGATAAATAATATTTTATGCATTTTTGAAGGATTGTTGTAACCAATGTGCTTTGGTGAAAACAATTCAATTGTAAAGTTTAAGTTTTTGCCATGTATTTGTTTATATTTTATTTAAAAAAAAAATGGAAGAGATAATAGAAAAGAATGTTTTAATTACAATTATTTATTTAATTTTCTCTTTTTTTTTAATATTGATTTTTATCCCCTTGCAAATGTGGAAAAAGATCTTTTGCGATCTAAATTAGTTTATAATACACTATACATTTCAGACGTTCCCAGGACAGTATAAATTATTCATTAAAAGTTTTCTGTTGAATTTTCTATTAATTCTTTGCGGTTTTTTTTTAATGTTTATTAGTTGGATTGACTGAACTAAATGCAGACTACCCATTGATAATAATAAAAAAAAAAATTAATGAGATTACTTTTTGCATGTTATTTTAAAAAACTGTTTATAAAGAGAATGTTTTATCTCTAGAAATTTTGTCTGCTACAGTTTATGAAGGTCAAAAGTTGCATTTTCAGTTAATATTATTAAGCAGCTGCGTAAAATAAATCCATTTGTAGTTATGTATTAAATTTTACACTTTAGCTTGCTGAAGTTTATATATTAATTTCACTGTATATGAATGTATGTGGCTTTAAAATAGTAAAGAATTATGTCATTTGGGAATCTCCAAGAAACAAAAATAGATCATCTGTCTTAGTAAAAAGTTAACCAGTGACTAGTGGTGTGATGTGATACACTGTGACTTCTCCTTAAACGGAGTCAGGAATCTCTCAGCAACTATGCCCAGAGAAACCTGTTAGCCACTTTACCTTCTATTCCCCACTCTAAGTTTTCCCATATTCTGCTCCATCCCATTTCCACAACATAATCTTTGTCCCTCATGAATATTTGATAAATTCCCAATACTCAAATTCACTCTCTGACAAAATTTCTACAAAAGCTGTCCATTTTAATATCTACATCATCAATTTCTTCAATATGTCCATTCATATCCCCTATAACCATTATTCTCTTCCCCTTTTCTTTAAAACTTTGTAGATCCTTAATTAGACATCCATATATACTTCTGTTCCACTCCATTATAATTTGACTATCTCCATTTCAAACCACAAATGTTCTTGACATTTAATAATATTTAAACTTTTTTATATATATAACACCTATACCACCACCCCTTTTTTCTTTTCTATTTATACCCTGCCATACCAAATGTTTCAAAATAGGTTCTTCTCTTAGATGTGTTTCCACTTCTGCTAATACCTCAATACTGGTTTTCTGAGTTGCCCTGCAGTGCCATCTTTGAATCAATACATGAATTACATAGTGACATTATTTAGCTATTTGTGACAAAACGTTAAGGCGCTATTTTGTCTGGATTATGAGCTACGGCAAAGACTTGTGGCAACATATTTTACACCTTATATCACAATGGAACAAAAAGCTAACATTGAATTCTGTTTTGAATTAGCCAGAGTAACTTCTTAAATATTTGAAAAGATTTGTACTGTGGGTGGCAGTGAAGCCGTAAGTCACAAGAATGTCTTCAAGTAGTTTGCAAGATTTTATGATGGCAGAAAGACCTTGAAAGTTGATTGAGTAAGGTGCGCAACACATTTTGTCATAACTCATGAACCTGCCCTGCTAGTAGCTCAAAATTTCTGTGGTGAATAGCTAAAGTGTCGCTAAGTAACCCTATGTTGATTCATAGAAGGTGCTACAGACAGCTTGGTGAGAGATTCAGAAACTTAAATTGCCATTAAAGATCTGATCAAGAACACTTCCACAAATCAGTCTGTGAATAGAGATTTAAATGCACTACCAAATTAATCACTGTTTACTTAAGCTTTCTATAGATGGCTTTAGAACAGAGTTGTTTTTATTTGCATCACATTTATAAGCTAAAGACTCAATGTGTTACTACACTTATTGTAAAAAGTTATACGCATCATGATATGACTGGTAAGTGTTAATTATGGAAGTAAAGTTAACATCACAAGAATGTAGGTGGGTATTCAAATAAAGTAAAATGTGAAACAAAAAACTGAACAAAATAATCATAGATAAAATGTCAAAGTAGGAATCAATGAAGGACCAACGTTTCAGTGGCTTATGAAAATTATTTATGACAACAATAAAATAAAATGGAAAATATGTATGCCACACAGTGAGTTCCAGTGAAAAAGGAGGCCAATTCTTTCCAAACTCCCTATAGCACTAAGAAACATAGCAGTGCAGTTGAGCTATTTCCTGCAAAAAGTTTAAGGTGCTGTTGTGGTTGGATCTTGAGTTACCAAATATGACAGTGTGAATCGTACCTTAAACCATGATGGGAACAATGTGTTAACATGAAATTTTGTTTTAAGTTGACCATCAGTACATTTGAAATGTTCCAAGCAGAGTGTTTTAATGAATACATGGGTGCAATAACATTTTTAAGCAGTTTGAAAGATTTTGTCACAGCAGGGAGAATATTGAGGGAAATATAATGGGAGTAGACATTATTGGATATGGAGAAGTTTCGTAAATAATTCATATGTGGTGGAATTAAAAATGTCTTGATGTTAAAGATTAATGCCCATAGATGATATTTTGAATAAATTGAGAACTTTACCCATAAATACAATATTCCTCCATACCCATCAATGGTCAGTTTCAATTGTCCGAGTTTGTAAAAGATTAAATTTTAAATAGACACTTTCATTGTTTACTAAGAAAAGTTTATTACGTAAAGTAAAAAAAAAATTGTAAATGTGAATTCATGAATTTTACTTGTACGAGATCGTTCATGAATCATCTTTCATGCGGCTGTTTTCTTGTATTTCACATTGAGTTGCGCTCTATGCTTCACTCTAAACCTATTACTATGCTGTCTTTTTTTTATTAAGTACTTATTTTTAAAATTAAATTGGACTGTAGTTGTGTTTATAGTGTGCCTCAATAGAATGATGACTACTTCTTTCTACAAGCTCTCTGTAATACTTCTGTGGATTAGTTCATTTGTTATGTAGCGACTTAGTGTAGCTATTCACCACAAAAGTTTTACGGAGCTATCATGTCTGGAGCTTGGTTACAACAGGAAATATGGTATTTTTATTATATCTTCCCGGATTGGCTTCAATTCTCTCTCTGCCATCATGAAAATATTCTGGTGATGTGTGATTGCTTTACCATACAAAGTTTGAATGATTTTAAAGTGTTTCAATAACAATTCTGCACTATTTAATACAAAATTTAATGTTAGCAGACAACTGCATCATAAGTTAAGGTGTCAAACACACTCATTTTGTGACCTAACTCATGACCTAGACATGTCAGCACTTTAAAATTTTTGTGGTGGATAACTAAACTACCTAACCCATGTGTTGGTTCAGTGGTGGCACACTAGGGAACATGATGGGAAAATTAGTTACCTTTGTATTGAGACGTAGTGCATATGTGTTCATCATGTCTATTAACTAAAGTACATTATTTGGAACCAATTGGCAGCGTATATAAGCCAGGGAATACTGTATGATAGTGTAGAGATTGAGCGAAGAAAAACCGAGATATATTTATCCTATCTTGATTTGCTCTTATAGATAAGATTTATGAATACTTTTTGATAATTGTTAAAATCTTTAATTTGAGAAACTAATTTTGATAATGTTTTGAATTCTTTATATTAATCATGTAGGTAGCATGAATGGTTTAGTGCAGTGAAAGAATATAGAGGTCTTGAATGCAAGGTCCTTGGAAATATTGATTCCGATGATGACACTCAAGAGATAAAGCCATTTTATTATTATATTTATAACCATCATCATTATTATGAAGATACATATTCTTTAAGAAATGATTTAAGATTCAAAATAGTTGAAGATTGTAGTTTACAGTCAGTATCTTAAATATATATTTAGATGCTAAAAAGACAGTTAAGTTTATGAAGACAACCAGATATCAGCAAATAAAAATGGGGAATAGAAGTTTCTAAAGAATTCTGTCTATCTCTCACATAAGTGTTGTTTTTTTTTAGAGATCACATCTTCTGTCCTTTCTAACCATAATGAGTCTTTGATTCTCCGCAAACATTTTTCAAATAAGAAATTACAGAGACTCATCATGATAAGCCTTATTTGAAGACCAAAATGTTTTATTACGGTTTATTTGTTTAAGTAGATTCTTCTCTTTACAAATGGATTTTATTTTTTTCACATCTAGGATATATTTTTATCTTATCCACATGGCTAAAGGGATTAGGCCTCCTGTTGACTCTAGGGATATTTTAGTTGTTTTTTTTCTAATCATATCAGAAATGTTTATAGCCAATAAATTTTCTGAATATATGTGCTCATCATTTTCTATAATTGCCATTTGGGTTGAAAGTCTTAATGAAGATAGCCAATTTATGGATAATAGCAACTCTTGTATAATATATTTTAAACACACATAATTGGTTTTTTATTTTTTCGAAACTGTAACTGACGAATCTTATTTGGTGCCACAATTGAATGATCTACTATTAGAAATTTAGCGGGGTATGTAATTTTTCCATGATGGGCTCTACATTATTTGTAGTTGTTACATGATGGAGTTCTACGTTATTTCATGATAATTGTCCATTAATTTTTTAATGAAGGTATTGTTAATTGGATGGCCATCCAATTCTTTAGATAGGATCCCTTTGGATTGTTTCTTATGAGAACATCTTAAGCCAGTAGTTTGTAACAATAAACAATTAACAGTATCAGCCTTAAAAAAATGATGGCAGAATTTGAAGCGATAAGAAGATATCCTACTATGCTTAGAAGTAACAACAGTGATGACATTAATTTAAAATAAACAGGGAAACAATCCACACTTATTCACATTTAAAGATAAAATATTGGCAAATATATCCTGTATTTTTTAGGAGTATCTTTTTGTTGTAGCTTAACTCATCTGAATTATCTAAGCATATATCAAATATTTTTTACAACTAATCTCCTTGGAATGCTGGCTAGAATAACTTGGAATTGTGACAAACCTTTTATGAAACGTTTCCTCTCATAAGTATATGTATTGTGCCTTGGTTTGAAGAAAATCTTTCCATACTAAGTTTCTGTATACTGAATTGAATATCATCATGAGAAACCTCATCATTACACTCGAGTCTACTTTTATTTCCAAATACCAGAAGAGAAATTGCATTACAGGAAATATATAAACTGCTGTTTAAACAAGTCCGTCTTGCCAATATCTTAAAATATAGCTTCACTAGCTAAGAATTTTCTGAAAGAATTGAATGTTGAATCAAGAATGTACAATTGTAACTTATTAAATCATAAAAAGTGGAATTCTTATGAAGTTTCAAATATTTATCAAACTGGTAATAATACAGCCAACTGGACTTTTAGGTATAACTGGAATCACATCAACAGATTCTTATATGGTTGTTGCATTCAAATGATCATAAATAGATTTTGACAGCCATTGATTTCTGTAAGTATGGAAAAATCACAAATTATGAACTACATAGTTAATTTAGTGTCAATTCTATAAAGTGAATCATGGATAGATTTAATGAAGATGCTCAGCCAAGAATGTACGATCAACATTTTGTGGCATAAAAATGGAAATCTTTTGAGTGCAAACAAATATCTTTCTCCATATCTAGCAGTAAAGCCACTTGGATTTGGGATATAACTAGAGTCTTGTCAATGGATTCAGGTCAAATCATGCCTGTTCTCATCAGTTTCATAAATGGAATTTAGAAGCCCTTGATTTTGTTAATTGGGAACAAATATAAACCATGGACATATTAATTTAGTGTCAAATCTATGGCTATGGCGGTAGAATTGAAAGATTTAAATTTATATGTGTGACCATAGTTATATACGTAAACATGACCATTGTGACGTAAACGTTAGAGCTGTGTATCAGATCCATAGAGAGGTATAATTGATAAAACTATTAAGAAATTTACCAATTACAGTAACATTTACTAAAGAGATTTCAAAAAGTTGGTTCTGCAGCAGATAACTACTAAGATCTGGGTTCAAATTATGGACCTGTGCAAATAGACAATAATGTCCATGTGTACCATATAGTTTTTCGTAAATAAAAATACAACCTTTGATATCTAGTTACTCAAGTTGTGCTCTTCGTAGTTTCATAATATTCAAAAAGAAAGTAATGTGTTGCCTGCGTAGAAAAAAAGTATGAAAGTTTTATTGACTATAGAGTGCTGATTAGACATAAACCAAGTGATCAGGGAGACAGCTTTGTTGTTTGTCAACTGAAATAGGTAATGTACTGTACAAACTTCACCTCATTTATTTTATTATTAGGAGTGCTATCTGATACACCAGTTTCTGCAACATCTTCCTACATTGTTTCTTTGACTTTGTGATCTGATGAGGAGTCGGGAATAGTTCTAATAGATAAGTTACACCAACATTTTTAATTTTAAGTTTATTCTTTTGCTGTATAGTTGCAATAATATGTAACAATTATTTTACAGTAATCACTTGATTTTATACTTTAGATGGACTTTACCTAACAATAAAATTTTTTTCATTATATGAAAAGTAAGATAAGACTATAAAGATAGCACTATTATTAATATTCTATATTGCATTAATACAACCACCATTAGGGATTCTAGTTTCAAATTCTCCATGCAGTAGTGCCACGCAGTGCAAATCATAGTAATCAATGGATGCAAGAAAGTTTGTGCATAAAAACCCTATCTGGTGCCTACTTATTCAGTATTCCCAGATTAATTTTTAACTTGTGGCTTTCATCAGTGAGGAATCTTGGGTCTGAGAGCACTGCATCTAGATCTAAGGATCTAACGAAATCCTCCCAGCAAGCCACTTTTTACCCATGGAATGATGGTTACCATGGTTATTAAAGAATGAAAGACACCAAAATGTTTCAGATCTGTATGACTTTGCAAGTGAATGAGCTTGGATTGTAAACATTCGTTTTCATTTTTGGACAGGGAAAAGTCGGCTAGAGGATTGCATTACATCCTATGACCTAGGTGCAGTGCTCTCAGATCCAAGACTTTTCACTGATGAAAGCCACAAGCTAGAAAATAAGTCTGGCGATATTGGATGAATAGGCACTGGATAGGGATTTGATGGCAAATCTTATTCCGTTGATTACTATGGCTTACATTGGTGGCACTACTGTAAGGAGAATTTGAAACTAGAATCACTAATGGTGATTTTACCACTGTAATCATAGATGTGACACTAAATTAATATGTTCATGGTTGATGATATCTTCTTGTGCATAGAAAGTAGGGAAGATATGGAAGTTTTGCTGAAGTCTTGCGCAAAGATGGGTAGAGAGATGGGGATTAAATTTAATGAAGAGAAATCAAACGTAATGATGGTAAATGCTGGGGAAAGAGAAGAGAAAGAATTTTTATTGGGGATATAAAGTTAAATGTGGTGAATAGATATGACTGTTTGGGAATTGTCTTAAGTAATCAGAGGATTTTCTTGGATGAATGGGAGGAAAAAATTGATAAATGAAGCAAAGAAAAGAAAGGGACTGATAAAGAAATTAACAATGTTTTATATAATAAATATAATGTAGTGAGAATTGTATGGAATGGAATGGAAGTAGCAGGGTTAACTTATTGTAAAGATGTGTTATGTGTTAGTAATGGAATATTAGATTACTTAGAAAAAGTACAAAGAGAAGTAAGAAGACATGCATTAGATGCAGATGCATGCTGGCAAAGGGGGCAGTTCAAGGAGAAATGGGATGGTCAAGTTTTTATATGAGAGATGCAAAATGCAAATGTTCGGTACATTGCAATTTATGAATAGTAAGATATGTTAGTATTTAATTCAATTACAAATAAAAGACAGGCAACAAGATGGATGAGAAAGATAGTATAGTAAGCAGAAGATTTGGATAACGTCTTTATGTCAATACACTTGTAGATTGTGTTAGGAGGCTTGTTGAGTGTTGTAATAACAAAGAATGGACTAGAATAATAGATATATTAATAAAAAAAAATAGGGAGCTGGAGAGATGTAGAACACTATAGTATGGAGAGTAAAAAAGTTCAATATATATATAGAAGTAAACAGAATATTGATTGTGAGTTAATTTACGATAATAGCAAGGAAAGTAGTTTCTGTATACAGCTCTAACAGGATCATTAGCAACAAGGAAATATACACATAAATGGAGAAATGTGGATGATTTAGCCTGCAAGTTATGTAAGGAAGGTATAGAAAATATTAGGCATCTCTTAATTGAATGTAAATGCTTACAAGCAGAAAGGGTACCAATAATGAAGTTGTGTGATTATACAGAAAGTGGAATCTTGGATTTTATGTTGAGTGTGGAAAAACATAAGGGGGATCTACATATAAAGGACAGCGATGACAAGATAATGAAGTGGGATGGAGCAGGATAGAGAATATGGGGGGGGACTTAGGGTGATGAATGGAAAGGCTGACACGTTTCTTTAGGCACATCACTGTTTTAGCAGTTTGTGTAAGAATAAGAAATGATGATCATGTGATGGTTGGTGCTTGACTGCAATTTCCTGATAGGAATCTCTACAGGTTTCTTTATATTTTATTAATTGTTCTGTCTAAATAAAATTTAAAAAAAAAATCCGTTTGCTAAATAAATAAACAATAATTATGTTAAAACTTTTATCAATAGGTAGAATGCCAGTTATATAATAGCATAGCGCCTATGTTGATTTGGTAGCACTTAATAATAATAATAATAATAATAACTTTATTCCGTTTCAAAACTTTTCTTTAGATATAGGGAAACTCACCGTGTGAAATATTCCATTGGTCTTGTTGGTGATGTTTTTTTAAATTACATTTTAGTGTTTATTTCATTGAAAAATGTTCTCACCTCTTCTAATGGGTGATTTTAATTTGTTGATACTAACTAAAAAACGCTTACCTGATTTTCCACTAATCGTTTTCTACATTTGAAATGTTTGTGTTTTTTTTTATATATAAATAAAAAAGTGTAGCAATCGATGAATAATTCTTTGCTTTAAATATTGAAGAGATAAACATAGTTGGAGAAGAAAAAATCCGAATTTCAAAAAAGAATGAAAAATGTTAAAATTATGCTACAATTACGTTATATCGGCAATGTTTGTTCATTGATTGTTTATTGTTATATATGTGCGTGTGTGTATATACAGTGTGTCCTGATAGAAAAGTGATTAATTTTCTTCAAACTATCGATCTTGCCGTTTCTAATTTTAACGCATGAATTTCGTAGCGACATAGTTCAGATAGTCAATTAATCCCCAAAATTATAAGCAGATAGTGTGTTTCATACTTTAATCCATGATAGAAAAATTTGTAATATTAAATTTGGCAAAAGTGTCATAGAAACATTTGTTGCTTGATTTATACTCTGTGTGGCAGTAATACCGTAAGTAGCAATAATATTTTCAACTGGTTTGCAAGATTTTATAGACAGGTTAATTAAAGCATTGAAGATAATCTGCAAAGATACGAATCATACTGTTACATTTTACTGTCGTAATCATTATTTAGACCCGTAATGCTTTGAAATTTTTGGGGTGAATTGCTTATGTAAATGACTCTGTAGGAAGCTTAGAAAGAACCAATCATATTTTTCACTGGGACACACTATGTATTTAATTTATTAGTCGTTCATTAGACTAGAAATTAATCACTTAAATGAATAATAGTTCTATAGCACAATTCCCACTACACCACTCTCATGCGAGGTAGAGACTGATTTCTATCTGTTTTTAACACCTTATGAGCTATTTAGTGATATTTTTTATGTTATATATAGAGTTCGCAAAACAAACTCTTAACGAGCTTTGAGAACCCGAGCTTTATTAAAATTAGGTTATGTGACATCTGACTTGTAATCAATTTCAAAATATTTTTTATATCGTACTGACCTTTTTGAAACAATTTGGCTGCAGGGGCACATTAACCATGATGCCATTCTGCTTGTTTAAGACTAATGCAATCAATATTTTTCAGTTTGAAATTGAATCCAGGAAGGTGTAGTGCAGAGCTGTGTTTTGTTCACAGTCTGAATATTTATTTACATCTGTTTCTCTCAATTCCTAAGCACACCTAAGGCTTCCTATTATGCATATATGTGTGTCAAATTTATTGTCATGATTAAATTGCAATAGCTAAGCAATAAGGTAATGGGACTATGCGATAGGATCTGATCCACCAAATGTTTTACCACAAAATTATAAGTAAAGTTCTGTGCTGGTTAGTGGATTGCTAATGTCTGTTCCACAAGAGCTAAAGATCCCTAGATCGAAATTCGACCTATCAGTTTCAATACTCAAATGTTAATTGACCTCTAGAGCAACTAATCATTCTTTATGTTATAATTATTATAATAATCATTTCTACTTTAAGAAGTTATATATATTTTTAAAAGTAGTGTGACTTATGTGGGGAAAATGTTCGAGTGTTTAACAAAAATTCACAACTACGGTTTCATGTCAAGCGTTGGTGGTCGAGTGGTCAGCACAGCTGCCTTACAAGCAGTTGTCCTGGGGTTAGTGGATTCACTTTCCGGCGGATGCCATGACACATGAAAAAAAAACTACAGTTGCATGAGAAAGAAAGATTTTTTAATAATTTTTATTAGTCATTCATTAGACTAGAGATTATCCAATAGTGAATCATTTTTGGGATGCAATTTTCACTACATCTGCTTTTAACATCTTTGGGAGGGATGTAATCATAAACATGTGACCAAAGACATGATAAAGATATGTATAAGAGGTTGTGGTCTAGGGCAACTGATGAGTGTTAATTCAGCATGAAATATGCAATTTGGGACTCATAGATCTTTTCCATATATCTTTGGTCATATGTTTACGATTTTATCTCTACACAAAGTGTTCAAAGTGGATAGAAACCACTCCCTACTTTGAGTGAGAATAATGTAGTGAAAATTACCATACAGTAATATTGTTCATTAATTGTATAGGTTATGTATGACTAATAAAAACTATTAATATACTTTCATTAAGTGATTAATGTCAAAATTGTGATGGCAGCATATTTGACTCATCAATTAAACTGTATGTAGTAATTTGCTATTTACATATATACCAAACAATGATAAAGATTATGTGTTACATATTGTCTGAGACAACTGATCTTTTTTCACATCTTTGATCATATATTTAAGATTATATCCTTTCTCAAGATATTAAAGTGAATAGAAACCAGTCCCTACAATGCACGAGAGTGTTGTATTAAAAATTACACTACAGAAATATTATTCATTATTAGAAAGATTTTTGTTTACAAATAATTTATAACTAACTTAGGCAGAAATATCAAATTCTCATAAATTTTCTTATTTCTTTCTTATTAATTTTTAGTTAGGCATGAAAACTTCCAACCTAATCCACTAAAAAAAACTTATATGCTTACATAAATAATGTACATTCAGTCATGCACTATTGATATTAATTTGCTTGGCCTTGCTTGTCAATAGATGCTTGCAAGCACCCATCAACTGATGGTTTAAAATATATATTGATGAGTGAGTACAAGCAAATTAATACCAATAGCGCATATCAGAGTGATTGGTTTACACCTACATGATTACATATAAATCACTAATAAAAATAATTAATATAGCAAAAAAATTGTTGTTACATTTATATATAAGCCCAAACTTAGCATAACTTAATATATTTGTAATTGAGGGGAGTAAAACAATCTTCCTCAAGCTATATGTATAAATAACATTCCATATATTTAGCAAAGATTAGGAATAGGATGGACATACTTATTATTTAAGCTTTTGATGTTGATAAACTTTCCTTGCCAACATTGTATTAAATCACTAAATATCACAGTCACCATTCTTTATGTTTACACAAAGGCTAAATTCTCCATACAATTGTGCTACCCAGTGCAAGTCATAGTAATCAATGAATGCAGGAAGGTTTGTGCATAAAATCCCTATCTAGTGCCTACTCATCCAATATCCCCAGACTAGTTTCTAGCTTGTGGCTTCCATCAGTGAGGAGCCTTGGATCTGAGAGTACTGCACCTAGATCTTGGGATCTAATGCAACTCTCCAGCAGCCACCTTTTATCTTATTAGCTAACTATAAAGCTTTGAGTCCAAAATGAAAACAATAATGTTTTCAATCCAAGTTCATTAGCTTGTGTAATCATATAGATCTGCACTCAATTCAGCATCCATACTTTTTGGTATTTTTGGTTCTTTAGTAAGCATCACCATAATTCTATCAGGCAGGATTGTTATTAAGCCGCTAAACATCACATGATCACCATTATTTATGCTTACCTAAGCTGTTTACACAGAGGCTAAACTCTCCATACAGTATCACCACTCAGTGCAAGCCAAAAAGTATGGATGCTGAACTGAGTTCAGATTATATTACTATACAAGCTAATAAGCTTGAATTGAAAAGATTATTAGGTTTTCATTTTGATTCAGAGCTTTATAGTATGCTAATAAGGTAAAAGATGGTTGCTGGAAGTCTATGTGCAGTGCTCTCAAATCCAAGGCTTCTCTCTGATGAAAGCCACAAGTTAGAAACTAATTTGAGGATATTGGATGAGTAGGCACTAGATAGGGATTTTATACATAAACATTCTTGCATCCATTGATTACTCTGGCTTGCACATGAGAACTGCTACTGGATGGAGAGTTTAGCCTGTGTCTTGCCAACATTGATGGGAATTTAGACTGATCTTGATATACGAGCCAGATTATAATATGGATTAATAATTAATTATCCAAGGATCGAGGTAAAATCTCACTTTTAATAATGTTGAGGTTGTGGTTTGTTCCCGTTAATTACATTAAGTTATGATAAGTTATGTTTGCAATTAGTAACTTTTGTTTGATTATTAAAACAAGATTATTAAAAATGAGATTTTGTTTCTATCCTTTGATAATTGATTATTAGTTTAAAGATTGTTAAATACCATATTTTCATCTGACTGCCATAAAGTGTACATTAAATTTTCACCAATGTTGGTATAGGTAAGCTTTAAACATCTAATGCTTTAAAAGTAGGTGGGTTTATTCTATTCCTGATCTTTGATAAACATTGTGTAATTTGCTCATAGCCTGTAGGAGATATGTTGATTCTTGTGATGTAGTAGTAGTTTATCAACCTGCCATGCACACAATGTGGGCTAGACAAAAGTTTTACAGATTCCATTTAGGCTTAGGGGATTTTTTTTCAAGTAACCCATTTATAGGCAGTCTGGCTAATTATCCATTATTGGTCAGTAAGTGGATATTTATTTTTAACTAATCAAAACAAGAATGGAAAATATTCAAGTTTTCACAACTTGACAAGCTTGGCCCACACTATTTTTTTCACTGTTCCTCCACAAAGGATTGTTAGAATAGTCCTTGGGCTGAAATGGTCTGACTAAAAGCTGTCTTACTTTTAAAAAATGGATATTCATTATATTACTGCATGTAACATTAATCCTATATTTTAATTTACTTCAGAGCCCTAATGTGTTTTAGTGTGATGATTGTTTGAGCTGGATTAATTTGAGAGATGATGGTCCTTGTATTTAAGTATTTTTAAAATCCTATTTGGATTACTTGTTTTATTTCTAGTGAAGGATATTTGAACAGGTCGACACTTGTCATCATTCTTATACAATGTAATCATGCATATTTTTTATACATGTAAGCATGTTTATTTGATCACTTGTTATTGATAAACTTATAACCTGTAGTCACTTTATCACTCCTTTGAATTAAGAATTTTTGTGACCGTCATCATATGAAAGTAACACATTTCAAATGTACAATTGAGAGAAATTGTTTGCAGTATCTTTTATAGCATAACTAAAAGTGCCATTTTTAAAGAATAGTGCTGGTTAACTATTTGGCTCTTGATGACAGGTAAATTTTCAAGAGTACCTTAACTATAGATATATTTTTATATGGCAAGGCCGGATATCGCATGTCACTCATGATCCACATGCTATTATTTGATTCCAATTTTACAGCTTTTTTATCGTGTTAACCATAAACACATTTATTTTCTTTTGTAATTTATAAATGAATATTTTGATGACTCTAGGAAAGGAAAAATGTGCTTTACAACATTGTCTTGAATTCAGCCTTATTGTAGACTGTTAATTATTTATACGATGAATGTTTAAATATTAGAAATTTATGAATAAATCAGACTGTCAAAGTAATATTTTGTTTTGCGCTTGTTTATTTTTTAAGAGAATTTTTATTTACATTAGCATGCATGTTGCAGATTCTATTATGTTTTTTTTAAGTAAAATAAATGTTCAAATATATCCACAGCCATTCAGAAATTCCTGTTGCCCATGAACCTCTTTCTTGCAGCTTTTTCATGGAGGTGTGTGTGTGTGTGATTTGAACAAAATGACTTCCTATTTAAAAGTTTACCAAGCCCTGGGAAAGACCATTAGGTATGCCCTACATAGGATTTGAAACTATTGAATATTTTAACTAAGCTAAATAAATGTCTGTGATGTCTTATCTTACTACCAGTTCCTTCTTTAAAACAAATCAGTATATTTAAATCAAAGATGCATTCCAAATAAAAACCAATTTGCATTTGTAAATTTTATCAGTCTTTATTAGTCATATATAAGACTAGAAATTATCCAATAATGAATACTATATCAGTAGTGTAATTTTCACTGCACCACTCTTGTGCAATATAAGGACAGGTTTCTATCCACTTGTAACACCTTGTGGAGGATGTAATCATAAACATATGACCAAGGACATGTCAAAAATATATTTGATCACCATGATTGGCCTAGACTATGATTGTGGTCTGGGACAATTATGGTGGTCATAGATGTTTTTCACATGTCTTTGGTCATATATTTATGATTACATCCCTCCACAAGGTAGTAAAAATGGATAGAAACCAGTCCCTATATTGCATGAGAGTGATTTAGTGAAAATTACATTAGAGAAATTATATTCATTATTGGATAATCTCTAATTGTATGAATGACTAATAAAATTAGTAATATACTTTAATTACATTCAAATATCAGCCTTTCAAGTTAATTGTGCACGCGCTTTGCAAGTGTTAAATAATAAATGAATACTTTCCTTTCCAATACAAGATATAGTATTTATGCAGGAATAAAATGAATCCACTTATTCCTGTAACTCAAATGCTTATATATGAGCAAATCTGAAGTACTGGCAAGCACTTGAGTTGTAGGAATAAGTGGATTCATTTTATTCCTGCATAAATACTATATCTTGTATTGGAAAGGAAAGTATTCATTTATTATTTAACACTCGCAAAGCGCGTGCACAATTAGCTTGAAAGGCTGATACTTGAATGTAATACAATTATAAACACAGCGCTATATAAAAATAAATGCTTATTTACATATGATTAAGTTTCAGTTAGAGTGACGTTTAGTAAATTCTAGACAATTTCACCGACGTCATTCATTCAGACATTGTAAATAGTAATTTAAAGTGAGTGGTTTTTCCTCACGCTTTCCTTGCCAGTACTTCAGATTTGCTCATATATAAGCATTTGAGTTGTAGGAATAAGTGGATTCATTTTATTCCTGTATAAATACTATATCTTGTATTGGAAAGGAAAGTATTCATTTATTATTTAACACTCACAAAGCGTGTGCACAATTAGCTTGAAAGGCTGATATTTGAATGTAATACAATTGTAAACACAGCGCTATATAAAAATAAATGCTTATTTAAATATACTTTAATTAATTGATTTGTGTCAAAGTTGTGATGGCAGCACATTTGACACTTAGCAAGTAAACTATAGTAAATTTTAACAGTGAGTTATTTAATAAAACTTTATTAAGCTTATAATGCATTATTCAGAAGTATTATTTCAAAATGTAAAATATTACCAGCATTTAGTTTATAAGTTTAAGACGAATGTTGTAGATAATTCAAATGCAGGGGTAGAATAAATTTATATAATTTATTTATTTATTTTTTCCTGTAAAATATTTTTCAAGATATCAAATATTTTTCACTGTCAAAATACAAAGTTTAAGATTGCATAAAAGATTTTTCTCTTTTTTGTACTTTGATATATTAATTTCATATTATTGAAATTGCTTTCGAGCTGATTATATCACTCTGCACGGACTAATAGGTCGGTAGAGTTTTGAATGCTGGATCTTGTATGGTTCTCATATTTATTCCAGTTTTGACCTTTTTGGCGCTCAAACATGGAAACAGTAAAGTTATTTGATTAAAGTCGTAAATGAAATGGCATTAATTTTAACCATTCAATTTTATTTTAACTGAGGAAGTGCAGATTTGAGATGAGAGTTATTTTATTATATATTTTTTTAATGTTATGAAATATTATATGCGTTGGATATGCGGCAAAGTCTTTTCTGGAAATATATTCATACTATATGCATTTTTTTTTCCTAAAATAAATTTCAATATATATATATGGTTTATTTTTACAGGAAGAATTGCGTTTGGTGATCGTTCAGAAACTGGCGCGGATGCAAGCTTCGTACCAAACTATTAACAAACACTGCCAGGCTATTGATCGAATCTACACTTCCCAAGTTGAGCCGGATCCAGAAAGAGACACAAGCTAGAAATGTTTTGCTTTCTTTATTGTTTCACTCAAAGATCATTTGTTTGCATTACTTAATAAAGAAATTTTTTTATGTTCATATATAAGTTAAATCATAAGTTTTTTGCTTATCTTTAAATTAGTATTCATGTTGTGTGGTTTCATAATTATTAAAAAAAATAATGTGTATTTAAAATTATAATATTTTTATTTAACCATGCAGAGATTGTGAACGATTGGAGAAATATTCTTTTCTTAAATATTGTTACATATATCACGGACATAGGTTCAGGGTCATGATTAACTGTCCATTTGTGCACGACTAATGTTAAGCCATAATGTTACAACAGGTACATTTCATAAGGGTGTGTGAATTTTAGTAGTAAATTGAATCCAAGAGATACTGTTAACTCAATAGTTGTTGGGGTTGTGAAAAATATTTGTGCCTTGAGTATAGCAATATAATCTACAATGCCATATATATAATACTAAATCATCGATGCACTTTGCTACTGTTACACAATGCTTTATTTACCACCCTCTTTTATGGTTTACAGTTTTGATTGCCCCAGCAATCTTCTTCAGAACTTTTTATATTTCCTAACTTCTTCAGTTTACAGTTTCGATTGCCCCAGCAATCTTTCTTCAGAACTTTTATATCTCCTAGTTGAAGTTGAAGTTAGGAGATATAAAAGTTTTGAAGAAGATTTCTGGGGCAGTCGAAACTGTAAACTGAAAAAGAGGGTGGTAAATAAAGCATTGTGTAACAGTAGTAAAGTGCATGGATGATTTAGTATTATATGGTATACATTTGGCAATGCAATAAGAAAGAGTAGTTATTATAATTTACAATGTTTATTACAAATGTTTTGCAAAATAAACATCAAAGATTCTGATTAATGTTAAAGACATTTTTTGATTGTATTTTTTTTTTAGCCATATCCATGTTTATGTTATGTGAAAAAAAAAAAATATTCTTTATATTTCTAGATTTCATTATTTACTTTTAGAAAAAGACTTTAACCTTTATTGTATGTGCCTTGAATGTTTATAATATTCAAACGATGTCTTTTTTTTTGACTACGGAGGGCCTCTCAAACATCAACACAAGATAGCGACTTTACAAAGACAAGAACTGTCATCTTATCTTTAATCTAAATTCCCACTTCAGTAGGCCAATCTTAAGCATCTTGATTTAGAATCACTTTTCAAATCCACTTTTTCCTTTACAAATTAACCTTCTCAAAATCTTGCGATTTAAAACGAGTTAATATTATGATATTTATACTGGAAATATATAAACTAATGTAAAAATGTGATTATTTATTAAGTGCATGGGAAGTGTGTAAATACTTTTAGAGAAAGGCCGTTAACCTTTATTGTATGCATAAGATTTCACTAAGATTAATTTGTAAAGGAAATAGTGGACTTAAAAAGTGAATAGACTAACAGCTTCATGCTCCCAAAACAAGATACTTCAGATTGGCCTATATAAGTGGGAATTTAAGTTAAAGATAAGTCTGGCCGCTCTTATCTTTATAAAGTCGCTATCTTATGTTGAGATTTGAGAGGTCCCTCCATAGTCAAAAAAAAGGACATTGTTTGACTATTATAAACATTCAAGGCACATATAATAAAGGTTAAAGCCCTTCTCTAAAAATATTTACATACTTCCTGTGTGCTTAATAAATAATCACTATTTTACATTTTATTGTTTATCAATTTCTAGATTGTAATTAAAAATAAGTAAAACAAATCATGTATGGAAATGATAATCCGGACCAACTGACAAGTACCAGTTTAGCCCAAAATATGTGAATTATTTATCTTTTTGATGTGTGTGTAATATGTATGTCAGCAGTATGAGATAGCATGTATAATTGAAAGTCATGTGAAAGTCTGAGTTCAAACCCCCTATATATTACATATTGGGAGTGCAGGTATGAAAAAGCCTATACTGTTAAAAAAAATCATATATTAAAATAAATGTAATATTAATTTTCTCTTCATTATAAATATATAATTCTTTTGTGCATGTATGGGCGTATGCTTTACAAAACGGTGGGGGAGGGGGTTTCTTTTATTTAATTTAACTGAATGCACTTACGATAAAGGAAGAAAAGAAAAAAACACTTTGTAAAGGATACACACGTATGTACACAAAAATAATTAATAATAAATGCAAATTCGCAATATTTTATTTTTTTTTATCTCATTTTAGCACATACTATTAATGAATGATTCTCTTGGTAAATGCGGTCTTTACTGCATTTTCTTTGACTGTGAAGTCCATAGGGTTAAAGAAAATTTTTTGAATGATATATTTTATGAACATTGGCCTTTGCACGTGATTGATACTCTGTCACCCTATATTGACAAGAGTATGGAATTTATTTAAATGGAATACTGCGATATATTAACATTAGATTTGCTCTTTATATGTAATCTTCAGAAGAGATGGCTACAAAATTTTGAATCGTTTTTGTCCAACTTTAAAACTAGTTAGAAGTATTTGGCATGAAATTATTTTATATAGTGGAAGTTTTGTGTGATATAGATTGATAATAAATTTATCGATGAAATTGGACTAGCTTTTATTTACTAACATAAGCTACTGCTTATGGCTTCTAATTCTCTACCACATAATTATTTTGTGCCATTAAGACTGAAAGAAGAATTACATTTCATAAATATCTAGAATGTGAGCTTTCATATCAAAGTATTAATCTTTTGGGATATAATAGTACACCTGGGTCTCATTTTATGCGGTAGTTAGGTTCTTCAGGAAATGCGCACGAAAGAAATTGCACAAAAAAATGGGGGATAGGTACTGTAATTTTCAAAAATCACATAAAAGCAAAGCAACAATGTAAAATTACTTTAAAATTTGCATTAAAAAAATAAGGAAATAAAATATGACTAATAAAAAATTTTCAAATTTGAAAAAAATTGATACAAGACAAACTTTTTTTATTAACTAGAGTATTTAGTTTTGTTCAAAACAATATATTTTTATGCGTAATTTACAGTATTTTTCATTTTTTCATACATGTACAGTATTTTAATCATTATCGCTATTTGACGATATGTAAGTTTGTTTGTAAACTCACCATCATCCTATGGACATGGTTGGTATTAAAGCACTAATGCATCACATGATCACCATTTCCTATGCTGATCCAAACTGTTTAAAAAACTCCATACAGTAGTAGCATTCAGTGTAATCCATGGTAATCAATGAATTCTGGAAGGTTTCTGCATAAAATTCCTATCTAGTATAACTCATCTAATATTTCCAGACTAGTTTCTAGCCTGTGGCTTTCATCAGTGAGAAGCCATCCATTGAGATCTTTCACTATTTTTTTAAGTCACATTTTATTTTGATATTTTAATTCCAAAAAGAAAACTAAAGATGTCAGAATAATCGAAAATGTGATGTGTTCAAAGAATTAAAGTCACAATTTAATATGTGACCTTTTTGATAATGGATTTTCATGTGTTTTGCAATATGAAAGTTTTTTGAATGACTAAAACCTTGATTTTTTTTTTACAAAGTTTATTAAGATTCATAATTAGTTTTGCAGAATAATTATGTAATAATTATTAAAAATCAAAAATGTACATGATTCCATTTGTTTTATACATATATTTTTTATTTTTAAACATAGAAGGTAATAAGTTCTTGTATAATGTTAACAAAACAAATTCTAGAGTTTTGATAAACAGCTATTTTCAAACTAATTGCAAATATATCATTATGAACAATCTGTTTGATTATATTGCAATATTGTAAAAAAAATATTAAAAAATTAAAATATTAAAGTACAATATGATAACGATATCATATATCGATGTTTATTCGTCCAAATTTTAAACACAAATGTTAGTAAAAAGATTTCATTGTCTTTACGAAATCAATCTGCTTTTCATGACGTTGAATGACAAAACAAATTGTTTTTATTAGGACCTTATTTCTTCGATATTTGCAAAGTTCAGTTCTGATTTTTTTTTTTAGAATTTATTTCATTTGTAATTGTATTACTATGTAATCTATTTCAATTTATTAAATTCTTATATAGAATAATGATTTAATATTAAACTCAAATGTTGAAAGTTTACAAAACTCTCACCTGGAAGAGCAATTATACCCGTCTCATTATTGGCTAACAGGTTTCTCTAAGCATAGTAGCTGAGAGATTCCTGACTCCGAAAACAGAGAAGCCATAGTGCAACACATCGCATAGGTCAGTACTTAACTTTCCCTCCAGTTGCCATGTTCAATCATTTATTTTTTATTGAACATGGCAGCTAGAGGGCAGTACAAATATGAATAAAGTAGAGTTGGTGATTATCATGTGATTGTGATTTTTCATTTATCTGTTATAAAAATATTATTTCTATCTATAGTGAATGAAATTTATTATCTGTTTTACTTAATTCACTATAATTATTGCTAACATTTATAACTGAATTAATCCTAATTATTCTTTTTCTTCATTACTTTTTTTACCGTCTATCTTCAGTTATTTAAATTAATAGTAGGTCCACTTATCATGAGCTTTTCATGATATCGATTGTCTCTGCATTGGACCAATTGCATTATGGGATACACAAGCACATTTCCATCCTTTTAATTTCTTGGACAGATATTCCAATTTTTTCTTTCTCATTTTTTAGTCTCTTTTTTAATTTTTTTTTTTTTTTTTGGTGTTAGAATAGCTGTACTCATTTGAATACACCAACCATCACAATGATTATTACAAAGCTCAGCTATTATTTGAAATATATAAAAATTTATAATCGAATAGTTTATTGCTTAGAAGCTGATGAGAAATTCAAGCATTGGAAATAAGATTTTTTAATTGTCATCCATTTTAGCTACTTTACCCCTGTTGCACTAAATCACACAATGGTGTATTTAGGTATATTATATGCGAATATATAAAAGTGAATAAAAAAATAATCTCCTGCATGGCAAAGGCTCTTCCATGAGCACTCCCCCCCCCCTTTTTTAAAAGATCAGTGAATGAAAAGCTTAGCTTATTAAAGCTTATCCATTTCCTAAGTTATTGATTGCATGAATACCTTTTTTTAGTATTGTTTTGCCCATCTTCTATCAAAAAATAATTAGATACCCATTTGCCAACCGATGTTGGATGGTTCTGAGCTATTTAAAAACTATTTCATTTACTTTTTATCTCTGGCATATCTATTTATACTAATATTTTACATGCATAAAAGCTTCCCTTCTGTTTGTTTTAAAGGCTAGCTTTCTCTTGTAGTACTTTTAATTCTTTCTCCCAAACTTGATATATGTTTTTATTACTTTGCTATATTTAAGACATTACCTAGCCATTGGAAGATACTTATTTTATTTTCAATTTAGTCACAAGTGATAATATGGGATTTTTGTCCAATGAAAATTTAGCATTTTGTCAGCAAAAATATTTGATTCAGTACCGAATTTGTGTTTTTTATTTCGCCATCGTTAAGTTGATTTTAGTGTTGTTAATGGTGTATCTGTGATTATCAAATACTAGAATTATTTTAGAGAGAAGCAATAAAATATTATTTGCTATCAAGCATTGGTGGTTGAAAGGTGCTTTACAAGCAGTTGTCCCGGGTTAGCGGGTTCGCTTCCTGGCTTATGCTATGGCACATGGGGGTGGGGGGAATATTATTTGCTTGTTTGCAAAATTGTTTTACTCATGCAAGTATATGTGCTTACAGAGCCCTGAGGTGCCCGCCATTTACGAACTAAGGCTGTTTAGATGGTGAGTAACTGTCAATTTTTGTGGGGGAATAGCCGTTATGATGCAAAGGCCAATGTGAACGTTATCAGTTTCAGAAAATCTATTCAGTTAACATGTTTTTTCAACCTCTATGTAAACTTCGAAAGAGGGCAGATTTAACTTCAGGTACAAACACTTGAAATAACCTCCAGCATCCCTTGTATAGCAGTATTTAACAGATATGCCGATTTCAGGATGATGAGGGATTGAGCGTTTTATATTCTTGCTTATTCACAATGGCTAAGACCTAGATATTCAATTATGTATCAATATTGGATGGTTAGTTGGCTTTTGAATAGCTATTTCAAAAGAAAGTTTTTTTCCACTTGGGATCGAACCCTCATTATCATAGCAGAAGGATGTATTACTATTCTCCGTACCAATAATAAAATGGTTTTATTTCTCAGGAATTCACAAAAAGTTCGAGAGCCGAAAGTGATTGGTCTATCCGAGGACTTCGCAATCCAGCGTACAACTGCATTAAACCACGCAGGGCACTATAGTCTATGAGGCCCTGCGTATGTAATGCCATACTTTTTATCAGTTATATTTGGATGTCTTTATAATGAGGATTGTCTGCGTATATATACTTAAAAGCAAATTACGGTAAAAGAAGTCTGTCATTGAACTCCGAGAATTAATTTCCACGAGATTTAGATTTAATCAGTTCTTCATTATTTAAAGCATATTACCTGTAATCTTTTCTTCAACGTTTTTTTTTAATAGCTAATGGGAAAAAAAAATCTAAGATTAAAAACAATCTCTTCCCTATTCAAGCTTTCATAAAAAAAAAAAATGTTTTAAGGATGTTCTTAGAGCTTCGGAGAAACCCTTAAAATTTTATTAAATATTTTTACAATTGTTTTAATTTTCACTCTTGTGTATAAAACGAGTGAATTTGTAAAAGAAAAATTATTAGCTTTTTATTACAAAAAAATAAAACACTTTTATAACTTCTTCAAAGCAATTTTAAAATTTAATTACGTGCAATTTTTTTTAATTACAAATGTTGCCTAGACATTCCCGCAAGGGATTTCAGAAATTGTATATTTAATATTTCTGCGGTGTGTTGACTATTGTTGTTCAAAACTTAGTGATCTAAACATTGGTCAGCGCCCGGCCGATGCTATTACACTTTAAAAAAAAAAAAACATTTTCAAGGTTTCATAACGTTGAAGGTAAGTTATGCCTATTTTTTTTTTTTTAGCAAACTAAGTTCAAACAAGACTTAATATTTTATCCCATAATGCATAGCTACCATAACTAATAGTTGATAGTACTTAATAAGTACCCATTCAGTTTAGGACAGGGATTTACTGAGCCTTATCATCTGGCATTATCCAGGTAGTAATACATTTAATAAGTGACATAGCCTTTTTTTTTAGCAAACTAAGTTACAAACAAGACTGTTGCCTTTGGCAGGATGGCTGTTGATTAGAATGTTAAATTCAATACTCAAGGGTCCAAGTTTGATTCCCATGCTAGTACTGTCATTGACAGGTCTTCAACATCTGAAGAAGAGGGGAGAATAATATCTCTCAAAACATTGTGCATATACTAACCTGTTTGATGTGCTATTACTAACAGTTGAATGTATTTGAAATATTTAAATAGAATGTATTTGAAATATTTAAATAAAGGTATTTTTTTTTTAAAGACATTCAATACTCATATTTATGATGGAAATAGTCCAACATGTAAATACAACTAAAACACCATCACAAACCTTCAGGAAAAGACTTAATGTTTGATCCCATTATGCATAGTTGCTGTAACTAATAGATGATAGTACTTAATAAATCTCTATCCAGAACTGCCCCATGCAGTTTAGGTCAGGGGTTTACTGAGCATTATCATCTGGCATTTTTTAGGTGCTAACACTGTGACATAGCTGTAATAAAAGAAAAAGACTAGCTGTGGGAATAGCTATGTTTAAATTGGAGTTTTATTGATTTTAAAGACCACATTTTTTTTTAAACCGTTTGCCTTTGTTGATCAGCACTTACAGGCTTTTAAAATATCAATCAATATTAACGATCAGATTCAACTATTATCAAAAGATTTATATTAAAGACTATATAACATGATAATAAATAAAATGGTCATACATCATGTGACTTAATTTGATAAGCTTGTTATAGGCTATTATTATATGGTATGGCTGAAGATTTCTCAGCCCCATATAGCTATTTAAGTTAGATAGCTGGATTTAAGTGTCTGAAAATTTCAGATTTACTACTTAAAAAAGTTAACTATCAGATAAGTGCTGGCTTTGAGTTGGTATTTTGGATCTAGTGTCTGAAATATTCTAGCACCTCACTGAGGAAAAATCGGTCAGAGGATGGGTTAATTTCTAGATAAAGATTTTAAATGCTTTCTCTTGTAGCATTTATCGATAAAGTTTGTTAGAGCATAGTATTAGCACACTCTTTATTTTAATTTATAATTACAAGTTTATCAAATGAAGTCACATGATGTACGACTTTATTTTATTTACTATTATAGTTTTGCTTTTCAGTCTTAAGCAATGTTATATTGCTAAAAGTATTAATATATGGTATGGCTGAAGATTTCTCAGCCCCATATAACCGTTTAAGTTAGATAGCTGAATTTGAAGACACAACCTCATTAAAGAAAGCCAATAGCTTGAAACAAGTTTGGGGCTAGGGGTAATTTTTAGATAAAGATATTTTCTCTTGTGGCATTTATCAATAAGGCTTGTTATTAGCGTGCTCTTTATTTTAGTATATAAAATGGTATTGTTTCCCTGAAAGTTTGTGATGATGGTATTGTAGTTGTGATTATATGTAGGACTATTTCCACCAGCTAATATTGATTGTTAAATGTTTTAGTAAATTCACACTTTTTCAACTTTCCAAATACATTCAACTATTAGTAATAGTACACAGATTATTATGTAACATGACATTTCAAATGCTATTATTCTTTTTTTTTTTTTCAGGTTTTTCTGGTTTGGCTTATGTCAATATAACAAGAAAATCAAATCTAAAGCTCTTAGGTTTGATACCCTTAGGAGAATGATACAACTTAAAATATTGTTAGATACTAATCTGTGATGAATCATGAGCTTCATAAAATGTGACATTGTGTTTTATACTTTCGTTAATTTGTCTTTATCTTTCTGATATCACAAAATCTTGCAAACCATTTGAAAACGTTTTTGCGACTCACTACTTCACTGATGCACACAGTTTGAATCATTTCAAATGTTTCATTAGTCATTTTGTCCAATTTAAAAGGAAAAATGTTAGCACGTAGGTTAAGATATGAAGCAGTCACATTTTACATTAAACCTCATAATCCAGACATTCTGCAGTTAAAAAATTTTTTGTGATGATTAGCCAAACTGCCATTACATAACACATGCCATGATCACCATTTCTTATGTTTGCATACATAACACATGCCTGATTCAGGAATAGCGATGAAGGAACCTCGGAGAAAAAGTCATGTTTTTACTGGGATATTCTGTGTATGTAAGTGTTGTCTTTTCACTTGGTACCATCAGTTGCTTCTGAATATCATTGCATGGGAGACTGGATAGTAGGTAAATAAGAAAACCAAAAAAATTTAATGATGAGCCTGTAAAAATGGAGAAAACTATAATTTTTCAAACAAATTTGTTTGTATTAAACTGAATATTACTCTATTTTGATTATCAAATATGATAAACAGTTTAAGCAAAAGCTTTTTAGAAGAATTATGATTACAAGATTATTTGTATTTTCGGTAATCTTTTTTGATATGAATAAGATGAGGATTGATGTAAGAGATAAGATGTAAGGAACTTAATGGAGTTCCTTGAGGTGTGGCACAAAACATAGGAATATTTTTTCATTCAATACAATATAGGCTTCACTATCCAAGATTAGTGATTAATTAGAGATAATGAATAGGAATGCTAAATTGTTACTTTACGATAATGGATAGGAATATTCAATTATTACTGTACTTGGACAACTTTGGAAGTGTATCATTACTAGTAAGTGGATGAGCTCTTGTTGGCCAATTGAAATTGGAAAATTTGAGGCAGAATGATGCATTGAATAATATCCTGGATTATAATATATATTATTTTAATCAGAAAGAGAGTTATAGATGTTGGTTTTATATTTTTGGGTGACAGTTTGCTTTTTGAAGAAAGGATGCATTGATATTGCTGAATTTAGTTGATTGGTGTTTGCAAGTTCTGCTGTGAAAAATAATTATGATATTAAATGCGATTGGACTTCAAAAGTACCTAAGATACTTGAAAAATAAAAATGAAGATAAAATATGAATGGGTGTTGGGTGGTTCCAAGTTGTTCAGTCCTGGAACCAAAAACTGGGAAGTAAATTAAGGGTGGATGAGTTTGTAACTTGTATTTCAACAGGAATGCTTCTGCTATTATATTTACCCCTCACTGAGAGTCTTAAGAGAATAATTATGTGAAAGTTGATCATAAATGACTTAATACTTACAAGTTGTTCGATCTAATTTGAAGCGATTTTCATTTTTTTGTGCATTAAGATACTATTATCAGGAATTCCATTGAAGTTGTAAGATTTGTGCTAAAGGGTTAAAGATATTTATTCCAAACTAAGATGTGTTTTAATATTAATGGTGTTTAATTAGAATTAACATGGTGTGTGTGTTGGTAAAAAGATTGACTCCTGATTGGTTCTCTTTTCAAGTTGCCTGCATTTTCATCTCTGAGTCAACCAATGCATTATAACAACAATGTAGTTTATCTATTCAGCACAAAAATTTTTAGGTACTACTATGCCTGGACCTGAAGTTATGATATGATATGTGGCAGTCTGTTTTGTATCTTCATAGATAGTTTTCAACTGTTTTCTGCCATTACAAAATATTGCAATCTAATCGGAAACATTCTTGTAACTCGTGGCTTCAGTGTAGTACACAGTTCTAATCACTTCAGGCATTTCAACCCCACTTTTCCCCAATTTAAAATAGAATTTAATGTTAGCATGTTATTCCATTTTGAGTTACAGTTACAAAACACTGCAACATTTTATGTCACAATTTGCAATCCAGACATGCCATGCCTAAACATTTTTGTCACTAGTAACAACTCTATAGCTGCATAACATGCACATTGATTCAGAGATGGCCCTGCAGGCAACTTGGAAACAGAACTAGCCATCTTTTCAATGGAACACTATGTATTGCATAATTGTGATATCTTATTGATGTTTTACTAGTAAAATATATCGCTCACATGAGACTTTAACTCACATATTGTTGTTTCAGTAGCCATTTACTGTAAATTAATGATGGTACTCATGGGTTTGAACTGTTGTGAAATATTACATATGTTAATATCTGGCGATAACTTTCTAATCTTACGATCTTGTAAAATAATGCACAGGATCGACTGACAAACTTCATCCATCACATTCTTTAACACAAAATGGTGAGCTATAATTTTATTTAGTGAAAAAAAAAAGACTAAACTTATATAAATTTATTCCAATAAAATCAATGATTGTTTATTACAGTCAATGGTGCAGACTAATGTTTTTTATGTCATGCAAAAGGTAAACAAGTATAAAATTAGCAGTGAAACCAACATTTTTAGTAATAGCTTTCACCAATCAGCACATCTAATATTCGTGAAAAAAAATAATTATTTTCCTTTTCACAACATTGTAAATATGTTTAATTCAGTCTTTATTTAGACAGTTTGTTATCGACTTTCATCACAGCAGGTCTAACCGGTAAGTACTATAATGATAGATGCCAGATGAAAGTGCTCAATAAATCCTTATCCTATGTTTTTCTATCCTTAGATTAGTTTCAAGCTCTCACTGATGAAAGCCAAATGCTTGAAACTAGATTGGATAGGATAATGATGTGATACCCTATGGCTTCTCCTTTCAGTCTCTCAGCTACTATGCCCAGAGAAACCTGTTAGCCACATTACCTTCCCTTTACATTCCCCACCCTGTTTTTTCCCATATTTTTCTTTATCTTGCTCCATCTCATTTCCACATTATCTTATCTACACTATAACCTTTATATTTAAATCTATCTTTTTCCAAACAGCATAAGAATCCAACAACCCACTTTTGGTATAATCACTTTGTTTATATTTCTTCTCCTTCAACTTCACCATTTTCACTTTTTCTGCTTGTAAGCATTTACATATAATATTTTTATGCCTTCCTTACATAACTTGCAGACTAAATCACCCACCGTTCTCCATTTATATGTATATTCCCTTGTTGCTAAGAATTTTATTCGAGTCTTAAACAAACTACTTTTCTTGCAATTATCCTAAATTAACTCTCACTCAATATTCTGTTTATTTCTATATATATATATATATTCTATCCCATTCCTTGCCACTATAACACTCAATTCTAACACATAGTTATACTGACAAATTCTTTGTCCAAATCTGCTGCATATCATACTATCTTTCTCATCCATCTTGTTGCCTTGCCTTTACTCTATTTTGGCTATTGTCTTATTATGCATAAACTGTAATCTACACAGAGGCTAAACTCTCTGTACAGTAGCACCACCAGTGCAAGCCAGAGTAGTCAATAGATGCAAAAAACTTTATGCATAAAATCCCTATCTAGTGCCTACTCATCTAATATCCCCAGACTAGTTTCTAGTTTGTGGCTTTCATCAGTGAGGAGCCTTGGATATGAGAGCAGTGCACCTAGATCTTGGGATCTAATGCAACTTTTCAGCAACCTTTTATCTTATTAGCTAACTGTAAAGCTTTGAGTGCAAAAGGAAAACACAGGAATGTTTTCAATTCAAGCTCATTAGCTTATATAGTTGTATAGATCTGAACTCAGTTCAGCATCCACATTGTCTTTGGTATTTTAATAACCAGAGACACCACTATCCTATTGGGTAAAATTGGTTTTAAACCACTAAACATCACATGATCACCATGCTTTATACTTACAGAAGGTGTTTAACAAATGCTAAACTCTCCAAACAGTAGCATCACCAATGCAAGACAGAGTAATCAATGGATGCAAGAAGGTTTGTGTGTAAAGCCCTATCTAGTGCCTATTCAAGCAATATCACCAGACTAGTTTCTAGCTTATGGCTTTCATCAGTTAGAAGCATTTGATATGAAAGCACTGCACCTAGATCTTGGGATCTAATGCAATCCTCCAGCAGACACCTTTTATCTTATTAGATAACTATAAAACTTTGAGTGCAAAATGAAAACAACATTTTTAATTAAACTCATTAGCTTGTATGGATGTATAGATCTGAACTCAGTTCAGCATCCATACTTTTTGATGTCTTTGGTTCTTTCATAACCACAATCACCATAATCTATTGACTACTCTGGCTTACACTGGTGACACTACTATATACAGTTTAGCCTCTGTAAACAGCTTGTGTAAGCATAAGAAATGGTGATCATGTGATGTTTAGTGGTTTAAAACCAACTCTGTCCAAAAGGATTATGGTATGATTATTAAAGACACCAAACGTATGGATGTCAAACTGAGTTCAGATCTATACAATTATACAACTAATGAACTTGAATTAAAAACATTACTGTGTTTTATTTTGCATTCAAAGCTTTATAGTAAGCTTATAAGGTAAAAGGTGGTTACTGGAGGTTGCATTAGATCCCAAGATGCAGTGTTCTCAGATCCAAGGCTACTCACTGATGAAAGCCATGATCCAGAAACTAGTCTGGGGATGTTTGATGAGAAGGCACTAGATAGGGATTTTATGCACAAACCTTCTTGCATCCATTGATTACTCTGGCTTGCACTAGTGGCACTACTGTATGAAGAGTTTAGCCACTGTGTAAATAGCTTGGCTAAGCATAAGAAACAGTGATCATGTGATGTTTGGTGGTTTAAATCTACTGAACATTTTCATTTTGCTTTTTGTATCTCTCATATAAAAACTTAACTACCCCATTTGTCCTTGAATTGCTACTTTTGCCATCCACACATCTGCATCTAATGCATGTCTTCCTACTTCACTGTACCTTTTCTAAATAATCTAACATCCCTTTACTAACACGTCATTATCATATGTTAACCCTACAATTGCCACTCTGTTCCATACAATTCTAGCTACATATTTATTATATGAAAATACTGTTAATTTCTTTACCAGTCCCTTTCTTTTCTTTGCTGCATTTATCAATTCTTTCTCTCATTCATCCAAGCAATTTTTCTGATTACTTAAGATGTTTCCCAAATCGTTATATCTATTCATCACACCTAACTTTATATCCCCCAATAAAAATTCTCTGTTTTCTCCTTCTCCAGTATTAATGATCATTACTTTTGATTTTTCTTCACTAAATTTAATCGCCATCTCTTTATCTATTCTTGTGCATGTCCTCAGCATAATTTCCATATATTCCCTTTCTGTGCACTGAAGACATCATCTGAAAATAAAAAAAACCAATAATATATATATACTTCCTTGCCCCTATTAATGGTATCTCTACCCCCTCTTCCTAGTTTTTTCTATTGCTCTCTCCATTTCTCTTAAATACAACAAAAGCAAAATAGGTGACATAGAGCATCTTTGCCTTAGTCCCACCCACTTTTAACTTTAACTGATTCTATATTTTCTAATTGATATGTACAATAATTATTTTCATACAATTTCTTAAGATCCATTAAAGCTCCATCCATTCCCAAATTTTACAAAACTTACTCATAGTCTATTTCTATTTACTCTATCATGTCTTATCTATATCTATAAAAACCATATATAACTGTCTGCCTGTATTTCTATTCATATCTATAAGTTGTGTAGCTACAAATAAACTCTTATATGCCTATTCAATTGAAAAACCTCCTTGCATATCTCACTATATTATTTTCTTCCATTTTGTGATTCTTCCATCATATATGCAAAACTTTTATATAACATTAATGTTATCGCTATTGGTCTATAATTGCTTAACTTTCTACAATCCTTACCTTTCCTTTAAATAGTAGCCTTACTCTTGTATTACTTCAACTATTCAGAAAGTCTCTCTTCTGTGTCATCTTATAAAAATATGATAATACCTTTAATTTTGTTCTATGTCCTAAATTCATTAACATTTTTGCTGCCTATCCATCTAAACTTCTTGCCTTTCCACTTTTCAATTTCTTCCCTGCCTCATTCAGTTCATTTTCTGTAAACCTAATATTTCCATTACTATATGCTTTTATGTTTCTCATCACTCTGTTCTTCATATCTAACATCTTTTCTATATCCATTACATACTTATTTAAAATTCATTTTAATTCTTTTCTAGAGCTACACTCTATTCTCTCATCATCTTGTAATGCTATTTCTCTCTCCTCTATGTTCTCTCTTTTAATGTATTTCCAAATATTTTTACTCCCATCTCTTCCACTTTTATTAATATCGTCCAACAATTTACTATTTGGTTGCATTCTCTCTATATAAATATTTATTTTAGCCAACTTCTTTTTTAAAAAAATACTTTTCCCATTTAACATTAACATCTTTTTCACTTGCTAAAATATTTATAACTTTTAAAGTAGCACATTTTTTTAAAGATGACTCTTCTTTCTTCAATAATAGCTATTCTCGCCTTTTTGTCAAACTTCTCAATCATCAGTGCATTCACACCATTTACATATGTGTACGGGTTAGCTTTTTCATTTGCATTTTTGAAGTCTTCTGTGTGTGCTAAAACAGTTTCATTAGCATTTGATAGCAATCTTATATATTAGCGTAGACTCACTTAATAGTATTTGTCTAAACTTCACATCTCTGATGTTCCATAATAATTGACCCAATAACATTTCATCAATATAATCCTTGAATTCGTATTTTTTTGTCAAAGTCTTTATTAAATTATAATTGTGAATAGTTTCATTTTGCAATTGCATCCTATCAAGAAAACACAAACGCACTCTGAATTTCATTCTGCAATTGCATCCTAAATGCACTCTGAATTTCAACATATCAGTTTAAAGTAGGATTTAATTTTATTAATAACTCTTCGTATGGGATTTCTTCAAGCAGCTTTAGATCACACAAACAATTTGCCAAATCCAAAACATCTTGTTCTACATTCATAGTAACCTGGAAACTTTCAGTTTATTTTCAATTATTCCATTCATTAGCATGTATTTCTCCACATGGTTCCCATATATCTGTCAATGTCCCAGATTTTTTACATTAAAGGTTGTTGTTACATTTTTCTTCATATTTCTTGAATTATCCTAACACCATTATGTACTTATAACTTGTAAGACTGTAATATCATAACTTTACAACTATCCATTTTTTACTGCATCACTTATTTCACAAATTCTGTACTCGACTACATCATATATTCTTCATTTCAAGAGATATTTTATTTATTTATAGAGCAAGGTATATAATTGTGTATACAGGCAATAGTCATAGCTGCTGATAACAAGCATTATCTGCAATGGGTCCACAGGCTTACAGTTCAGATAGGAGGAGGGTTAGGAGGTAGGTCATCCCATCTCTTTCATCACAGCAGTTGGGGGGAGGAATCATTCCTTATAAGGTTAGAGGCATCATACATAGAATGAAACAGAATGTCTTAAAACTTAAATTTTTAGTTGATCCCAGGTCTGAATCACCAAGGGCAAGTCCTCTTGTCAATCTACCTAGCCTTCTGTATGAAATTTATTAGGAGGTCTTCGAGATGGTGCTCAATCCTACTTTCAAACAATACTTTGCAATGTGTAGTCCAAATCCTGAAGTTGACAAATGAAGCCAGCCATATTTTGGCAAAAAGCTTTTCAAAGGCCAGAGGAATCATTACACAAGACAGGCCAGATACAGATATTTTCCTCAGTACCATGCCTTGGAGACGAGACTATGAATCACAATGGAACGGAATGTGGTCCATGGTCTCTTCCTGGGCACAAGGTATTGATGTTATAGCCTCTATTATGGAATAAGAAGGACCCTGTGGGAAGGGCCTTGAGGTTGACCTTGAACATCATATATTCTTCACAGATTTTTCCAATGACTGCACAACATAATGTATTACAGATACTCCACCTTACTGCACCGTATAATATTTCAAAGATAAAATTCTCTGTCAACTGTGACAATGAATTCAGGGCCAACTATATTATGGCAGATGAATAGTTATATAATTTGTTTAAAGAAAACAAACAAAAAGTTTAACAGTAATTGTACCGTGTTTTGAATACTCCGTTGGTGAAGTTAAAATTATCAAAATTAAATATCAGGCTTACCACTTTCGAGGTTTTTTAACCTCTTTTTCATAGCCAAAGAGTTAGCAACATTATGATGATGATGTATGCTAATATAGGCAAATTAATCTTCATATGTAAAACAATTTTTAATATATACATATTGATCAGATTGTCCACTTAGAAATAGAGAAGTGTCTTTTCTATTAATGGCAGGTGGATTATTTATGATGAAGTACATCTCCTTTATTTTTTTTACAGTCATTTCTTTTGGTACATATGATCTCAGAGTTGGAGGGTTCAAACTGTGACCAGCTGCTTTTTCATGTTCCAAGAATATTGAAGTGTTGTCACCATTATTTTGAGCTCTCTTGTATGTGTACATATGCTGGGTAGCTCTATTATTAACAGTGGCCTTTGTTTCTCCATAATATGCGATGCTGCAGGCATGAGATTTTGAACACCACTTAAGATGTCAAGCTAGGATCAATTTGTCTTTAGAGTTATTGATTAATCTATTTATATTAGGGGGTGTGCAGAAACCAACCCTAAATTCTTTTGACAAAGTTTTTACAAGTTATTACTCTGAATAACAATAGTTGTGGACAGGATTAGTAAAACAACTGGCTAACTGCTAGTTGAATACAAGAACAATCTAAATCACTTAACAGTTTATATCTTTAGGTAATTAGTATATGTTTCCAAATGTAGTTCTGTAAGCTCCTTACTGCTCATGCTCATCTCTTGAAATAGTCTAATTAGATTATGACTAGAGCTCTTCTCAACTGCTAATATTGGTTTATTCTACACTTATTGCTAATTTGCTTTCAGCTTTTGCTTGTTTCTTTCTCTCATCACAGTATTATTTCTCTTGATACCACTCCCATCTGAATTAACAGGACACTAATTGAAGTTCTGCAGGCATTTTTATCCACTTTGCTAATTTGCATAAAGAGGCTATTGATATGCAAATTAGCCTACTGCTTCTTGCAATAAACTAATTTTTTTCTGCATATTATTATTTCTGAAGTGTTCTAACACTGTATACAAACCTATATTTGCACAGGCAACTTTATTAATAACGATTGGATACAATCATAAATTGCTTTATAATATTGTTAGTAATTTTTTTTCTTATGTGTCATAGCATCAGCTGGGAAGCGACCCCGCTAACCCAGGACAACTATTTGTAAAGCAGCTGTCGCTGATCTTAGTAATTTTAATAAAAATTGTAATATTTCAAATGCTAAAGATATTGATAAAATAAAATATACTTAGATATCAATACCATTTATCAGTAATGAACAAGTGAAATTTATAAAACAAATTTATAAAAATATATGTAAAATTGCATTTTATACTACTTCTAATTTAAATAGATTGATAAATAATTCAAAAAATAGATGTAGTGTCTTAAATCAAAGTTATGTAATATATAAATGGATTTGTGTTTGTGGAAAAGCATATATAGGTGAATCTTGGTGTACGTTAGAGAAAAGATCAAAGCAGCATTTATTGCTATATAAGCATATATAAAAATCAAGACAAGAGTGTTAGAAATAATGACGTATCTCCTTCAGTATTTTTTGATCATAATTTTACATGTAAGGATTATATGTATTGAATGAAATAATAATACACGTAAAATTAAAGAAGCTATGATATTAATGAAAAATGGAAAGCAACATTTGATAAATAGACAAGCTGCTAATATAAAAATGAATTGTGGGAAAATTGATGTATGACAATTGTTTTTGTACACATTTATAACAATTTTTGTAATCGAATTTAAATATAGTTGATAACGATTTTTAGATAGTTGAAAGTACTTCTATTTAAATTATAGTTGATATTTTTTAAAAATATGTTTACTGCATTAATTATTATATCGTTTTGAAGAATTATTAGTAAAGATATATACATAGCCTGTCTATATACAACATCTAGTATAGAATTTATTTTTAAGGAATAAAGATTATATCCAATGCAGAACTTTAATAAAAGTTTAATATCATGTAACATGGAAATTAACAATATCACAAATGCAGTTTAAGATAAAATAAATACGTACATCAACATTATTACTGGAAGATCCAAATATATATTGCTGCACTACAATAGCTAAATATGCTATTAAATCTATTATCTGGCAGTAGTAAATAATGTGTATGCTACCCTGTGATTTCATACAGACATTTATTTATAATAAAAATGAACCTAACAGGCAAATATTAGTAAAATGACAATATACGCACAAGTTGTCTTGTCCACCAAATTATTCACCAACTAGTATGCAAATCTAATAGTGTGGCTTCCCACATTATGACAGCTTTCTCCTATAATGTTTTCACAGTTGATGAGAGCAGTTTGCCAAGATAGCTTCTATTTTAATAATTCCCACCTATAAATTTATTCGGTGGACAGAGATAAAGGGTAAACATTGATTTATCTAATCATTTACCATGCTACCAGTTGGCCATTAGTCCAGTTTTTATGACCAAAGCATTTGCTCAATATTATTTACATCACAAAATAATCAGTTTGAAATAACAACTATATTATGTATTCTTAATGTTTATGGCTGATCAAATACATGTAGATCTTCACAGTAATTTCTGTCTATCTGCTTACGATTCTCTACATAGCCTTTCTAAAATCCATTAGTTTTTTTCTTTAGTTAACATTTTAATCATCATTGGTTTTACTTGGTTTTGTTATCAGTTGTTTAATGATTGCACTAATCATTCCCAGCTTTGCAACATTAAATAATTCTACACTAATACTTCAGCTCATCAGGAAGTAATCATTTAATCTCACTTAACCTCTCATGGAACGTTACTCCTCATTGGTGTCTGGAATTGATTTCAGCTCTTCTTGTCGGCTACTTGCTCCCGTTTTTACAGATCACTATAAAAAGTAAAAAAAAAAAAATCTATTGATGCATACATGATTTAAAATGTTACATAATAAGCTTTAATAGCTCTTAAGCTTTTCTGGATATCCCTATACCCAGACCAGTTTCTAGCTGTGCCTATCATCAGTGAGGCACTAGGATATTTAGACATTAGATCTAAAAATACCAGCTCAAGTTCTGCATTTATCTGATAGTTAACTATTAAGTAGAAAATCTGAAATTTTCAGACATGTATATGTCTTCAAATCCAGCTGTCTAACTTAAATAGCCATGTGAGGCTGAACTATGTTTAGATCCACCATATGTCAACAGCTTTAGCAATATACATTGCCAAAGCCTCAAGAGCGAAACTATAATTGCAAAGAAATCAAGTTATACATCACATAACTTCATTTAATAGCTTGTACTACAAATGTTATATAATGGGCTTTAATAGCTCTTAACAAGTTTTTCCAAATATTCCTATCCACAGACTGGTTTGTAGCTGCTGGCTGTCATCAGTAAGGTGCTAGGATATTCAAATATTAGATTTAGAAATACCAGCTGAAGTCCAGCATTTATCTAATAGTTAACTATTAAATAGAAAATCTGAAATTTTATATATCTATATGTCTACAAATGTAGCTATCTAACTTAAATAGCCATATTTGGAAAAGCTTGTTAAATTAAGAGCTATTAAAGCTGATTATATGACATATGTAGTACAAACTTATTAAATTAAGTCACATGATGTATGACTTGATTTCTTTGCAATTATAGTTTGCTTTTGAGGCTTTGGTGATGTTATATTACTAAAGCTGTTAATATCATAGATCTGAACTTAGTTCAGTCCCATATGACTATTTAAGTTAGATAGATGGATTTGAAGACATATAGATGTGTGAAATTTTCAGATTTTCTATTTAATAGTTAACTATTAGATAAATGCTGGACTTGAGCTAGTATTTTTGGATCTAATGTCTGAATATCCTAGTGCCTCACTGAGGAAAGCCAAAAGCTAGAAACTGGTCTAGGGATGGAGATATATCAGATAAGCTTGTTAAGAGCTATTAAAACTCGTTATATAACATTTGTAGTTCAAGCTTATTAAATTAAGTTACATGATGTATGACTTGATTTCCTTGCAATGATTTAAAATTTATATTGTGATTGTTATCAGATATTCTTGATACATTTAAATTATGCAAGGTTTGAAATACATACCTATTTTGCAAGGTGAATGTTTAATGTTACTTATGTTTGGACATGGCCAAATAAAAGAGATCATGTGATTAAAAACGTCATTTTAAAAATAAAGTTTATTGCAGGAATCTATTTAAATAAGAAGCTTCAGATACTATTATGATGTGTTAAACATGTGTTCAGATTTCGGTCATATCTGACCAGGCTGGTTTTAGCAAAAAATATATGAAGCAGAGGTACTTACACATACACAGTTAGACTATTATACAAACACCACCCATTATAAAGTTTCTATTATCAGAACAAAATTACAAAGAATTGGTTTGATTTGTTATTTTAATTGCTTTTATGTGAAGATTGAATCTGGCATAGTTATAAACATAATCTATATTTTAATGTTTATATGTTATTAATCTTCATCATTTTCATCCATTATCAATCCACTGCTGGATGGTCTCCAAGTTTAATCCAATTTCTATGACCTCTAGCTTCTGTTTTCCATATCACCTCAACACACACCCTTATTTCATCCATCCATCTCACATGTAGTCTCTTTCTAGCTCTTTTACAATCTTGAAATCTGATTTAAAATTTCAACTGTCCATCTATTATTATCTCTTATAGCAACATGTCTATTCCATCTCCTCATCAGTGTCTTAGATCTCAATACATCTGTAAATTCTCTCACCATACATTTTGTTTTTGATTTTTTTTTTTGTTATTCCTAATATATATCTTTCCAAATATTGTTGAACGATCTGAAGTTTTTGGATTCTTTTTCTGGTAAGTGTCCAAGTCTCATATCCATAAGTTAGAACTGTTAAAATACATTTATTAAACAACATTTTAAACACATACACATATTTTGTTTTAATAGTAATTTTTTATTATCAGAAGCACTCCATTCAATTTTAATTCTATGATTAATTTCATTTTTATGTATCCATCTATTTTCATAATCTGGCCAAGTTATTTGGAATTGATAACTTCTAATTCATCATTAATCATTTCTTATGCTCTGAAAAAAATTTCTTGAATATTGCTTTAGTTTTCTTAGTATTTACCTTTAATCCTCTTTGATTATTCTTGTATGATTCCCTGAAGCTGAAAAGCATTATTTGCAAAAATAGTATCATCATCTGCAAAAATCTACCTGACTAAATAATCTCCACTTACTTTTACTCCTTAGCTTCCTATTTTAATCCACAAAATCCTTTTTATAAAAATTGCCATCAAACGTTTTGGTGATATGGAGTCACCTCATCATACACCCTTCTCATCTACCTAATATTACTATGTAATCTAATCATTGGCATTTTGTTGAATATTCTTGAGAATATAATAATAATATGGGTCTTTGTCTTGATGCTTTAATCACTGAAGAAATGCTTATAGAATCAAATGCCTTTTAATAATTTACAAATCCACAGCATAGTGGCAACTCATATTTATTGGTTCTTTCTATAATTTTTCTCAATACTTGAATGCAATCCATTGTGCTAAAACCACTTTTAAATCCAGCTTGTTCTTTTGTTGGTTAAAATGCAAAGTTTGCTCTAGATGAGATGCAATTATCATAGTAAAAAAATTGTGTAGGTCTAATATAAGACTGATAGGTCTATAATTTCTAATAATATCTTCTTTAATACCTTTTTAAATATTAGTAATGCATCTTCCAATCATTTAGTACATCTTTATGATTTAGACTTTTATTATATAACTTTGACAATTATTTTTTGTACTTCATCACCTGTTTCTTTTAAGATATCAATTGTAATTCAATCAATATCTGGAGGTTTTCCTTTCATTGCATATCTCCCTTCATTTAAAATCTTGGGCCATTCATAAGATGTAGTGGTTGCATTTGGATAATTCTTTATAGAACATTTTCATAGATTTCATGATGTCATTTCTCTTTTTAATAATATTTCCATCTTTTCTTATTGCAGAAATAGTTTTTCTTCTGATAGCAAGATGTTTACAGTTTTGATATTTTTATTCTCTTCTACCGTATTCCTTGCTAAGTTATAATCATTTATTTTTTATTGTTATTAATTCTTTTTCAGATCATTTTACAAATTATATGCATTTTCTTATTCCTTCTTTTATTCATAAATTGTCTTGTCTCAGTAAAAATTTTCATGGTCTATTGCTACTTTTTTTTACTAGCTATATTTGTTGCAGTTTTTAAAAGTGCATCAGTTATCTTCCTATTGATTTCATTTAAATCTGAACCATCTTTAAAATCACATGATCACTATATTTTATACTAGCACATATTAAACAAGGCAGGAACTACTGTATGGAGAGTTTTGCCTTGTTTAACATCTTTAAATTTTTTTTTTTTTTGCAATTTGCAAGTTCTAATTTGAATTCATTGGAATGTTTTTGAATGTTAAGAATATCAATTGTAAATACTGATTTTCTTTTTTATCTCTAGTTTTGCATAAATATATATTTTACATTTCATTAATTGATCATCACTTTGTGGGTTAAATTATATTAAGAACTATACAATCTTGAAATATATATTTTCTGTTAAACACAGTACAATCCAATTCTGCTGTACCTTCATTTCAATACTTCTACGTCCATTTTTGTTTAGAAATTTTCTTAAAGAAAGAGTTCATAATAATATAAAATCTTTCTTTTTCTGCAAACTCCACAAGTCTGTGTCCTCTTCATTTCTCTCACCATAACCAAATTTACCCACAGTACTTTCATCTTTCAATTGTTTTCCAATTCTACCATTAAAGTATTCCATGACAATTTTTAAAATGTTTGATCTGATCGAACACTTTTTGCACATCCATATAAAAATCTACTTCATCACAATGAGAAATTGTTGGGATATAAATAAGAATTATCTACATTTGGTATCTACCATTAAATTGACTAACTGCTATTACCACTCTGATAAACCATCAAACTCCACAACATTGTTCTTTCACTTTTTATTCGTAATGAATCCTATTACACATATTCTTCCAATATTTGTGCCTTTGTAGTCTAACACATGACCACTTTTTAAATCAGTTGTCTCCTTACATTTTTCTCTGACATCATAAGTCCAAAAATATCCCATTTAATATTAGAGAATTCCTCCAAAAGTGGCCTGCACTTGTAAGTACCTAAGTAAAAGATCATCAGCAAATGGCAGTCTGGGTTCACAATCAGGGGATCCTAGCACTCTCCACCTTTACACTGTTGCTCCAATTACTGATTTAACAACTTCATGGAAATAAGAGCCATGATTTTGTTTTGTCATGATTGTAATAATTTATTTTTTAAAAAAGTTCATTTACATACATAATCAATTTGTTTTCAAGAAAATGCAACTGTTATTTCAGTTAAGAGTTATCAGGCACCTGACAAAAGAGATCATCATATTTCTAGTTCTTAATTCAGAGGTAAAAAGCTAATAAATTTATTGTGCTGGCTGGTGTGTGTTCATGAGCAGATCATCCATATTTGTATAACAGCTGCAACAACAAGTACGTATGGAGTGGACATTATGAAATTTCTCTTCTTGGTTCCTTTAAGGCCCCAAAGAGGATGCAGTAAAAGGACTTCTTTCAGTTATAGCAAACTTCTTTTTGCAATGGTGTTTTTAATACAATAAATTTATATGATATACATAAAAGTATTTTGATATATACAAAATGTAGATAGTAAAATTAGTTTCTTTAAATTTTCAGTCAAAAGTTTAATAAAAATTTAATATAACAGTAAAAAAAATGAATTTTTTTTTTCATATGTCAAATGTGTTGACTGGGAAATGAACCCAGGCCAGCTACTTGGAAGGCAGCTATGTTAACCACTAGGCCACCAACACCTTTTTTTTTTCAGTAAATAATAACACATTAACATTATCTTTTTGTTGTGCAATTCAAAAAGGTGGGATTGTCTTTCATTTTTCCAATTGATGGCATAGTGGTTAGCATAGCTGCCTTCCAAGCAGCTGGCCCAAATTCACTTCCCAGGCATTTGACATATGAAAAAAAAAGAAAAAAAATATTTGGTACTTAAGGATAATCCCAGACACCAAGTTGATTACTGATCTCAGATTGGAAACCATGTTTTTATTATACATTTTCATTGACATTGTTATTTCGTAACCCTAGAAAATATGTTTTACTTGTTAATATTAAAAAATACTCAATAAATCAATTATTAATTCTTGATAACTTTAAAAAATAGCAATAAATGTATTATAAATTTCATTCACAGAAATAACAAATTACAACAATAAATTTTAAATAAAATAAATTTAATAATTCAAGCTACATGTATAAAACACTTACAAAAATCAAGTTATATCTGTGGTTCACCTTATAATGTTCAAAGTCTTCCAGTTATCAGAATAAATCATAGATCTATTAACCACATTTTCTTTAATAGCATCCATAAAAATAGCTGTTTTTTTCAGAACAGTTATTATAAAGCACTTACTGATCTGAGTTCAAAAGTAACCAAATAATCACTGGTTTGTAGAAATATTCTTCTCTTTCATTTTTTCCCTTGCTTTAAAAACTTTAGCGTTGATATGTTTTATATTTTTTTAAAAATGTAATTAATTACATATTGTGAATAGAATTTATAATACATTCATTGCTATTTTTTTTTTTAAATTAACTGGAATTTATAATTGATTTATTATTTTTTAATATTCTCAAGTAAATCATATTCATTAAAGTTGCAGGATACAATATTAAAAAAAAAAAAAATTAATTACACATGAATGGAATTTATAATATATTTATTGGTATTTGCAATCAATTTATTGACATTTTTAAATATTAACAAGTAAAACACATTTTTTACAGGATAACTATGCCCCTGAAAATGGATAATTAAAATATTTATGGCTGCCAACTTTGGTGTTCGTAATTATTCATAATCAGTCTTCATGTCCAGGCTTATCCTTATGTACTATTTATTTTTAATACCATTTAAAGTTGAGTAATAATTTAGTTTAATAGTATTAAAACAACATCTTTCACTCATCTATGGAATAAACTTCATTAATTATAAATTTGCTAAATAAAAGATGGTTGTTTCAAATAGTAAGCATTTAGCATATCAATAAAAGTTTATATATATTTTTAACTTGCATTTAAACATCAATTAAAAAAAATTTTGCTGTTTGTATTATTAAATATCTTGAAAGTGAGCTATGTACACCTAGGTCTGTTTTTACGCGGACTTATTTAACATGCGATTTTGAAATTCACCGGAAGTCAAACTCCGATAATGCGCTATTACTTTAAATAATAAATTTCGCGCACTTATGTTATATTGAAAGTAATAGCACATTATTGGAATTTGACTTTCATCTTAGTAATTTCAATATTTTCAGTGCTTTATAATAGTAAGATTTTATGCAATAATAAAGTAAAATCATGATTTCCACATTTTATGTATACACACATTAAATTTTACAAGATTATAATGTAAATTTGTTCAAACATTGTGTGTGTTAATTTTGCATTTTAAATCACATTTTGTTTTTGCTTTTTAAAAAAGATCGCAATCAATTATTAATCATTTAGTGTCCGCAAGTTTATTTTTAAAAGGTGATTAATAGCAGTGAAACGAAATTTGATTTTTAAACGAAATTGAAAATTAAAGACAAAAATAAGAATTTAATTTTTAGTTGTTAGTTTTAATTAAATTTTTCCCAGCAGTGGTGAATAAATGTCTTTTTATTATCGTAAGTCTAAGTTCATAAACAATTAATAAAATCATCGTCTCAAAGATTAATTACTAATTACGTTGTCACCAGAAATCCATCGAATCAACATGAGTGTGAAGTTAGCGCTAGTTGTATTTCCTCAGTTTGTAAACGAACGTGTGTTTTCGGCAAATATCGATAATAATTAAAACATGTATTACAAAAATGTAAATTATGCATAAAAATATATTATTTTGAATAAAATTAAATATTATAGTTAAAAAAAGTTTGTCTTGTATCAATTTTTTTCAAATTTGAAATTTTTTATTAGTCATATTTTATTTCCTTATTTTTTTTTTTTGTGCGAATTGTAAAGTAATTTTACGTTGGTGCTTTGCTTTTACGCGAATTTTGAAAAATCACAGACTGCATCCCCCCTTTTTCAATGTAAGTTACATCTATTTTTGCGCGATTTCGTTTGCGCGTGTTTTCTGAGGAACCTATCTATCGTGTAAAATGAGACCCAGGTGTATATACTTTTATATATGTTCATTATGCTAATAGAGTCTTTTCTATAAACATTTTATTATAACAAAATATATTTTTTTGTTTATATTTTAATAAAAACAAAACAGCTGTGAAACTTTTTGTTTGTTTGATTGTTGTTTGTTTATTTTGGATTTCCAGTTTTTGTCTGCTAAGCTAAGAAAAAAACTCAATTGTCTCAAATAATTTAATATATTGCAATAAAAAAATTGTTTAAGCCGAGTCGATATGATTTTTTTTTAGGATTTTCTTTCTTTTTGCCTATATTGTAAAAAAAAAAAAAATAGAAATAGAATTTAAAGGAAGTGTGTGCAAAATAATTATTTTTGCATTTAAATTTAATGGTAGTAAATCTTTAAATACTCACATATATATACATACAATTCAAAGAGATTGTGAAAGACCTAGAAAGGGACCACATGTGAGATGGATGGATGAAAGAATGAAATGTGCAGCGTGATGTAGAGAAGAGATCAGAGAAATGGATTGAACTTGGAGGGACCATCATCCTGTAGTCAATCAATAATGATGATATTTTCTACATTAATATAGAAATATTTTAAGTACATAGCAAATTTTAATATGAGTAATTAATAAAAGCTAAGTATGTGTGTGGCTATATTTTCTTTGTAATATGTGTATATCTGATAGAGACAATACTGTCTAATTGAAAAGTTGATTGGGTCTCTTTTCAAACTGTTTGCAAAGCCATAAATTAGTGTACCAAATATGCAGTGATGCAGATTAACTATTCACAAGAAATTTAAGACATTAGTATATCTGGATCATGAGGTATGACATGAAAATGTGACAGTGTGTTTTGTATCTTCACCCTTGAAAGAATTCACTAATATAATTGGGTAAAACTATTGCATGAACATTTTCAAATGATTTGCATGATTTCATGATGGCAGTAAGAGAATTGAAGATGATCTATAAAGTTGAAAGTGTCACATTTCATAACATAATGCATAATTTAGACTTACTAAATAGCTCATTTATGTTGCTATGTAACTCATATTTTGATTCACAGATGGCACTGCAGTCAATTTGAAGAAACCATCAGCTATCTTTTTACTAGGACATATTATTTGCAATATTTTTGTATTAAAAAAGTACCTTCTATGTCTATAGCTTAAGATAAAAAGAAAGATTATAAACATTTTACTTTAAATAATGGAAATATTCATATTATTGGACTGTTAAGTATTTTAAAGTGATTGGCTGAATTAAATACAAGTAACGATAACCGTCATTACATTATTCTAGATTAAATATATATACATAAAAGAAATATATATATATATATGCAAGTACTACACACATTCGACTTTTCACAATCAAACCAGGATATGTGTAGTTGAATACTTGTCAATAAATCAGTCAGATGATACATGCCTTCATTCAAAATTCATGATACATGCATTGATTAAAATTTCTTCAGCTTGAATAAATTCACTGCACAATACAAAGATGCAAATGGAATTTCTGCATCGAATACACTCAGTCAGTAATAGAGCTGACAAGTTTTTTGTTGTAACATATGCACAAATTTAATTTATCATGAAAAACTAGTAGCCAAAAGTGTGTTCTGCTATATTTAATAAAAATGAATACATGTAATAAATATTTTCTTTAGCAAAAGTTTGAAATATTGCAGCCAATTTATTAAATTACAACATTAAATTATCGTAATAGATTTCTAACTATAAGATCTTTCCATTGACTCATTGTAAATCGAAAGATTTCGCAAGTACTAATGTAAAATAGGAATTGTGGACTTAATCAGTGAAGTATTGAATAGCTTCACGCTCTCAGATCTAACCGCTTCAGCTTCACCTATTTATATAGAAAGTAGGTTGAAGTAAAGAAGGGGTTCCCCTCTTTGTTTTTGGGGTTCCCCTCTTTTCTTCCAATGCTTAAGATTGTGGTTAAGACCTGCAGAGGTCCCTACTTTCGCATTTTCTACTGCACATGCTTTAGGTTTATTGCCTTAGTAAATATTACACACAAGAATAAAAAAGATAATGAATTTTATGCCATATTTTAAAAGATGCTGTAATGTCCAAAACATGTGCAGAGACAAGAAGACCATACAATTTTAATACAGAATGGTTTAAGTCAAATAATTTTTTACTTTTGGGAAATATATATATATTGTAGAATGTGTGTGTGTGGCACAACTGTTCCCAAAAGGTATAAATAGGAAGGACACATGCTATGCTTTATCAAAGAAATGGAATTAGCATATTGCATATCATTAAATGTAGTAGCAAGCTATGATTATGAAGGCAAGATCCTTTGAAAGCGCTCAGCTCATTTGTTTTTAATTATCTACTTTATATCGACACTTTATAGCTTTTGGGAACAGTTGCGCCACACACGCACATGTGCCAGAATACAGAATGGTTTACAAGTTTATTTTCATAATGATAAATGCATGTAATATATGTCATGCAAGTTTATTAAATAAATAAAAAAAACGAAATGTTGAAAGACATTTTAAAATCATATATGAAATAGACTCGGACACTTGGAGAAAATTACAAGTAGACCTCACCCTGAAAAATGTGCCCACTCTTACTTTATTATTTTTCCATGGAAGAAATTATTGATTTTTAAGCACATTTAAATTATACTATAATTATCTTTTAATCTTATGACTGTACAATTTTAAAGCATTAATGTACACTAGAATTTTTTTTTATGTTAATAATGTCTAATACCAGAAAAGTAAATAGATATTAGCAATTATCATATCATACTAAAAGAATTTTACCACTATATCCAAAACTTTTACTTCCAAGCTATCTCCTGCCCCTGAGGAAATGTAAAACCATTGATTGTAACTGATATTATATAATATAAACAAAATATGCATATATAAACATTTAACATCAATATATACAATATGTATATACATGTAAAATATACTTTAATTTAGAAATTAGGGATACACTCTAAAATAATAAAAATATGAAATACTGCATAATATTGTATAGTTTTTAACATACATATATATACACACAGATGTATGTATGTATTTATTAATGATATACATAAACAAAATATGTATTGTAATGGGATAGGAGTAATTTGGAGATGAACCTGGAGATATTACTTAAAAAATGTTAAAGTAATGTTTAACATCCATAATATATAAGAAATGTTATATATTATAAGAGCATGAGATCAAAAGATCTCTGAGAATTCATTGAGAGATCATCCAGCTATCAGATCAGAAGAGATCAGTTAGTTAACTTCTTAAGTACAAGCATAATTATAAATCCACCAACTAACATTATAAGGAGCAAAAGTAAGTAATATTCAAAATAATAACTATTCATCCTGAATGATCAATCAATCAAACTTCAGATTAAAATCAACAGTCAATCTGGTGATTGAATTGGAAATAGGTCTTCTGTTGACCAGGCTAACAACTGAGCCATTGCCAACTCGGGGCAATTATTTACATATAATTTGGATGCATCATCTTAAGTGCTAATCCATCAGAATCATGAAAACAATTCTGGGACACTGAAACATGCTGATCCTCATCTATAAACTTAACTTCTAATAAGACAAATAAAATGTAGTGCATGGGCTTTAAAGAGTGTAATATACATCCCCATTTATATATCAGTCATTATTGCACAAATCTAGCTCAGAAAATCACAAGTTTATTAATAATAAAAATAAAAAAATTATATTAAGGTCTAGAATAAGATAATGCATATCAATTAAGTCTTCTGATTTTGATTAACATACAATAATCACAAGTTATCACATTGTTATTTACATATATGTGATTTACAAAATTACTATTGACAATTTAAGTTATTACATGGTGGTTTACATATATGTTCCAATAGGTTTATTTAAAACCATACAACACATAGACATGTGGCTTAATACAAAATGAACATGTTTGAATTTATCAAAATTATTAAAAATATATTTCATAATTCCATTTGAAAACTATATATAAAATTCACATATACATGTGTACGTATGAACATATAATATGATCTGAATTAATATTATTAATTAGTCTCTTTTTTAGTCAATAAAGTATTTTCTTCTTTTTTTTAAAAAAAAAGTCAATTTTTTTTGACAGGTAACAAAACTTTTTGTTATGATAGGTTACTCTCTCAATTAATTAATTACATTTTTAAATTAATCTAAAAAGATTTTTTGAAGTTCTCTTTTTTTTTTTAAATAAATTGTCCACGGATCAATCATTACTTCTAGATTTTAATTCAATTCAAGCAAAATTATTTACTTCTTATCCTTTAAGTTAAAAATATATAGATTCTTAAATGTCATTATTATCAAAGAAATTTATTTAAAATTTGATTCTCATATATAATGCTACTCTCCATTGTATATACATTTATCTGTGCTTCTCTTTGAGAGTTGGACTCGGTGGGACAGGTATAATCCAGAATTGTCATAATCAAGAAGATATAATTCAGGTATGATTGTTGGCATTTATCAGTTCCCTTCTGGCTAGGATTGGACCAGGAAAGTTAGCTGTTTTTTTAGAAAATGTAGCTATGAATTTCAAAGAATCTTGACCCTTTTCCTCCATGTGAATTCAAAGTACATCAGTGAACTGTAGAGCAGCTGCTTTCTTGCATCCTTACATCCTCATGATAGTTTTCTGATAACTCTGCTATCCATCTCTGCAGCTAGCTTTACTGTTGCTATCTCTGCTACAGTTACAACAAACTGCAGCTAACTCTTACAAAAATATTAGCCAAACTACATTATCCAACTCTCTTTTCAAAAACTACTATCCAGACTTTGCAGCTGGCTTATTTAGCCAGCCTATTAAAATATTAAGGCCAAGCCTTCTGGCCAGCTCTTACAAAAATTGCAAGCCAAAACAACATTTATCAGCCCTTTTAGAGAATTGGTTTGGGGTGATAACAACACATTTAATTAAAAAGTTTTTTTCTTATCTCTTCAAAAAGATCACTAATCCTCTTAAATTCCTTTTAATTACTTTTGAAAGCAACTTTGCAATTTTACCAAACGTGTGATCTACCTGTTTTTACTTAGATAGTGAAATGCATACAAGCATTAATTTAAAAATATATTTTATACAAGTTTTAATTTAAATATTTTTCAAAAAGAATACATAATAGAAATATTTACAATTATCAGTTTTATTTTAAACATAAATACTCTTTTTTTAATTTCAAAATTAAAATAAAAATATTAATTTTTATTAGACCTTTTAAAATCTTTATTCATTCTATTTTAAATCCAGAGTTATTTAACCCTTTATTTATTATTTTTATTCCAGGAAATGTAAAAAAATATCTACAAAAATTTATGTCTATGTTTATTTCTAATTTTCCTTTACTTTATATATATGTGTGCACACACAACTATGTTGCTGTGTGACATGCAACCCAACTGGTGCAATATATATTTTAAAACATTAATAAGAATAATTAAAAAATAAAATAGTGGACAGAATATTAATAATATAGTATTTTTGTCACTGAAACTTGTATCAAATTTTAAAAATAAAATAGTTTGAAAAAAAAACAATAAAGTTTAACCTAATTTCCATATCTATGGCATCAATTATCTGTGACTGAAAAAATAATTATTAAAAAAAAATATTTTTTTTACAATTTGTTTTCTTTTGTTTGAAGTACATATATATATATATTTCCAAACTCCTATATATCTCCATTGAAAAAATTTAAAGACTGAAATGGAGTTGGGCTAGACATATAACTAGAAGTGATGATAATGGATGGACAAATGAAATCTTAAAGTGGATTCCAAGAGATTGTAAAAGACCCAGAAAGAGACCACATGTGAGATGGATGGATGAAATAAGAAAGTGTGCAGGGGTGATGTGGAGAAGATAAGATAAAGATCAGAAAAGATGGATTGAACTTGAAAAGACCACCTGCCATGGATTGATGATGATAATATATCACCATTATACACACTTTCAAGATGTGTCTGCGTGTTATAAAGCAGTTTACTATTATCTGCAAATGTTAGTATCCACTAGATGACGATGGAATCAAATTTCATGGATATGGGGGGAGGGGGCGGTTATCATTTATTTTTGGTGACATTTGGCCATAGCAGCAATTTTTTTTTTTTTTTCGAAATTGTAAATAAGTGAATCAGCAGAGATTGAAACAATGTTTCTAAAAGTCTCATTGTTTTTATTTTAAAATTTACATTTATCTATTTAATTTATTTTAAAATTAAGCAGTATATTTATTTTGCATTCATATCACTGGTCTATGGGTGTTATTGCACACAGTAGATGTAATAGGGGTAACATGCCATTTTGCGAATGAACGCTTGGGTGAATAGAAAAGAGTTAATTCATTTAACACCAATGTTTGCTTAGCAGTGGAGGAAATATGTTATTTGTATATAGATACACTTTTTTATTTGCTAAATATAAAAAATTGTTTAATAGTTGTTAGAAATGTTTTTGTTTTGTAACAAACATATAAAATTAGAAAAGTAATATAAATATTATTTTAAATTTGTTCTTTTGAATTAGTCTAAAATTAATTTGGCTGTTTTTATTTTTCTATATCATCAAATTATTTTAAAAACATAATTATCTTTCTGTTGTTTTTATATATTTTTTTTTTTATTTGGTAAACCCACTTTCTATTTTTATTAGCAATAAATAACAATGTTTTATTTTTAAAATCTCATTTTCTACTTGATATTTATTTTTACAGTTGATATCTGAAAGCAATTATTCATATTTTTAAAAAAATTACAAATGCAATTACGATGAATTCTGGGTAACAGAATTAAGTGATTTTCCTCTGAAAAGTAAAACCAAATTTGTTTTAGCTCTTTAGCGAATTTATTTTAATCTAATATTTTTTTTTTTTTTTCGAAAACAGAACTAAATTAGTTGAAAAGTTTAATTGAAATGGTAGAGGGGGTGATGATAAATTTGCAGAAATATGTTTGATGGATTTTAATTTATCACCGACATTTATCGCCACAACTAAAAAGTATTATCCATATATATTTATTTTGTTCGCCAATTTCAAACTTATATAGTTATTTGAACTCCAAAAGTGTTGTATACTAACTGGATATATATTAATAAAGTGTGTGTGTGTGTACAGGCTGGTCAGTATAGACAGTGTTAAAGTACTCCAGAAATAATAATGATATGACAGAAATCAAATAGTTTCCTGCAAGAATAAATAGGCTAATTTGCATGTCAATAAAGTCTAACCTTATGCAAATTGGCAGAGTTGATAAAAATGCTTGCTAAAATGAAAATGGTGTTCCATCAGCTCAGTTAGTGGTGTCTACAGTAGTAGTAATGTGAAGAGAACAGGAGAAAAGAAAGCTGAAAGCAGATTAGAAAACTCTTAAGTGTAGAGTAAACCAATATTAACAGTAAAGGGGAACTCTAGTCATAATCTAATTAGACTATCTCAAGAGATGGGTGTGAGCAGTTAAGATGTTTACAAAACTCCAGCCTTCTATAATTAATTGTCAGTTTAATAAATATTAAATACCATATTCTATCTGGTGATAAATTAATTTTACCTTGAATTTCCAACATGTTGACAAAGGTACGCTTATAAGTATCAGAGCTACAAGAAGGTGGATACAGTCTATTCTTGATGCTTTGTTTAACATTTAGGGTGCTTTTAAGTCATAGCCTGCGGAAGGGTGATTTACTCTATTTAAATGTTTCAAACTACAAATGTAAAGAGACTTATGTATATATATATTAATTGTCTACCAAAGTTTGAGAGTTTTCATGATCTAGATTGATCCTTTGTTCAACTAGCAGTCAGCCAGTTGATATATTAATTCTATCTACTAATATTATTATTATTCAGAGTAAATAAAACTCTTGAATTTATTGTTAAACTTTTTGTGCTTATTTCTTTTAAAGAAATGATATAATTATCCAGCTATCAGATTATAGTTTGATCCTGTATATATTAAAACATATTAGGAAGGCAAAAGAAATAATATTTGTACACTAGAGCTGGCTTTTATGATTGTACAAACCAATTCTATAACCCGTAAATAAATCTGCATGCTGATTCATTCATTATTTGCTGCACTTTATATTTTGGAGTACTGTCTTTAAAATTCTTCTGCAGCATACTTTTCTTTCTTAAAGAGTTCAACAATTTGTGCAACTGTAGTTCTCCATTATATATCATTTAATTTTTTCAACAACAGTAATCATTATTGCATCTCTAAAGAATGCCTTGGAGATCATCTTTATAATGTAAACATTATTTCCTTCACACCTTGCCATGCTCAAGTTTCTCGTAAAATACTTTTTAGAAAGTCTTGTATTCTTCATTTATTTAACATATTTAATCCAAAGAAGTGATTTTTACAACAGCTTGCTGAAAGTCATATTGGTTGGCTTCTTGATGTCACCACCATATTTTACAATTTTATGGAGTCTCTTTCAATTAAATTTTTAAAATACTTCCCTGTTTGAGAACTAGTATGGAGAGGAAAAAGAGTTTAAATATATAAAGAAGTAAACAGAATATTGGGTGTGAATTAATTTATGATAATAGCAAGGAAAGTAGTTTACTGTTTAAGGCTCAAACAGGATCTTTAGCAACAAGGGAATATACACATAAATGCAAAAATGAGAGAGATTTAGTCTACAAGTTGTGTAAGGAAAGCATAGAAAATATTAGGCATTTTTAAATCTATCTGTTGAATGTAAATACTGAAAGCAAAAAGGGTGCAAATAATGAAGTTGTGGAAGAATAAATATAAAAGTGATTATACCGAAAGTGTTTTCTTGGTTTTTATGCTGGGTTTGGGAAAAGATAAAGGGGATTTAGATGTGAAGGTCATGGAGTTGATGAAGATTATATTGTGGAAATGGGATGGAGAAAGATAGAGAAGAATATGAAAAAAACTTAGGATGGGGAATGGAAAGGGAAGGTAAAGTGGCAAACAGGTTTCTCTGAGCATAGTGGCTGAGAAATTCTTGACTCAATAAAGGAGAAGCCACAGTGCATCACATCATAATAAACTGTATAAAATACAAGTAATTTTAATTTCAGTATTTATAAGAAAGGTTAGTGCACTGATATTATAAAATCCAAATTATGCATAGTTTTTAATTTAACTTTCTTTTTCCACATATGTGTGTTATTATATATAAATATTTGGAAATCTGTTGGATATTATTCTTAAACAAATGAATAAAGCCATCAAAAAAACAAAGTGATTCCCAATATGTGTCCAGATTCTCAAATGTCCACGTCATTGTTTTTTGTCTATTGTAATTTGGTGTGACTTAATATATAAGTATACAATTTTTGTCATGATATTCTGTTTACATTGTTATATTATTATTGACTGAGATGTAGTCTTTAAGCTCAATTAGTGGCCAATATATATATATCAATAATAAACATATGACACTGTTTTCACACACACACCCAACATGCATAATATTGAATATATATTTTTAAAAATCTGCTAAATATTAACCTCTTTACAACAAATTATCAACTTCAGATAAAGAGCAATGATTCCTAACATATTAGATAAACTACCTTCAATAATTGGCCCAGGTTATCAAGCCCTGTCAAACTGTCTCATGATTATTCATTATTTATGCATTGTATTTTTCAACATAATCTACAAAAAATATAGACCAAGTCATAAAAAATAATGGAATATCATGAAACTATTTGAGAGAGGAGAGAGTTGATATTTGGTGCTATAAACAACACTAGTTTTACTGAAATGTGTCTTATAAATCATTTGCCTTTTTTGATGTTTTTATTCATTTGTTTAAAGGATAATATATAGACCCAGTGAAAAGGCTACTGGTTCTTTTATGTAGAACTCAAGTTATGACAAGAAATGAAACAATATGTAACAAATGTTCATAGATCATCTTCAGTGTCTTTCTCCATTGTAAAATCTTGCAACAACTTGAAAAAAAAAATTGTGACTCATGGCTTCATTGTAGTACACAGTCTGAATCATTTCCAAGGTTTCAGTATCTGTTTTTCCTGATTTAAACAAAACTTAATGTTGTCATATTGTTTCATTTTGAGCTAAGTACGAAAAGCACTACCACATTGAAATCTTTGTAGTGAAATAGCTAAAATATATCATTATAGAACATGCAGTGATTCAGTGATGGTGCTTCAGGCAGGTTGTAGTCAGAACCAATCATCTTTTCACTGTGGATATTGAAACAATCGATGTCTAATCATCATCGATGCTTCATGTGTCACCATCTACACTAACCTCCTAGGGGTCCGCAATTTAGACCCTGCTATAAATATATGCTATTCACTCACACACTGTATGCCAAATCATTCTAAAGATTAGTGAAATTAATCTTTGTTTAGTAAAAATGAAACAGTAGTTTGAGTGATGCGTATATATATTTTGACTAAAGCAATAATTTTATTGCTGGAAAATACATTTGTAATTATTTTTATATCTGTGTGCATTTAATGTAACAACAAAGAAAAAAATGGGGAAGGCTTGAAATACTGAAATTATCTTTGGTCAAATCGTTGTCTATAATTAAAATTTATAAATCTTAATTACAATCAAAAAAACAAATTGTTTATCAGTTGTTTTCAAATCTTTCAAAACAGTTAAAAATGGTATTTCAGGCCTTATCAACTGAAAATATTTTGCTAATTAAATGTTGCTTTTTTTGAAAGGGATTACAGAGATAAGGTTGGTAGATGAGATTGCATTCTGGGCAGTATTAAAATGTTATAAAAGGGACCACAGAACAAAGGAAGTCAGTTCAGTTTACCTTCAGTTCGTAGTTAAGTTCAGAGGAGTTTAGTCAGTTGAGTTAATTACTTTTAAGAAGCCAACGCAAGTTCTGCGCGATGAATTTTGAGTAGTGGAATCTAGCACCTTTTTCTTCTTCTCTCGAAGAACTGTCTGCCTACAAGTGCCATGTTCCATCTGGCCGACCATACAACATGATTGCTTCCGACTGCTGATTGCTAATGACGCCGCCATGCTGTTTTTTTTCTTAGGTAACCTTTTAACATAGAACTGCCTTTATAAGTCAATACTTTTGTAATCTATAGTTCAACCGTCATGTCTTAATTTATATATTGTTTTATAAGCTTCTGTTAATTTTGCTTTTAAACTCTCTCTCAGTAATCTTTTATTAATATCATGTATTTTAACTTACCGTTCACGCTTAATTAAATTATATATCGAAATGTGTGTGATTCCATTAAGATTTCATATACTTTGTTTAATGTATAGATATAATTTATTTTCTTTAATGTGCCAAAATCGCTAAATTCGCGAGTAAGGGGGAAATAATTGTTTTACTTGGGAAAAGGGTGGGCTTTATTTAAAACTTATCAAGAGAGTTTTGTCTATATTAAATAGAAATTGCTCGCGAGTTTGGTTTCATTTTAAATTCGTTACTCTTAAAGTAAATTAAAAACTTTTACTGTGGATGAATTTTGCTTTAATTTTCTATTTTAAAAAGATCGTGAACTTTCTTATAATTAATCCATTCCTTTTTGCTGGTGCCTGAAGGGCAAATTCCACCAGTTAATACGTATTTGGGAATCGATTCTTTAAATATAAATGTGGTTAGTTTAATAATATTGTAAATAGAAGCGTTATTATTCATTATGATTAGATAAGTGACTCAGAATTGGAAACAGATTATTGCGCGAGAGGTTAGACCATTTTCAAACTTTAAATGATATTATAAAATTATAGAAACGCTGCTGGCATATATTTTCTTTTCTGATATTTTATCTTTCCATTTCTTGATCGTTTTATTATTGGGGACGTCGAAAGCATGAAGCTCCCGTCCTTCTTTTCAAAATCGTTCCTAACCAGAGACGCTACTCTCTGTTGAATGTAAAGTTTAAGAGGATTATGTGCTGCAGATGGCAGTACATAATGATCTGGGGTCTCATTCTCAGCCTCTACTTTGATATCGCTCCGCCAGAAGGTGCGGACATATCCAATCTAAGTTCATTTCAAAGTATTCTTTTAAATGATGAAATATCCACAATCGCCATGAGGCCTTATTTTCGTTATTGTATGCTAGTACCGTTACTTTGCTCATTAACTTGATCATTTGTCTAATCTTAGTAAAGTCGCAATGATGTGTTAAAGATAAAGATTCATTTCGTAAAATACGTTCAGTATGTTGATCTAAAAACTGCTTTTCTTTAAAAAGCTTTATCGATTCCCAGAGACGTAAATCAATTTGTATAATTCATTCTCGTAAATATTGCGCATTGTTTGTTCCTTATGTCTACTTAGTCTAGAGACGCCATGTCCAAACAATGCCTATCAAACATATGTGATGATTTTAAGATTGTAAATAAATGATTGAGACCGTACATTTATATTTATTTGTCAAAATGATTAATGTTAAATTATCGTGTATCTTTCTGTAATCCGAATCTGTTCCGATCTTGTAGATTGTTTGTACATCCACAACATTTTATTTGTAAACACTTGTAAATTGACATATTAACCCCGCACAACTTATAACACATTCTATAAAATGGTATTTATTCAATTATTGATGTAATGGGGATTTTATAAAACAAATCCCAAGTTTTCAAAATGTATAAGATCCCTCCAAGCGTGAAACAATTTTGTAACATATATATGCGTTTTCTACATTTATTAAATATATATATTCATGTAAATCCTGGTTTGTTTTGAATTATTAGTTTATAGTTAATATTTAGAACTATTTTCGTTGGCTAAGAGCTTAGCATTAATAAATAAGTATAATAAATGTAATTCCTGGGCTACTCCGACCTCGATCATCATCATCAGTCTGATCTTATGCTCCACCGCTCTGCTTATGGGCACGGATTTAAAATAATTTTACTGTGTCATCAGAATTGTTGTTCATTGGGTCAGAGATTCGAAGAATAGGCAAATAGGTTAGAATTCAGGATTGTTCCAGACCTGTGTATCTCGAGCATGATCGGATTCGAGGTACTTTTGCTTAGGATTTGGAACCTTGTTAAGTGAGCATACTGTTTTGACCGGTACAGTGGATTTTTTTTTCCGGGCTTGGCTGCCCAAGTGGGGCTTCGATATAAACACCCACATACCCTGAGTACTGAATTCTGTTTATATGTATGTTTTAAAAAAAAGGTTGTAAGAGATCATTGATGATAGATATGTATATTTCCTTCCTACCCGAGTTTGTTTTCCGATTTTATATATATAAACTGTGAAAAATTTGTATGAAAACCAATGTCCATGTGTTGCAACCATAAATGTAAATGGTTTTTGTGGTATCTGGTTGTGCAACTATAGAAAAATATTGTATTCTATGTTTACAGCCACAAATGTAAAAATCTTGTCTTAAAAATGAAAAAAATTTTCGATACCCATGTGTTTCACCCATAAGTGATTTTTTTTCCTGTATCTGGTTTTACAAATATATAAAATATGTTTCTTAAGTTATATATGCAAAAATGAAAATGTTTATAAATAAAACCCATGTACTTCAACCGTAAATGATAAACCTTGAAATTATGACAAGGTATATGTCATATTTAGTGTATTTTCTGTACATTATATATGTAATAGAGTTTATAATGTGTAACAAATACTTAGTTATATTTACTAGTTGAGTAGCCCAGATGTATTTGGAATTGTTTTTTTTTGTTATATCCTGTTGGCTGGCGCCATATAAATGTGCCAACAGTAATATAATAACTACATGTCAAAATGAGTTCAAACCAGGATGTTAGGGGTTGAGAGAGAGTTTAATTATTGTCCACTATTTTGCTATGTATAATTATCATGAGCAGAACATTATATTGTAGAAACAAATCACTAAATTTTTTTTTTGTAAGAGTCTATTATAGGTGCAGAAAAACAACCAAAAGTCAAGCAGCAAGGCAGTTTGAATTCAGATCATACACATACATGTGATGATCAAATATTTTTTCCTGTTATCAGCAGCAGTCGGCAGCAACAAAAAAAAAATGGCAAAAGGAAGACAGTTGAAGAGAGGAGGGAGAGAGAGGTGTATATCCTGTATAAAATAAAAGAAGAAAGAAACAAGCCTTAATCTTCAAATAATTAGAAGTGACAATAAGTCTAAATCAAAATATTAAAATATATTTCACAGAGACATTTAAAATTGACTATCTTTCAAAAGAAAAATAAAAGTGAATTAACGAAGAAATATAAAAAGGAAGTCAGAAAGTATAGCAACCAAAATTTCATGCTTAAAGAGTTTTTCAAAAAAGTAGAAGGGAATTCTAGTAAACAAAATGAGGCATCAGGAACTACCCATCACTGCACCATTTATGCAGATCCAGATCTTCCGTGGTGAACCACAGGAGAGTCCACAGGAACATATGGAAAATCTGAAGGTGATGTGTTCACTATATGCACTGAGCAATAGAGAACAAATGGCCATAGCTAGCCAGCATTTGGAAGCAACCGCTAAAGACTGGTGGCGATCATTGACACACAAACCAACAGATCTTGAAGAGTACTGCCGGGCACTATGCAAGATTTTTTGGAGCGAAGAAAGACAGGAGTATATTTTGCACACTATAACCAATGAAAAATTCCCAACTAATCACCAAGAAACATATGCGCAATTCTTTTTAAAGCAAGCCGCAAGACTCAGATCTCTACCAGATATCACATGGTCAGAATCACATATTATCCGTACCATACGACAGAACATGCCGATGAAGATGCAGGAAATGATGATCATAAGCCGGATCAACAAAATAAATGAAATGGCTGAGTTTTTGGTTTCAATAGACTATGGATTTAGTAATCCAGAAACAGATGGAACCCCAACATTGAACCCAGAACAAGGGAAGGGGGACATACAGGAATGCCCAGAATATTTAAAGAAACAATGGAATCAGTTTAAACCAGATGGTAGCCAGATGACTAACATAATATGGGAAAAAGAAAACGTGGAGAATGTTACAACCACAAGCTTGTGTCCTATTATTGAAGTGATGATAGAATCCACCAAGGTATTAGCGCTAGTGGATTCAGGAAGCCAAGCATCGATCGTATCAAAGGCATGGATTAAAAGTGTAGAGAGAGAATGGGAAATCATGCAATTGCCAACACGTCCCATCCAGTTGACCTTAGCTAATGGGAAAAGAATCATGAGCGAGAACAGTCAAATCTGGCTAGAGGTGAAGATCAATGAGAGATTGATGGGCCATACTTTCTTGATTGTATCTGGACTGATCTATGATATGGTGTTGGGTTCCGACTTTCTAACCCAAAATCATGGAATTATCGATTATTTCGGAAGAAAATGCCTGTTCGACAATGAATCAACACATTTCAAAGTGACCCACCAAGCCGTACCTGAGAAGCAGAGCTGCTTGATCCAGCCTGTTGATTCCGCATTGATTGAAAAAAAGGTCCATGACTCAGCTATTACAGAGTCCAAAGATAAAAGAAGTATCCAAAGCATATTAGAAAATTATGCTCAGGTGTTTGCCCAGACTCCTGGAAAAATAAAGGGGTATACTCATAGAATTCGAGTGAAGGAGGAATCGTACACCCAATCCAAAACATACCCCATCCCATTCCAATACCGGGATGAGGTGGAAAAGCAGATTCAACAGATGATCGAGTGGGACATTATTGAGCGGAGCCCATCTCCCTATAACAATCCGTTAGTTGTGGTGAAAAAAAAATGGAGATTTGCGGCTATGTTTGGACGCACGAAAATTAAACAGCATGACCATCCCTGAGAGAGACATCCCGCCACCGGTCCAGGAGGTATTTGTCCAGTTGGCAGGGAAGATGATCTTTTCTACCTTAGACCTTACCGCCAGTTATTGGCAGATGGCCCTAGATCCTCGTGACCGAAAGTATACCGCGTTTCGGTATGGAGGACATACCCATGTGTTTAAGCGAGTTCCCTTTGGACTCATTAATAGTGGGGCAGGTCTAATGCGATGTTTAAAACAAGTCCTATCCAAAGAGGTACAGAAAAATATGGTCTGCTATGTGGACGATATAGTAATTGCATCAAAAAACATCACTGAACATTTGAAATGCCTTGAACAGTTTTTCCATGAATGTGCCCAAGAAAACATAACTATTAACTTGGAAAAGAGTCGCTTTGCGGTAAAAGAAATTACATTCCTTGGGCATGTTGTAACTGAGGACGGGGTCAAAGTCCACCCTGACAAAGTAGAAGCCATCGAGCACTTTCCCAAACCAAAAACTCGGAAACAAGTCCGATCTTTCTTGGGACTTTGTAACTTCTATCACCGGTTTTACCCAAATTTTGCTCATGAGACAGGAAAGCTGATAGAGTTACTAAAGAAAGATCATAAATGGGAATGGACCGAAGCCCATGACAAGGATTTTGAGAACATAAAAAAAAATTTTCTTCAAGCTGTAATGTTGTGTCATCCTGATTTTACAAGGACCTTTTACGTCCAGACTGATAGTAGCAAGCAGGGATTGGGGGCTGTGTTATTCCAAATTAATGAAGAAGGAAAGCATCAGGTGCTCTATTTTTGTAGCCGCTCCTTAAAGGGAGCCGAAGTACACTATACCACCACGGAACAAGAAACCCTAGCAATCGTTTGGGCGTGCCAGAAATTCCGTCAATTTCTCCTGGGGTCTGATGTGGTCATAGTAACCGATCACAAATGTTTGGAATTCTTGAATAAGAGTTTCCTTACAAATGATCGATTGATCCGGTGGAGCCTGGCCCTCCAACAGTTTCAATACAGAGTGGCTTACTGCCCAGGACGTGAGAACATTGTGGCAGATATCCTAAGCCGCCATCCTGTACCTGCCAGTATCCAAAATCCTCAGCTGAATGACCAGACCCTCAGAATCATGGCCACAACCACGAAGACCCCTATGGAAACCGATTTGACAAATCTACGATATTGGCAAGATGACCAATATGCTAACATTATCTCCAACCTGGGAACCAATCACCTAATGTGTACAAACAAAAGAAATGCACGGCGATACTCCCAATTCCGTTTAAAAGATGGAATCCTCCAATGTAAGACCAAAGACATGGAGAGCCCATGGAAAATCATGACACCAAATAAGATTAGGATGCAACTGATCGAACATGTCCACAAAACCTTGGGACATTATGGGCCACGGAAAACTGAGGAAGCCTTGAGATGTCAATTTTACTGGCCAGGTATGTACACACAGATCCTCACAGTGTTACGGAAATGTGCAATGTGTGCCCGGACTAAGTTTCCGAACAAGTCTTACGCTGGAACTATGAAACCCATAACTGCATCAAGGCCCAATGAGTTAATTGCAATCGACCACTACGGCCCATTGCCCAAATTTAGAAATTTCCAATATTTACTCGTGACCTATGATGTTTTTTCCAAATATGTACGAGCGTATCCTGTCCGGGCTGCAGACTCAAGGAATACGATTCGGACCCTCCAAGATAAACAATTCCCTGAGGTGGGAAAACCTAATTCTATTCTATCAGATCATGGTTCAGCCTTCACCTCTAGGGAATGGAAGGGCTGGCTTTTGAAGCAACAAGTCACTCATCGGTTGACATCGATTAGGAATCCCCAATCTAACCCATGCGAAAGAGTCATGAGAGAACTCAATCGTCTCTTTCGCACCTACATATCAACCAACCACCGGGATTGGGTAAATAAAACTCCAGAAATAGTTAACTGTATAAACCAGACGATAAATGAGTCTACCGGTTTTATGCCCGAACGCCTTCATTATGGGAAGCCATGTCGCAACTTATTTCCAAACCTGGTGCCACTAGATGAAATAGTTATTGACCCTATTCGTGACCAAGAAGCTGCTAGAAGACGGTTGGCCCAGGCAGCCGAAAATCGCATAAAGAGGGGACGGATGCAATGTCACCAATTTCAGGAAGGGGATCAAGTATGGTTGAGATCCCCCAAGACTAGCAGTGTAGTAAAAAAGGAATTTAAAAAATTTTTTCCCTTGTATAGTGGACCATATCTTGTTCGGAAGAGATGTCATGAAAATGCTTTTCTATTGGAAGGAGAAAATGGGTTTAGTGGCATCTATAATGCACGACAATTGAAACCCTACACACCACCCAATCCTCATACCAAATATTTCAGTTAATAGAGAAAAAAAATTGCAGTAAAATATCAAAATGAAAGATTCTTCTCCATACTAGAAACGTGAGTCATATAAGGCAGTTTTTTTTTTGTCAACAAGAAGCAAATTTTTCAGGCTCATTTATTAAGGTTGTTTTTCTCACCAATATTATATTAGACTCCAACTAAGGTTTTTTTTTTTTTATTGATTTTTTTTTGTTTATCATTTTAAGTGGGGAAGAATGAACCAATCGATGTCTAATCATCATCGATGCTTCATGTGTCACCATCTACACTAACCTCCTAGGGGTCCGCAATTTAGACCCTGCTATAAATATATGCTATTCACTCACACACTGTATGCCGAATCATTCTAAAGATTAGTGAAATTAATCTTTGTTTAGTAAAAATGAAACAGTAGTTTGAGTGATGCGTATATATATTTTGACTAAAGCAATAATTTTATTGCTGGAAAATACATTTGTAATTATTTTTATATCTGTGTGCATTTAATGTAACAACAAAGAAAAAAATGGGGAAGGCTTGAAATACTGAAATTATCTTTGGTCAAATCGTTGTCTATAATTAAAATTTATAAATCTTAATTACAATCAAAAAAACAAATTGTTTATCAGTTGTTTTCAAATCTTTCAAAACAGTTAAAAATGGTATTTCAGGCCTTATCAACTGAAAATATTTTGCTAATTAAATGTTGCTTTTTTTGAAAGGGATTACAGAGATAAGGTTGGTAGATGAGATTGCATTCTGGGCAGTATTAAAATGTTATAAAAGGGACCACAGAACAAAGGAAGTCAGTTCAGTTTACCTTCAGTTCGTAGTTAAGTTCAGAGGAGTTTAGTCAGTTGAGTTAATTACTTTTAAGAAGCCAACGCAAGTTCTGCGCGATGAATTTTGAGTAGTGGAATCTAGCACCTTTTTCTTCTTCTCTCGAAGAACTGTCTGCCTACAAGTGCCATGTTCCATCTGGCCGACCATACAACATGATTGCTTCCGACTGCTGATTGCTAATGACGCCGCCATGCTGTTTTTTTTTCTTAGGTAACCTTTTAACATAGAACTGCCTTTATAAGTCAATACTTTTGTAATCTATAGTTCAACCGTCATGTCTTAATTTATATATTGTTTTATAAGCTTCTGTTAATTTTGCTTTTAAACTCTCTCTCAGTAATCTTTTATTAATATCATGTATTTTAACTTACCGTTCACGCTTAATTAAATTATATATCGAAATGTGTGTGATTCCATTAAGATTTCATATACTTTGTTTAATGTATAGATATAATTTATTTTCTTTAATGTGCCAAAATCGCTAAATTCGCGAGTAAGGGGGGAAATAATTGTTTTACTTGGGAAAAGGGTGGGCTTTATTTAAAACTTATCAATAGAGTTTTGTCTATATTAAATAGAAATTGCTCGCGAGTTTGGTTTCATTTTAAATTCGTTACTCTTAAAGTAAATTAAAAACTTTTACTGTGGATGAATTTTGCTTTAATTTTCTATTTTAAAAAGATCGTGAACTTTCTTATAATTAATCCATTCCTTTTTGCTGGTGCCTGAAGGGCAAATTCCACCAGTTAATACGTATTTGGGAATCGATTCTTTAAATATAAATGTGGTTAGTTTAATAATATTGTAAATAGAAGCGTTATTATTCATTATGATTAGATAAGTGACTCAGAATTGGAAACAGATTATTGCGCGAGAGGTTAGACCATTTTCAAACTTTAAATGATATTATAAAATTATAGAAACGCTGCTGGCATATATTTTCTTTTCTGATATTTTATCTTTCCATTTCTTGATCGTTTTATTATTGGGGACGTCGAAAGCATGAAGCTCCCGTCCTTCTTTTCAAAATCGTTCCTAACCAGAGACGCTACTCTCTGTTGAATGTAAAGTTTAAGAGGATTATGTGCTGCAGATGGCAGTACATAATGATCTGGGGTCTCATTCTCAGCCTCTACTTTGATATCGCCTCCGCCAGAAGGTGCGGACATATCCAATCTAAGTTCATTTCAAAGTATTCTTTTAAATGATGAAATATCCACAATCGCCATGAGGCCTTATTTTCGTTATTGTATGCTAGTACCATTACTTTGCTCATTAACTTGATCATTTGTCTAATCTTAGTAAAGTCGCAATGATGTGTTAAAGATAAAGATTCATTTCGTAAAATACGTTCAGTATGTTGATCTAAAAACTGCTTTTCTTTAAAAAGCTTTATCGATTCCCAGAGACGTAAATCAATTTGTATAATTCATTCTCGTAAATATTGCGCATTGTTTGTTCCTTATGTCTACTTAGTCTAGAGACGCCATGTCCAAACAATGCCTATCAAACATATGTGATGATTTTAAGATTGTAAATAAATGATTGAGACCGTACATTTATATTTATTTGTCAAAATGATTAATGTTAAATTATCGTGTATCTTTCTGTAATCCGAATCTGTTCCGATCTTGTAGATTGTTTGTACATCCACAACATTTTATTTGTAAACACTTGTAAATTGACATATTAACCCCGCACAACTTATAACACATTCTATAAAATGGTATTTATTCAATTATTGATGTAATGGGGATTTTATAAAACAAATCCCAAGTTTTCAAAATGTATAAGATCCCTCCAAGCGTGAAACAATTTTGTAACATATATATGCGTTTTCTACATTTATTAAATATATATATTCATGTAAATCCTGGTTTGTTTTGAATTATTAGTTTATAGTTAATATTTAGAACTATTTTCGTTGGCTAAGAGCTTAGCATTAATAAATAAGTATAATAAATGTAATTCCTGGGCTACTCCGACCTCGATCATCATCATCAGTCTGATCTTATGCTCCACCGCTCTGCTTATGGGCACGGATTTAAAATAATTTTACTGTGTCATCAGAATTGTTGTTCATTGGGTCAGAGATTCGAAGAATAGGCAAATAGGTTAGAATTCAGGATTGTTCCAGACCTGTGTATCTCGAGCATGATCGGATTCGAGGTACTTTTGCTTAGGATTTGGAACCTTGTTAAGTGAGCATACTGTTTTGACCGGTA